>OY744532.1:102659582-102702082 GCA_963556195.1 Sepiola atlantica | reverse complement strand
GGTGTTGGCGGCACTTTTCGAAAGCTTGTTGCTATTCAAATAAATGGTGATGGTAGCTTTCAGAGTTTCGACAAAAGAAATCCCAGCTTAAGGAAGCACAATTAACGCTGGAGTTTACGAGCGAACGTGAACAAGCAGAAATCGATAACGTACGAGTATAGCCCGGCTCTTATCGCTATCGATTATTTCACTCTTTGCCAATGTGTACATATCCCTACTCTCTCCTTCTTCCTCTCTCTCTCTCTCTTTCCCTCTCCTCTCTTTTCTTTCTCCCCTTCTGTTTGATATTTTCTATGCGATCGGCAGTTCTCATCGTGGGATATCTATCAGTCGATAGCTGTTATGAAATGATGGTCAGAGATTTGAGGAAATACTTTGTTTATTGGCGGAATTTGATATTTAGTTGCTCGATAGACGATATAAAGGTTTACTACGTGTCATAATTGTTGTGTATTAGTATATTTACCAGAATAAGAACACATTTGATGATGAAAACAATGGCAACTTGTGGTAAATAATATATAAAGCTATTGGAAAACAAATACCTGATTTACATATCACATTAACACCCAAAAGGTTCCGAGTCTAACTCATGAAACAATGACTTTTAGGCAAAAATCGACTTTATTCACCATCATACTATCCATCTAGAGTGATACCCTGATTTAAACGTCTCGTTACTAATTTAATTCTTTTTTGTAGAACGATTAATAGTTGGCCTCAGATTACGCGTAGGTTTTTGATATCACTTCTTCTTAGAGCCACCTTTTTCCGTGAAGCATTTTATTTGTTGGTCTGAAAAAAGCCAGTAATCGCTAGGAGCAAAGATTGGGGCATATGGTTTGTGTGAAAGCGATTGGAAGTTCATCTTTCGCCAGTATTGCAATCGACTTATCATTCGATTCGTTATATTCGAAGACTTTCTTCTTCATCTCTGGCCGTTTTTGGGGTGATTTATTCTTTCAAATGCACCAATAATACGATATAATATGCGCTTTTTATGGTTCTTCTTATGTGAAGGTTACCAAAAATACCATGCGTATTCTGGAATACAGTGGCCAAAATATCACCTGCTGAACGGCTTTCAACTGTTGCTGTCCACTAAGCTGACAAACAACTTTGTGCATAGCTTTTTTGTTGAGAAATATTGAGCTTGCTGCCCCAACTTAATTTTAAAAAACCGTGTTTACTTTCTTGGGCTTTCCCGAGACACCTGCCCAAATACATAGGTGCGTCTTTACGACCACGTTTAACTTTGCTATAGAACCTCTTAATCACTATTTTCTTAACATAGTAGAGTCCGAATCACAGTGATCTAACCATTGCTTTGTTTAAACTGTATTTTTCCAATGAGAAAGCAACCCATAAAATTAAGATGTTCCAATGTTTCCAATTTGCAACAGTAGCTTCAATTAAAACTGTAATTTTAAAACAAATAATTTTATTGGGTTCAAATTTTGGCACGCGCTATTTGAAGGTTCATCGTTAGAAAACTCATGTTGACTTTTTATGTGTGGCACCATATATATATATATATATATATATATATATATATATATATATATATATATATATATATATATAGTAAGTAATGAAAATATATTTGTGGCAATTAAGCTACACAGAGGCGTCTGCATTTCATCCCTGGAGGGAATCGTCAGACTAAATAGTAGCCTGACGATTCCCTCCGGGGGTAAAATGCGGCGGCCTCTGCGTAGCTGAATTGCCATAAATATATTTTCATAACTTACTACCATAGCTCTACTCACGTATTGAGCACTGTTGAAGTAAATACTGAAAATTGATACATAAAAGATTATATCTTTGTATAACATTTTATATGGATACATGAAACAATATATATATATATATATATATATATATATATATATATATATATATATATATATATATATATATATATATATATAAACCCGGGATTTATTGATTAATGTACTTTTTGTATCATATAGATTATGATCAGCTTTTATGTTATTCTCACACGTTTTAGCCGATGTAACCTCCGACCTTCCGCAAGTGTGTTTTGTCAAACTCGAGAATCAGTACAGAGTTTCCAATGGAAGCGTTTATTTAGTCCACGCCGGCTATTTCTTCTTGATCCCATGTACTGAGGATTGAACCTTCGATCCCCACAAGACTGCCAACAGATCATTACTTAGAACTTTGATCTGTCGTGCATCGGGTGCATGCGTTTCCGAGCATAATATCGTGTAAAAATTATCCGAAATATGATGTCATTACATTGTAGAAAAAAACGTTACGCTAAACAGATGAATAAAAATGCTTCGTTACTTTACTTATATGTAACAAGAATGAGAAAACCTCAGTTTAGTCATTAGTTTTCTGCTAATAGTTTTCTTTCTTACTGCCTTTCTCAATCAGGTCCACACTTTCAGAACAGGCATCGTCAATGCGATACGAGAATTAATCATGAAAGCATATTAGCAAATAACAATCCACACAGTAAACTACTCTTATTATTTCGATGTTTTAGGAAATCGACATTAGTAGTGGCGGCGGGAGATAAACGCGATATTTTAACTTCTTATTTGAATGAAAAACCGCACTCAGCGACGTGTGCAGTTTTCCAAGTCAAATCAGAAAATAGCATCGAATTTTAAAAGTCCATCCGCTTTTTTTTGTCAATATTGATATATATTTGCATACTGCGTAATATGTAAGGTCTCAAATGTAGACGTATTTAAGGACACTCCAGATAGATGATTGAGAGATCGCATTAAAAGTCATCTCGATTTGTAGATTTATCTTCACTGTTCAAGACTGAATCTGACCACTTGTTCCAACGATACACGTGGTCGTCCTTGAATATTTCATCCCCTCTCTTGCGACTGTTTACGAAACGCTCTTGCGAAGATATCAATTATCCCTTGCATATACTGCTCACAGTGAGCAGCGAAGTTGAGCATATTCGGTATAGAGGAGTTTGAAAAGGTTTGGACTTCGCATTTGCGTCAGAGAGGTGGAAAGTCCTACCGCTGGTTCGGATTCGTACAAAAACAACGACATTCAATACCGAAGACCATAGAAGTGGGGCAGCGAAAATATACAGAGAAAATTGTCGGTGTTAGTATGCCATCCTGTTTAACACCATCATCGATGGCGATTGTGTTAATAGGTTCACAACCACAGTTGAACCCTGTTTTCATGTCCTGATGAAATTGTCTAAGCATTGTGAAAGATAGTGGTGAGGATAAAATTCTCAGCAGTGTGTCAACTGTTGTCATATTTGCGTCGTCGAAAGCATTGATCAAATACAACTTGCCCAACTTGCCCAAATTTGTCGGGCAGAAATATCATGACCTTCGTAACACAATTGGGTCTTAAAACCTATCTGGCTTACTGAGATGACGCATTCAGTGAGCTAGTTTAGCAATATCATTTAGATGACCTTGTCCATTGCTTCAAGACGGCTTTCTACTCTATAGTTGCCACATATCGCTATTTTGACCTGTTCTCATATAATTGGGAGACACAATAAGCGATTGGTTCCGTAAAAGTTAATATGACTCATATACTTTCGCGAGATTAGATATACAGTAACAACACATTTCATGGCTTGATGGAGTATTTTTGATGAGCAACCGCATCGAGCGAGTGTTTCAATATTAGTTGTTCTTCTTCTCTAACAATAATTACTAATTATTTATTGATGCATTTTATATTGATCTTTATGTTTCTTTTATCTTTTCGCGATGGTTGTTTTATTGTATTTGTTATAGTCATTCGAGCAAACCTATGAAAAGTTCGGCTGCAACACGCGATAAGTCTAATTTCATTGGATAAAAAATTAAACATTAAAAGTACGAACATGTCAAATCTTGACTTAATAAGAGCTTACTTAAATTAAAGGCTAACAGAAATGATGCTGATTTCACATCATGCAAAATGATTTTGGGGTGTGTTAGATTGGTGAAATGCAAAAAGTTTTGCGGTGATAGATTCGCAATTTAAAAAAATGTCGCTTATCACATTTTCCATTCGAACTGTACATAAATATTTTAGAATCTTATTAACCTTATATATATAAAGTTATGCGTTTTAGATGGGGGACGTGGTGTCTGTAAACGCATTCTAACCAATCTCATACAAACTCAAAATCTAATTTTTTAGCCATAAAAAACTGCCGCACATCGGGTAATGACTTTCTAATGTATTTAAAACCAATTATATGAAAAACGTTTTTCGAATCGATATTCAAGCATCCGTACATACATTTATAAAAGCCGCACAGTTTTCCAGTTACGGTAAATACTAAAAAAACATATATTATTGTAAGTTCCTCCAGTTCACTAAACCTGTGCTCAGGTTTGTAATACTAAACGACATATATGGGCAACGACATATATGGGCTCTCTCTCTCTCTTTCTCTTTCTGTCTCTGTCATAGCTTAGACTTTCTGACTAGGTCCATTTTACTCTGATTTTCTCTTAGTTCCTTCTTTTGCTCCTGGGTTGTTCAAGGAACTTAGAGTTTTAATTCTTATCTTTGTGTATCCTGGCGTCACTTATCTAAATGAATATTTGATATTGTATGAATGTACCCCAAATGTGACTATTGGTTTAGTATTATTGAACTTGTTTACTATTTAAGTTAGATGGTGTAAACTAATAGGCTACTAATACAACCATCAACTGTAAAAGTCAGGTTTCAATAAGAAATACAGCAGTTATTAATAAACTGTCAGAGTATTTACAAGTATAGTGTATTTGGTCCATCCCTGATAATTCAGGTATAATTTCCATACGTAGATGCTTGGTGATATTATTATATTGAACTACTGTTTAAGAGAAAAATATCATAGGTGACTATTGATTTCTTACACACACACACACACACACACACACACACACACACACACACACACATATATATATATATATATATATATATATATATATATTGTATAGTTAGGCAACATTCCTTCTTTTATACATATCTGGTTGTTTAAAACTAGCGATTTACTAACAAAAAATAATCCTACCGACAATGACTTACTAAAGACTAGTTATGCCATATACGTGTTCAAATGTCCTATCGGAGAATGTGTATCCGCCAACAGCACGTATATAGGCATGACTAGAACCAGTATATGACGTCGATAAACTTGCTCCATGACCTCCCCTCAAAGCTCCATTTACAAACACCTTACAGCACATAACATCTCCAAATATAATTTTAGAAATATCTTAACCGGTAGCACATCCATTCTTGCTGTATCATTTTGCGGTATTCGCCTCCCCATAATAGGAGCGTTGTTCATTCAATTAAAAAAGCCCAACATCAACCATGCTCGTTATGAGAGGTGCGAAGGCGTTTTGAAATGCTGTTGAATGATTTTATGTTTTTAATCACATGGAAACGTCCACTTAAATAAACCACCAATTTTATTTTACATTTATCAATCATCCGCCTGAAGACGACCAATGATGGTCGAAAACGTTCGCGTTAAATATAGAGATTTCTTACACTCCATTATTAAAAGCACAAGATCTATCGTCCGACGAATAGAAAGATTGGATCAAAAAAGGAACAAACAGAAGTTGCCACTCCTGTTCAACCATATATATATATATATATATATATATATATATATATATATATATATATATATATACATACGTTATTGTATATTACGGAATGTTTCTGTATAATTAATCGTTTTTTGATCTTCTCGATCTTTCGGATAATTCTTCTTGTGCTCTTGTCCAATTATCAGATGTCGGCCCCATAGGTATTTTGTTCCACTTTCGACAGACTCTCCAAATGATATTGAAGCGGAGGGTTTATTCGCATATTCATGACTTCTGAGATCGTGATGTGCAGTAAAATTACAACATTTTAAAAGTACTATGTGTGATGCGATTCTGTATTGCGAACGTTATCACGTGTTAGGGTAATTAACATTTACAACATTTAAAACTTTTAATTTACGATCTCTCAAAAGGTTACCGTAGAGTTTTTGTTTTCCTATATTAAAGTGAGTTTCTAACCTAGGCACGTCAAAATATTCTTAATTAATGGTGTTTATTTTGATGGTGTCTTGCTTTTTTGTACGAAGCCTCTAAGATTTTCAGTCATTTTAAATTTGAGTCAGAGTGTAGAATCATCGTATTATTAACTAAATGTTGTCTGAATTGCGAATGAGGAGAGTTGTGCTGCTGTTAATGCTAGCAGATTTAACTTGAGTCAGAACTTGAGTCAGAAAAATGTAAGGTGAGCCTTCGGGTGAAAGTATTACATGTAAGGCAAATGTAACAGATAGTAGTAATATTATTGGAGGAGATACATTCTCCCAAAGGGCGCTGTAACTGATAAATTACGTTGGTTCGTTCTACTAGTTATTTTTGCATGATAGGTGTTATTGTTTATTATTCGGTTAGAAGTTTTTTTAATAGTAAATGATAAATCTAATTATTTTATCAGTATTTACAGGAGATATGTATTTGCAATGCTTTTTTAGTCTAGTTTAAAGTCATGATGTAACTGGTTACCATAGAATATGTTTATCTGCTCTGGATTATTGAGCACGTTATTAGTTTTATCTAGATTACAAATGGTTAATTTTATTGATTTTTCTACCTGATATTTGGGGAATTGTTTTTTATTAGGACTTGTTTAATGTTTTTTTAATTCATTTGTTTCGGTAGAGGAGATACATTAGGCCCAGTTTATTAGGTGTTTAAATTTTTATTTTATAACGGTATGAACACTCGCTTTTTTATTTCAACAGGCAAGAATTAATGTAGCCAGTTTTTTATATGTTTTAGTTGATGCTACATATAGAAAAAAATAATTTTGTAATTAATGTTTACTTCATAAGTGAATGTTTGAAAATATGTTTTGTAGTTTCTTTTTAAATGTCATTATTGCTGTCTACTAAAATAAGGATATCGTCCACGTACCTGGCATTAACGAAGTGTTTCGTAATTTTATTAAATATTTTGTTTTCGAGATTAGTAATATACCATTTACTGAATGTTTGTTTAAGTACAGTACACATTGAGACGCCATCAATTTGTGTGTAACTGTGTTCTTATGGTCGTAAAGGGGACGTCTGTTGTTCAGATTACTGATAACATTTTGAGAATTCTAGCATTAATTTTGAGAGAAGTGGTGGATGAATTATGTTATTTTATGATGTCGATTGTTTCATGAACTTAGACATTAATGAATAGACCTTCGACATCCAGTGAAGCAGTGATTTTATTATTTACATTCTTTGAGTTAAGAGAATCTGTATAAGATCTTAGTTAAACTTTACACTATATGTGCTTGGTAAATACGGGTTTATGAGTTCGTTGATTGGTTTAGTTAATTGCTAAATAGGTGTTGTAACTTGCGAAATCTTGGGACGAAGAGGGACTTGGGTTTATGAGTTTTTACGTTACCATAAAGGTAACCGGGTTTGTAATCCCCAATTATTCTCGAGAGTTTATGACTATCATTTAGAGCAGGGTTAGCTGCAATAAGTGTATTCATCTGAGTTTTGAGTTGATTGAGTATGTGTTTTTAAATATCGTATAGTTATCTAAAATAGTTTTAAATTTGGAGCATAATACGATTCATTGAGAACAGTATACATGTTAGTTGCATCACTTTTTTATAACGATATTTGGGTGGTCTCAACTCTGTTCGCAGCATTTTTAAGATTGCGGTGGATCGTCGTTTTTTAGAACCTATTTTTGATGGCTTCAGTTTTTAGTGCAACTCGCTTTTTTAGTTCAACAGGTAATTAAATTTACAGAATGTCTGATGATTTTCTGTTCGTTTTCTGTTCGTTTTCTAATTTGACGATGTTTTCACATGATAATTCAATTTCGGCTTTTTTATGTGGGTGGTTGTATGAGGCAAATAGGTGACAATTAGGTCTGTGGTTAAGACTTTTATTGTGGTGTTCAATGAGATCTTGGTCGGAAAGATTAATAGAGTTCTGTGTTTTGTTAGAGAGAGCCTTTGTATAAGGAGTTAAGTATTTAGGTGATAGTCTCCAGGTTAGGGTAAGCGGATCTCGGAAGCGCCCGAGAGTTCCCAAAACTATCGATCAATCAGGTTGCAGCAGGCATTAGACAATCGGGTTTCTAGCAAGCAGACGATAACTTTTGGAAGAAATAAATTTCTTCGATCTGCAGCACGTTAAAAAAATGAATCTCTACAATCTGTGTCAGCGCGTTGGATCTTTTGAAGGAGTCATTGAGGTCTGTCAGCAACGGTAACTTCTTACGAAAGACTAACCCTAAACCCTAACCCTAACCCCCCAACAAACATATCTAATTAATAACAATTATTTAACTATGGTTTGTTCGTTCTTTTTTATATATGTATTTTACTTTTATTTTCTTCGTCTAAATTTTGTTATTTGAAACTTTCCTTGAATTTATCGTCTGGCAGTTTTCAATTTATTGTCTGTCAGTCTTTGCCTTATAAACTCTCAGGCATTTCCAAGATCTGCCCGAACGTTTATGATGTGAACTCTCTATAAGAGTACCGGATACGTTCAAAGTTATTACATACTTCGGCTTTATTTTGTTGGATTCTGGTGTAGTGACCTGCAGTGATAATCTCCAAAAGTTTGTTTTTAAGCTAATGAATTTCAGAGGCGTGTTGGTTAAGAACTACTTGGGCAATGCCAATTTGTCGCTTAATTAAGTTAACTCTGAAGCTTCGAGTATCTGTTTCATTTTGTGCGGCTGCGTTTTGTGATTAAAATTATGTGCATTTAGGCAGAATGTTTACATTTAAACGTGCATTATTGTATATTACGGAATGTTTCTGTTTCATTAATTTGTTTTAATCCTCTCAATCTGCTGAATAATCCTTCTTGTCTTCCTGTCTAATTGTAAGATGTAGGCTCTGTTAGGTTTTTGTTTCTACTTTTGTCCGCGAGTACTTTCGATCGACTCTCTCAGTGATGTTCAGGCGGACGGTTGGACTTGCATATTCATGATTGCTGAGATCGAGCTGTTCGATGAATTTATAACGTTTTCAAAGTACGTATGTGTGATGAGAGTATGTATTTGGAACATGATAACGTGTTAGGCACGTGGCTATAAACGTGTATGACATTAAACAAATAAAATGTGCAATATTTAAACAGTTTAAACGTAGAGTTTATAGTGTTTAACTATAGTGAATTTCAAACCTAGGTATTTTGAATATGTTGACTCCATTCCTAATTTAAGGTTGTTTATTGTAATGTGGCTGGTATTTATGTACACGCCCTCTAATATTTTCAGTGTTTTTTACATTTGTATCGGTGTGTCGAATTTTCGTGCTATTAATTAAACGTTGTCTTAATTGCGAATGGGAGGGGGTTTGTGTTGCTTTAAATGCTGGCACATTTAATTTGAGTCGCAAAGATGTAAGAGAAGAAGAGAGAAATTCGTGGAGATACGACAGGGAAGTAAGTGACTTTTGAAGTTTCATGAATTGTTGTTTAACTGTACCGTTAAAACAATTACAAAAAAAAATAATGCGTGAACGACTTTTAGAATGTGGATTTTATTGCAGATTGATATTTCAGAAGAAATATGAACATCTTCTTAAATTGTGAATGCAGACAGAACTTATTTGAAAACACTCAATTGAAAATAGAAAACAGAGAAGCAGAACGAAATGAAAAGAAACTGCTTAAGTAACAAAAGAGGAAAATGATGTTAAAAAGACTCAGCAAGGCGAGTGACTTTTTGAATTGACTAGATACAGAATTTAAAAAGAAAGATACAGAAAAATAAAGAAAGAGCGGTATATGACTAGAGTGTTGACATGGTCGCCTGTACACACCCACACCTACACACACGTGCGCTTACACACGCGCTGAGATAAAAAGAAAAGAGTGTACAGAACAGGATGAGTTGCCGTCATGTCGGGGGTTGACATGTTCAGCGGATGTCAAGGAGTATGTGTTTTCAGGAGAGACAGATGACCATAACAAGATAAAAAAAAAAAGACAAAACAGAGTAAATATCATTCTGATTTGTTTTATTAACTGTGAACAACTTTGTGTTAAGTACGGAGCGAAAGAAAAAGATGGCGTACACTGGTAATAAGGGGAAATGTAATGGTTTTAGTTCTGAGATGTGCTGAACATTTTAATGTGTGTTAAAAGAAAGAAAAACAGAAAGAGAGAAGGAAGAAAGTGTGTAATCATGTGTTTATCCTTCCATGTTTAAGAGTGTGTATTGATTTACTCCGCTCCAGGAGTTAGGCACAAGGCCAGTTTTTATCTTACTCCCACAAGTAAGATGTGACCCAAAGGCGGGTCGGGAAAGTGGGGTTTAAAAATTGCCTTGGCAGCCTCGTCGGCATTCTTCGGTAGGGGTGCCTCAGACAGTAAGCAATAAACTTACTCCTCCCCAAAGAGGGGAGGCGAAGCCTGGGAGGGTGGACCTCCGAGAACCCTACAGGACAGACTCATAGACCGGCGTAAATCAAGCCCCGAAGGCCAAGGCAATACCAGTTTATGGGGTGCAGTATCCATCGAAACAGATACTACACTTTGATCTTAGCCAAAAGGCCAAGAACAGTTCGTGTGTAGCACGGTACAATTGTGTGAAGTGTTGCCAGTTTCGCATTCAGTTGGAAAACCGTTTTTTGTCATTTTGTTGCTTATGCCAGCTTTGTTAAAAAATGTTTGTGTAATTTTGTTATATTTTCTGATGATATTTCAATGTTGGTGTTTTGTTTTATTTGGACGAAGTAGAGATAGGTTGTTTTTTTCATTTAAACTTATTTTTTTGAAAGAAAATTAAAGAAAATCGGTTCATGTAGAGTTCATTGAGTATTCAAGAATCGTGATCAGTTTAATAATTAATTCCGATTACTATGTCGGAAGTAAGAAATATGTTGTTTATTGGCGATAATTTATTTTGTCAAGGTACGCTGGATTGTTACGGAAACTCGAACGATGTTTTTGTTCCCTAAAATCTCGCGAGGTCCCATAGTATGGCCGGTTCGAAGGAAATAAAAGAGATATTCGAATTTCACCCAGTGTTAAAGCAAAAAAGGTGCTTGGTTGTGGGTGCAGTTTAGTGGAAAACACCAGTTTCCTCCAGATACATAAAAGCGAACGTTATGTGGAATGACATACAGTCATGGTCATTTGTGTGGAGTAATTAGACATTCAAAATGCCTCTGTTATATATAAGATTGATGTGAGTGAATTTTAGAATAAAGTTGTGAATTGATGTCCCGTCTTCAGATTTTTAGGCTGATTAGCGTGTGCGCTTAGGTCGACACCCCACCCCTCATTTGCGCCAATAGAATCATGTGAAATAAAAAGGTTAGGTATTCTTTGGACCTCTGCCTGCTCCGATAATTAAGTGTCCGCATTAATTGTGTTTAGAGTTAGATAATGTGTTGTGTGCCTCGGTGTGTGCATCGGAAGGCAAATGGGTTTCATAGATGAACCCAGAATTAACAAAGGTTCCGTATTAACGTAATTTTAAATAATATGAGAGTCTACAAGTTTCACAACCTGATGCATGCCAGTGTGGGTGTTGGAAATAAGATGTAACTTTTCACCTTGTAGTTAGAGCCATGGGGTTGGTCAATTATGCAGGGTTCGGACTTGGCGCTTCCTCGGATATAATGGGCTGGGAGTTTGATGAAATTATGTTATTTATAGATGCATGCTATGACTGCTGAAGTCTCTTGAATGCTGGGGTCAGATGCAGTGATAGTGTAGTGAAGCAATACCTTATATAAAACTCCTAAACTAGCATTATAAAATGAAGAATTTAAGTGTAGTCCTTTGTATATCTATGTAATATGTATTTTAAATTGATGTAAAATATCGGTTATATTTAAATACTTTGCTTGCCCGTCTGTACATTGAACACCTGAGAATGGCGTACAAGATCTCCGTCATTTATGCAGTTATGATGCAACAGAATGTATGATGTAGTTGAATGTCGGAGGATTGAAGGTTACTCCGGAAAAAAATAGGGCGGAATGCACTCCGCAATTGATAGATGGCAGGTGTGGCTATTTGGCAGACATCAATCTTAACGAGACTTTGCTTACATCCTAGATGAATTTCACATGAAGGCGAAGAGAATTTCGTCCAGGTGAAAACTTAGGATGCTGATAATGAAAATGGCTAGCTATTCACTTCCTGAAATGGTGAGAGTGGCTCCCGACCTGACTTTATTGTTTAGAGTGTAACATCCAGGTAGTGCGTTTCAGATAAAGGAGGGAGGGGTGTCATGTTATGGATGGTAGATCTACTAGTATATATTCTGACACATGTGAATAAGTACGACCAGGTGCATTAAATATACAACGTTCTCAGAGTGTATTCTGGATTTGTCTAACATCGTAGTCAAATTTTACGAGGTACGATCAGGGGGGGCAGACTCAAGGCGATGTGTGGTTGAGAGCATCAGCGTGTATAGCGTCACGTGAGAATACACTGAGAAAAATATATTTAATAATGATTCTGTTTCGGAAACTCGAAACGAATAAACGCCTACTAAGATGCGTTAAAACTACAAAACTATGAACACGCACGCGGCCATTAGCGCTATCTTTCTATCTGTATATTAGTTTACCTATCTATATGTCTATCTATCTATACTTAAATTAGGAGTATAACTGTTTCTCTCTGATAAATATAGTGTAATTGTACTTGTTATTTAACATGTTTCTCTCAAATACATCTTCATTCCACATCCCCGTCTTATCTTGTAATTCTTATTTCTTTCACGCCACAAATAACTTGTATTAACTGCGACGAAACGCGGGTTCTAGCCACACACGAGACAGAAAGAAACAACTAAAACACTAAAAGGCGAACAAGAAAGAAAATGGAATGACATTGAGAAGGACGAAACATTTAACAACGCAACACATTTCGACGAGAAAAACACAAAGATAAAAGCAACAACCCATATTCGATTTCGAGAGAGAAACAAGAGACAACGTAATATTTTTACTTCGATATTATTATTATTAGTAGT
Organism: Sepiola atlantica; assembly: GCA_963556195.1. Taxonomy (NCBI): domain Eukaryota; kingdom Metazoa; phylum Mollusca; class Cephalopoda; order Sepiida; family Sepiolidae; genus Sepiola; species Sepiola atlantica. The sequence continues at coordinate 102,689,084 of OY744532.1, read as the reverse complement.
AGTAGTAGTCTCATGATTATTATTATTATTATTATTATTATTATTATTATTATTATTATTATTATTATTATTATTATTATTATTAATATTATTATTATTATTAGTTGTAGTAGTATTAGTAGTAGTAGTATCATTATTATTAAAATCTTTATTATTATTATTATTATTATTATTGTTGTTATCATTTCTATATAGAATTATTATTCTTTATTATTATCATATATATGTGCCACCTAATTTTCATACGTCTTTACAGTGTGTATAAAAAACACCTATGTAAGTTTGATGTATACGCTGACAAAATTTCTCATGGAGATATAGAGTGAAAAGGCTAAAAAAATAGTCAGCTAATATAATGAGAGGTTAGTGACATGTTCAGTTTATTATATAGTATGGCTTTTTAGAAGAATTAAAACATATCTTTAAAACATAACTTAATCCCAGAATTAAGATATATGTTTTAGAATGACTTTTTGGGGTTTAAATGTATAAAAAAGGCCATAAGATACCGAAGGTGGATGAAGTACATTTAGTATAAAAAAGTTATTTGAACAACCTGTAAATATATGATTGAAATGATCATTTTTAGACTGGGGTAGAATTTAGAAACAAATATAGAAAAGTGTATTGGTCTACTCGTAACTATAAGATTCTGGTTTTTATATACAAAGGCAGGTGTTATTAGATTTGGCTCATGTTCAGGGAGTATGCTGCTATTTTATCGGATTCTAATGCCACCCATACCAATACAATTCTCATTTTCACGAATATGTAACGTTTACTACAACATACGTTATTTTCAGCATATCATTAAATATGAACGTCTGATTTTCATAGAAAAATGCTTTTAGGATTGTACGATTCCTCAAACATAACGGATTTTACTATTTCGCATCATCAAACTCGCCCACTCAAACTGCGTTTTAGAGTATAAACTCTACTGAAAAAACAACTGGGGAATAATTATAATTTCTATTAAATTTCTATAGAAGTAAATAGGCTAATTATTTTGCCATTTACGTTACACAAGTGATTTTAGTATGTAAATAGGATGGCTACGTTTAAAAAGAGAGTCACTCGTTATCTAAATGTCCACAGAGACATAAGAACATATCAGTCAGTAGTTAAATCAACACAGAGTGAGAGCTCGTTAAAGATATACGATGGACTCAAATAGCAAAGAGAGAGAGACGGGTGACGTTTTTATGTAATTATAAATCATGGCTTATTAGACTATTCTAAAACAGAGGGTCTTTTTTATTTCAAACATGATTTAATAGCAGAAATAAGGTATATTTTCGTGTATGGATTTTGTTAGTAAAGTATTCACGAAAACGACTCAGAGGAACAAACGCTAATTGAAGTCACATTTACAGTAAAACAGAATTAAACAATCAGAAAATATATTATTGCTGGGTAGAGTTTAGAATAAATATATTACTTTATTTTGGTCATTCGTAATTATACCATTCTGATTCTCACATAGAATGTCAGGTTTATTCTTAGAGTTGACACATGTTCTGGAGATATGATGATATTTTATCGCTGACTAATGCCACAAATAACTATAAAGTTCCCATTCACATGAATATGTAAATGTAACGGTTACAATTGCGGGTTATCTTTAACAATCAGATGTCTGTTACAAATTTGCAGTAAAGTATTAACGCATGCTGGTAAAATGCTAGCAGTATTATTATATTTATTACTTTTTCATGGAAGTAAATAGACTCAGTATCTTGCTATTAAAATTAAATACTTAATTATGTAATGTAAATGAGATAAACTTGCTTAAAAAGAGAGGAACTATTTCACTAAATGTTGACAGAGATATTAGGATATATAATTGAATGGTTGAATCAATATGAAATGAGAGATGGTGAGAGATATGCTGTGTAACTATATACAAGGTATATATCAGATATTCAGTGTAATAATACACGTTAATTATAACTTACAGTTGATTAGACAAATTAAAAAACAGAATTTTTCAAACATAACGCAATTTTTAAAAAAAGTACTATTTTAACATGGTATCGGTGTTCCTAAATAGTATAAGTAACGAAAGCGCAGGGAAACCATAGAATGAATTCACATTTCGTATAAATATTTCGTAAATATTTAGTTGCGGGATCATTATAAAACTGTGCAAGTGTTTCGAAGAAATACAGACAAATTATGGTTTATTTGGGAAAATTGTAACTTTAACATTTCACTCCAAACAAGGCATGTATCCACTGTAGACGTTAGAGTGTACGTTTCGGGGCTCATATTAAGTTGTGAGCTGAGCAGCGAGATGTTTGTTCACATTAATTAAAAATGTCTGCATGTCGATATAATCGAGGAAACAAGAAGCACGGATAACTTTCTAAAGGCTGGCAGCTCAGGGAAAGAGGCTACTGGAGTAGAAGGCTCTCCGGCATCTGGGGACCACAACAGTGATTAGATGGGACTGATTGGCGGGTTCGTCTAGTGTATTTACATCGAAACGACACAAGGGTAGCAAGTTCATCGGAGCACGATCCATTGAAGTACTTGTAGAACAGGCACAGAGATGCAACATTGCGGCGATGGGACAGGGGCTGGAGCTTGGGAGATAGTTAGGGGCCTATTAAGTTCGCGACTCTTTTCTGTCTTAAGTTGAGATGCAAGTGGATGGTGCACCAGCCCAGATGTGACAACAAAACTCCATGCTAGGGTGGATTGTGGATTTGTAGACATAGGATAATATCAGGTGTTAGACGTTTACTAGCACGGTAGAGGGACCCCCTTCTTTGAAGCAGTTGTTGCAATGTCTTGAATGTATGTGTTCCAATTCGTGTAAGCTGTGAATGTTAGGCCGAGGAATTTGAACGTTGGACTCTCAGGTCGGGTGATATTTGGCATAGCGATCGGTGGTTGAAGAGGTTTTCTGTAGTTATTAAAGGAAAGGAGTTTTGTCTTAGAAGCATTAAATACTACCATACATTTATGACCCTATTCAACTACATACTGTTGGTCACTTTCTAAGGATTCAGCCATTTCCTCGTCATGTGCGCGTCTCTGTTGCGCACATGACGAGTGCAGAGTGTGGTGTCATCAGCAAATATACTCATATCAGACTCAATGTCATCAGGGGGTAATTCATGAGGATTAGAAACAGTATAAGTCCAAGGATGAATTTATTCTAATTTTCACATAAAATGGCATGTTGTATTATTAGATTAGATATATGGTGATATTTTATCGCTTACTAATGTCAACCATAGATAATAAAATTCCCATTTTCATGAATATGTAAATGTAACGGTTATCATTATAAAGGTTGATTCGAATCATCTTTTCCTATGAACGTATGGTGTTCATAGATAAAAGCTTCTATGAGTGTATTCTTACTCAAACATAACAGAGTTTCATGTTTTAATCACATACATCGAAAATCAAATTTGCGTTAGAGTATCCTCCTCAACTGTTTTTGTTAAGAACAAATCGGACTTCTTGTCCTGCAATCTTTGTATCATGCATAGTCAAAAGATTAACGTAGACGTCATTTCATGTGATGATGCACGGAGTGTGCCGAGGTTACGACCTTCCGCATAAACGCATCGGCAAAACACAACTGCTGCTGTTGTGTCCGCGTTAGCTTAAATGATAGATCGAACGCGGAGGGGGGCGTTGAGAAGCGAAGAGAAAAATCGCTGCTTGTTGCCAACGATGGGAGAAAAATGTGACCTTTTCTGGTTTTACCACTTTATTTCATAAGGAACTGTCAGCTATGAATTAAATTTACCTACTTCATCTCTCTTTTACCAACTCTGCACTGCATGTCTGTCTGTCTGTCTGTCTCTCTCTCTCTCTCTATATATATATATATATAGTCTAAAGAAGCTTGAAGTCATTTAAACAAAAGAAAAACAAAAATAGTAAAATTCAGTTTAAATTCCCGAAGAAACTAACTAAATCCAAGATATTGCAGACTTAACATTCGTTGGAAAATTCATTAAAAAAAAAAAAAATAAGTAAATAAAATGTTAAAATAGGGGGAGTTAAATATCTAACAGTGAAACAAAAACAGGAGACCTAAAGCGTCTAATATTAACACGGGGATAATCAGCTGTTTACCATGTAACTCTTTCGGAAATTTAAAAACAGGACAGTTATAATATTCATGGCTCTCCAATGGTACTGATTAAACTACCATTTCCCCAATAATCAAATGTCGAAATAACTCAGCTTAAAATTTCACTAATATATACATGAATAAATAATAATAATGTATATATATATAAGTGAATTTCGTGTACAACAAAATTGAAGGATAAATTTCAGAGGAAACTTTTTTTTAATTCTTGAAACGGTAGGGTGAAAAAAATGAAAATTGCTTAAATTTGCCTTAAAGCCTTATCGTCTGACCCTCTCAGAGGAAATGTCAGAATGATAAATTAAAAACTAAGAAAATTGAATCAGATATGAAGGGAAACATTGTTTAAGTTTGAGAAAACGATTGAGAAGGAAAAAAAGAGTAAATCTCACAACGTTATGGTGAATTTGAATCATTAAAGATCTCCAACTGATGCTTCAAAATAGTTTGTCTACACAGGCTAGGTCGAGAATTGTTAATAAGTAACGCCTCACTTATATTGAGGTGGTAGTTCGACCTGGCACTGTGTAAAACTAAAAACCACCCTTCGGAATAATTGTCAGAACAACTATTTGCACTAACCAGTTGATTACGATGGCTGATTTCTATGACTGGAAGTTCCCGGATGATCTCGAAACCGTGTGTAAACGAATGTCACGTGCTATGTGTTGGGATATTCTAATTTCTAATCTTTTAGATGTCTTGTAAACGTAGTCAGCTTCACACTGACATTGCCATTTATAAACAACATAATTCTTTTGAATGGCTGGCAAACATCCTTACGAAAAGAAGAGAAAAAGGTTCGAATCGTGTAAACTACTCTCGGCATAGTTGCCGTCGGAACCTAACCATGGAAGTGTCATTGATTGAAAAAAAATGTTTCCTCTGAAATATATATATATATATATATATATATATATATATATATATATATATATATATATAAAGAGAGAGAGAAACAGATACACTAACTATCCAAACACACAAGAAAAGCACACTCTGAAATTAGTATTTAGTTTGTTAGTTGAATCATCAAATAAACTCGGCACAACATGGTAAGTTGCACGTTTATCTGTTCATTCAGTTTTTATGAAATAGTGTTCCACTTGCGCGCCTATGATTTTACGTTGACTGATTACACCTATAAACATATAAATATATATCTAAACATGAAGCAACGTGGGCATGATACTCTAACACACATATAATATATATATATACATATATATATATATATATATATATATATATATATATAATATAGTAACCATTGACAGCCGTTTCTCCAAAGAACGATGCTTGTAGGAAACTTGATTTTCCCCACATCAAAAAACGACATTTTTATTTTGAATAAGATTAGTGATAGTTCAATAGGAAAACGATTCTTATGTGATTGTGTGTAGAGCTGATATATATATATATATATATATATATATATATATATATATATATATATATATATATATATATATACATATATACATATATATATATATATATATATATATATATATATATATATATATATATCAAATTAAATCTTGCAATTACTATTTTTGTCTGCTGAATATATGTTATTTGATCCTTTCTAAATACGTGATTAATTTTTTGTATATTTTAGCTGGTTCCTATATTTATATATATATATATATATATATATATATATATATATATATATATATATATATATATATATATATATATATATATATATATGCTGCTTGTTTATCACCAATTATTAAAGTTAATTTGTTTTGGTTTCAGTCTGAATTGTTTGCGATTGTTAGTTAATTTTTGTTTCGGGAGGTGTGTAGGAGTAAACATTTTTAAAAAAATCTGTTATGTTCATTAAGTATTTTTTGTAATTTTGAGTAGTCATAGGATGCATTTATTATGTTGTATATTTTTTTGTAATGATGCCAGGATAATGTCGGCGTTTTTTAATGAATTCTTATTAAGGTGTGTTTTGTGTGTGTTTTTGTTTTTATATCTATTTTTACTAGGTTCGTGTTTCAAGTAAGTCACGGAGTTCGGGTTTTTTATTTGTTTTCCTTCTTCAAGTTTTTATATGTTCATGTTTTTTTTCAGATTGTAAACGTTGTTGTATCCGAGAAAATAAAATAGCAGTTAGGTCCTAAGTTGAGAAAATATCTTCCGATAACGTTATTTTGAAATCGAAAACGTAAATGTAATTATATTCGTTATTTTGAATTTAGAATGAACCTTATATAAGGTGTTAAGTTATTTTTGTAATTTAAATTAAGTTCAGACATATATATATATATATATATATATATATATATATATATATATATATATATATATATATATATATTATGCATGTATATATATTAATAAACTGCAACATTATATATATACATATATATATATATAGAGAGAGAGATGGGTGTACATATATATATATATATATATATATATATATGTGTATATATATAATTTTGCAGTTTTGCCATAATTAAAGGATCGTACAAACAAACAATATTCCCCGTCGATGGAAACGAAATCCCGACAATCCGTGAAGTAAAGCGTCAAGCGCCTTGGTCGCAGTCACTCTCTACGTCTAACCGGTCGACATCATTGGCAGTATTTAAGCAAAATGTTAAAGGATGGATTACGCTAAATTGATTAATGTGGCATCCTAAACAAAGACAAATTATGGTGCATTTACTTTGGATTAATTCCCAAATTCTCATGGCTAATGCAGGTTTATGAACTGTCAATTACGAAAGTTGAGATAATGGAGCGCCTGATCATTAATTTTATGAAAATGGTTGAGTGTGTCTAATTACCTGACAAACATTGCAATATACAGTTCATCAACGAAGCTAAAACTTCCGACGTTGTCACTTGTTTAGGAATATAAATTATGTAAGGCGCGACTTTTTCAGATGCTGCGCGGCTCTTGCGACCCACTAGTAAATAATGCCAAACCATACGTTAAAACTGGACGAAAATGGAAGGCAAAACATGATGTAAAGATGCAGACTTGGCCTTTAGTATGAAATAAATAATTGACGCTGTGTCATGTAGAAGAGCAGGTCACAGGCTCTACTCACAGCTTTGGCCGTCCAAATAATGCCCTGAAAGATAAGGAAAATGGTTTCCGAAAAGAACCATCTTATTTAAGAAGCCACCTCTATTGCTACAGCTGTAGGAAAAGGTAAACATGGTTCATATACCAAGTAGAAGAGTAAGATTTAGGGTTAGGGTAAGTGCAAAAGACAGATAAAGCACATGGCGCGACCTCAAATAGATAGAGGCTGACAAATTAAGTTTTCTCATGAAGACAGTCTACGATATCTAACTAACACCAGTTAACCTCCATGTCTGGGGGTTAACTACATATTGATGCACAGCATGTGAGAAAACTGCCAACTCTAAGTTGGAATGATATGAAGATCTACTAGAGCAATTAGTCAGAAACGGTTGAACATTTCTTATTGACGTCAGATGACTAGATTTTATTGTCAACTAAACCTGTGCGTTCTTGAATAATATTGGTATTTGTTAATGACACAATGATAATACATGAGAAAAATGAAAGATAAGGCTCTATCTGCATACGCGTGGATATGACAATCCCACAGAGTGACGAAACTCCAAGAAAGTATCGTAAGATACTGCTGAAGCGCTCCCGATTAGTGGTAATGATGCTTCGGGCCCAAAACCATGCCTGACCCCACAATCATCATCTGATGAATGCTTTGTTGGAAACAATGCAGCTGTTAAAATATAAATACATCGGGGAAAATGTTGAAAAAATTAATACAACACATGCAGCAGAAATAAATATATATATATATATATATATATATATACATAGTTAACATAGATTTACACTGAAAGGCCACAAGAAATATTTCGATAGTAACCCCAAGATTCGATTGACTTTATCTAGTATATCAGACGTTGCAAATGTAAGCAACAAGATATAAGAAACGATTTTACCTATAATAAGACAAAATTCGGAATTGGACTATCTCTAACAGATTTTATAAAATGATTTAAGAACATAAAACGTAGAAGGGTTTTAGATTTATACAATTTGACGGATGCGTATTACCCATCGATTAGCCCTATACTCTTAGATAAAACTATACTAATTGCTAAAAAGTTCACTGGTATTACTAGTCTAGAAGTAGACATAGTGAAATCAAACTGTAGACATTTGATTAAATATGATGGTAAAATATGGGCAAGAAAAGATAAAAGATTGAATTTCGATGTTATGATGGGTCCACAGATTCGGCTTGATTTCAAATTTGGTATATATATATATATTAGGGAAATTTAGAAAGTAATACCTATATTACAAAGGGGACTATATAGGGATGATGCGTTATTTATTACTAGATGTACATGTAGACAACTAGATATAATGAGGAGAACTCACAGATTATTTAATAAATATAGCAGAGGAATAAATATTGATAGTAATGCTTAAAATATTAACTTTTCGTGTATTACCCTTAATCTTAATAATAATATAGTACGGCCTTATTTACTTACTCTTTGTTCCTCTTTTTATCCATTTTTTTAGTTGGCTAACGATCTCATGTTGTGCTCAAGTGTTGATAAGAACTCGCCATATTTCTTAACTTTTTCAACTCTCATGAGTTGTTGTAATGCACGTGATGAGGTTACAACATTTTTAAAAAATGGTGAATTTAGAAGAGATACATTAGAGGAGGTATGTTAAAATGTGTTTAAAACGTTCTTGATTGACTTTCGTAATAGATTCACCAGTTTTAATTTTGTAACATGATCACGTGACTGGCTACGACTCATGAGCGTCGAACACCTTTGCAAATATGGCGAGTTCTATTTCACGCTGGTGCACATCATTAGATCTTTGGGCTGCCAACTGTAAAAATATATTTAAAAAACAAACATAAACTTGCACTTATGTTTAATAAAACACACACACACATATATATAAAATTTTCTACTGGTCAGTTATGGAGATGAAAAATAATTTTATTAACTTCTTTACTAAATCGGCGTTTGGGAAATAAAGAAGATCTTCAATAGCAAATTAAAATATCTATGTATATTATTTAGAGATTAAGTGTTAGCCCTAGAAAGTGGCCCTTTGATTTGTGAGAAGTTATACTGAAGTAAAATGAAACAAAAAGGTATATATATATATATATATATATATATATATATATATATATATATATATATATATATATATAGTCACCCACAGACATCATTATATGCTGTATAACAGCTATTCAATGTAAGTAGACAAGTAAGGGCTCCAAGCTAGGATTCAAATTCGACTGTCTACTAAACAGTCGGCACTCATAATCGCTCAGCTTTCAGACACTTGCAGTATGTAAGCGAAATAGTAATGCTTATATAAACGTGCCAATTGCCGTAATGCTTCTCTTGTTTAGACAAAGAGTTTTGCATCCATACTTATCTAAGTTGGCGATTCCTTTACTAGAAAGAACAACTCAAAAAAAGAGCATATGTAGTCATCTACAGAAAAACTGTTCGCCAATGTGGCAAAACTGAGAGGTGCTTCGAGCCGCCTAATAAACAGTTTGCGCTTCTCTTTATTCGGGTATCACCCACTCGTCTTGAGTAACTAAAATCTCAATATGTATATAAACACTGCCAATTATCGAGAGTGCTCGATTTTGTACACACATAGCTTTGTATTAATGCTTATGGTACTTGGCGATTTCAATTATACCAGTGTTTATCCTAAAGAACGAATCATATGTTGAGAAAGAGAGAGAGAGATGGGGACATGGAGATGGGCAATATATATATATATATATATATATATATATATATATGTGTGTGTGTGTGTGTATGTGTGTGTGGACGAGAGAGGGCGAGAAGGAAAGAGAAATGAATAAACAGTCGTGTGTCTGATTTGTGTACTTATTTGTAATCATGGTCTTTGACTGTTCTGTGTTTTTTGTTTTTTTTATTTGATTTATTAATTTTATATTTTTTACTTTGTATTGTGACACATTTCTTATTATTATTTAACGTTCCCTTCGAAAGTTGCAGAATACGCATAACATTGTTGAGTGCCATCTAATCCCTACAATCGTTTACTTAGTTTATGTTCCTGTTTTTCTATTCACAAACGTTGTCTATCCATCTTCTCTTTTCTACCTTTCTGTTGGCTTTCTTCGTATTATGCCTAACACGAATATCTTGCATAGCTCTACACTAGAACGCTTAACGTGACAACACAATCTCAATACTTTACATATGATGACATCAGATATTGATGGCATGCCATTGAGTTTTCGCATACGAATATATGTGTGGCTAAGACAGGACGTTTAATCATGATGAAGATTTATTGGTCCTCCGATTTATAAAATCGGGAGACCTATGTTTTGAGGCATTTCCGTCCGTCCGTCCGTCCGTCCGGATTTGTCTCCGCAACCATCCATTGAATTTCTCTGAAATTTTGCATGAAGTTGTAACTTTGGTCAGGTAAGAAAGTGACATTCTCTGATTTTTGAAAAATAATCTGGTTAGGCCCCCAGGGGGTCAAAAGGCCCCAAAATGACAAAAAATGACATTTTTTGCCCCATAACTTTTCATTCATCCATTCAATCTCTCTGAAACTTGGCCAAAATTGTGGAGTCAATTGTGTCTAATAGAAAATAAGTATCGCTGACCTTGGAAAAATCTGGTTCGCGCCCCCAGGGGATCAAAAGCCCCCAAGATGGCAAAAAATGACCCTTTTCTCATATAACGTTTGATCCATCCATTCAACTTTTGTGAAAATTGGCCAAAATGTAGAGGCAATTGTTCTGGATATAAAAGGAGTATCCCTGACAGCAGAAAAATTCTGGTTCGTGCCCCCAGGGGGTCAAAAATGCCCCAAATTGCCCAAATTTATTTCATTTTACACTCGCCACATTCTGTCACATACAAAGGGGGACCACGCATTCGCGGCTTGTTATCAAGTATTTTCATAAGAATTACCAATAATCGATCACTGGTTAAAAGAGACAGCATTCCCTGTAGTCTGAGTGACAACACATCTCTCCAAATTTCCAGCGCTCTTCGCCTCTTTAGCTAACTGTTGCACATAATTTTGTGTTATCACACTAAACGGGTACCATGGCCTAAGCGGTTGCTATTCTCTTTGAGTAACAATATACCTCCCAAAGTTCTAGTACTCTTCACACACTTCTAGTTGAGCTCTGATTGGTGCTTGCCCTGCTCGATCTTTTCATCTTCAACTCCAATTTTGTGTGGTAACAGACAAGACTGATCCCACCACGAATATATATGGGTGTGTTACATCACTTTTTATTGTGTGCGTGACTTTATGAAATCTGTTGCAGCTTCAGTTCTTTCTATGTTTTTGTTTTCTATTAATTGCCACTTTCATGTGACTGGTTAGCATCATACTTATTATTATTATTATCATCATTATCATTATTATTATTATTATCATTATAATTACTATTATTATCATCATTATCATTATTATTATTATTATTGTTATTATTATCATTATTATTATTACTATTATTATTATTATCATCATTATTATTATTATTATTATTATTACACTCACTAGGAGTTCTCACACAAGTCATGCTCAGTGATGTTCCTTAAGATTGCAGCTGTGTTTATCATTGCCGGCCTTTGTATGGCGTCAGTGATTCCTCCTATTCCAATTTCTCCTTTCGTGTTTCCAGTTGTGCTCCGATGACTATAAGTATAATATTAACTTATTTCATGCTCAATATCCCTTTCAATTCTCTTGCAAGCTCCCTGTATTTACTTCGTTTTTCCGTCTCATTGACAGTCATACTGTTGTCTGTTTGAACAGCAACATCTACATGATTTGTTTCCTTCTTATTGACTATTATGACAGTTGGTCTCCTTGCTTGTATACATTTTTATGTTTGCATCTCGATGTTTTAGATTATTTTGTGATTTTCATTTTCCAGTAGTCTTATGTTTGTACCATTTGTCCGTGTGTTCGAAATGCAGTCGTTTGCATAGTTTCCAGTATACTGCTTTCCTTACAGAGTCGTGTCTGTCCTTGTATTGGTTTTAGGCTAGTTTACTGCATTTACTAATGATATGGTGTATTATCTCCTCTCTTTGTCCACCCAGTCTGCATTTACTGTTTTATAGATTTTATCTATTTTAACTTTAATGTAGTTAGTCATAAGCGCATTGTTCTGTGAAGCTGTCACGACAGATCTCATTTCTATGTTCAAGTGCTTTTCCTAGCCATGCCCAGGGTTGTTGGTGGATCTCTTCTTTTGTCATTATTATGAAATGTCCATGTAGCTGTTCTTCCCCTTTTTCTTTTTTTTCTGATTTAGCGTTTTCCTGAGTTGTTCATGTGGTGATTAGCCTTTATGTGTTCTTAGTTACTCTCCAGTTCCTACTTTGTCTTCCACACAGTGTTCTATACTTACCATACCTTTTCCCCATTGTTAATTTTCAGGTAGCGTATTTCCGTATCGTTTTTTGGGGAGTGTTGTGTATTGTGCGTTGTGCATGGTAATTAATTATCTAGTCTTCTGGTGAAGGTGCCAGAGTTCTTCTTCAGTCCAGCCTATGAATTGCCTAGATTATATTATTAATGATACTGCCCAGGTATGTATTAATTTTACTAGGGCTTCGCTGTATAATTTATTTTCTGACAGTTTCCTGGTTATTCTCAAGTATTATTTTCCAATCCTCTCTTTATTTTGTAGATTTGATGGTGTGTTCTCGCAGAACTTCTAAATGTTTGTAGCTATCATGTTCGCCTAGCATTATCATCTCGTCTTGATTGAACAATTCCGTGCTCTCTATTGTCTCCAGTTATCCCCTTTTCTCTTTTAGCAGTGCACATTTCTTCATTCCAAAGAATTCGTATTGTATTTATCAGCTTTTTCAGTTCTTTTTTTTTTCAAGTATTGTAAGGTCGTTTATGTACATATTATTTGTTATGTGTCTGTAAACTTATATCCGACATTACATTTAGTTTTTGTAGCATGGCTCTGATGAATAGTAGAAGTGATAGGGAGTCCCTTGGAAAATGCCTCGCTGTATTTTTTTATCTTAGTCAGATGATACCTTCCGGTTTTCAGTTCTAGTCTCCACGTTCACATTGTTTCTCTGTGTTTTACATCCTTCACGATCTTTTGATTTATGTATAGCAGATGATGATTATTATTATCATTATTATTATTATTATTATTATTATTATTATTATTATTATTATTATTATTATTATTATTATTATTATCATCATACAATTCTCTTACTCTCTACCTCTGTTTTATATTTAAATGTGTGTATCCATCTCATCATGTTTATAATTGATCTCTTATACACTACAAACTTCACCTTTTTATATTTCTCCCACGTGTACATAAACGCATACACTGTCACTCAATCGCAAATATTTCCTCTGTTATTTACAGCGTGTCCAACGATTTAACCTGATTTTGATTGATAACCCTACATTGGCATTTTTAAATATCAAATTCTGAGATACCGCATGTTAATAAATACAGATAGAAATGTTACGTAAAAAATTGGTTGAGGGGTTTATATAGTCATACTTTAATGAACAACATTTATGTTTAATTATACATTAACTCCCACTTCAAAATTGTAATAACACTCCCAAATCCCGGGGGTGGGATACTGTTACAGTCGTTCAAATAGTCTAAACTGTTTTAGTGATTTTTAAAAGAGTGTCTTATTTGCTTATCATTACCAAACCCCCTTTCGCAGAGATGAGCCGTTACTAATTGTACCTTATCTTTTTCTATTGTAAGTGTTCAAATGTTCTACAATTGCTATTTCCTGACGCGCAAACATTCACAGCAAGAACCCATCTTCTACCAACACTGCCAATAACTATGTATACCTCGCATTAGAATTGAACTTCCAGCAAGATTTTCCCACTTGTGGAAAGCGCTAATGCGTGACTCCTTCGCTCAGGACAACATGTTCCTTCTAAGTGCAATGTGAATAAATGTCTGTCGAGTCTTCCTCTTATTTAATCTTACATAGTTTTCAATCCATTCATAGTACTGTTCCATCAACGAAGTGTCAATCTGATAAACTGTTATCTTCAAGTGGAGTTTGACTTTGATAAGCAGAGAGCTATTAGTATGAAATAAAACACGACGAAAATCAGAGAATGAGGTGCTATGAATGTTCTGTCTTTCTAGGGATCATAAAACATACCAATAAACATTGTGTTTGTAACTCCATATTGTGTAACCCACTGGGTTCAAATTGGACACCTTGGCGATTTTCTTGTTAACTATAGATTAGACAGGGAGTGTCATAATAGACACATTGCAATCAAAGTCTCAGTGCAGACACCTCATAACATACACTAAGATGATTATTATAGCTGGTAGTGTTTTCTTAGACACATTAGTTTCGTGTGTCAAAATGTTATCCCACTCATTCCATTGTTTATAAAGAAGCAGATATGATTTAATCCACTGGAATTTCTCAACACGATCCATCTATTAATGCCGCGCAACACCGAGAATCATTATACAATAAATATACTACATTTTGAATAAACGAAGTACATGATACTTCATCCTTGAAATATGGTCGGGTGTTGTGAGGATCGGGTATGCCGACTTCAAATCTAAGAGGGTATATTCCAGTCATCTATACACTGATACATTTATCGTGAATATAAACACGCAATTCGACTTAGCTATTGGAAAATGACAACTTATATTCAATTAATCGTAACAATGAAACATATAAATGTATTAAAAACACGGTGAACATAATATTTGTGTACCCTATATAATATTTGAACCTCGTGATTCTTGTAGCATTTAGCGGCATTGCGACTGGTGAGCCAACTAACTATGACAACATAAAAACGAACGATTGGAAATGAAAAACGTTTGTTTTTCTGAATATGAACAAATATAGAGCGATATTGAATGAGGAAAGAGGTTTTCTTATGTAGTTTTTGATTATTAAAATATTCCAGGAATTGAAATAGGTAAAATCGCACTTTACTTTTTATAAAACTATTATTCACCTCAAATAAGCTATATTGCTGTTGATGCATAAGGGCAACTGTGAAAGTAGTTAGTTTTATAGAGAGTAAAACTGGGTTACAACTCGGGCGTCACCATATTTGTTCACAATTTATTTAAATTTCTTCGTGTTAGTACGGTCAGGATAATTATTAGCAGGGAGGGAATTTAAAATGTAAGCGTTCCGAGAAAAGAAGCCATGGAAGTGGGGAATATTCCGGCATCTATCGACCAATATAGTAAATGTAGGAGTTTGCTGTTCATCGGTTGGGTCAGGGTATTTACGTTCAGACGTGTACATGTGCAGTTAGTTCATCGGAGCACTCCGTTCAAGTACTTGTGAAAGCAGACACGCGGGACCTATGACTTTAGGAGTTACATTTTGCACGATGTCTAAAATAGAAAGGCTGGTGGGTAGTGTACCATTCCGGATGTGGCAACAATGCTCCAGACAAGGGCGAGTGATTTCTTTGTAGATATTAGAGATACTGGCAGCTGTGCGAAGTTTTCAGCCAGGTTAAGAGAGCTTAATTTATTTGCTACAGACTTAGCAACATGTTCTATGTAGTTATTCCATTTTGTGTCATATAAGCATGTCAAGTCCGGATGTTCGTATGTTAGACACCCCGTTTATCATGACACTCAGTGGTTTGACAGATTTTTATATTTGTGAAAAAAAAAACAGTGCTTTGTCTCACAAACATTCAATGTGACTATTAATTTTGGTTCCATTTTTTACAGACTGAAGGTTGGTTTCTAAAAATACAGCCTTGCCTTGCACGTTTTGACATTCGATTTGCCGTGATGTTGGAATGCAGCATATACATAAATTAAAAGTAATAGACACTTTGTAAAATATACAACGACAATCGTACCAGATATTGTACATTGTAAGGAAGATAACCGATACAATAAGTATAACAGTCCAACACATCTAAAGTGTATACATATATAAGAAAATACCCAATCTTCGAAATATCGTCGAACAATTTATCTGTGTATGTGTCGCTCTCTCTACGTATATATATATATATATATATATATATATATATATATATATATATATATATATATATGTGGGTGTGTGTATCTCATAAGTGCTTCCTTTATCTACCTTATTAGCCTCTCAGATAATCCATTTCGCTGCATCACTCATCCAAATTTGCTGCTCCCGTTCATAGGAAGAGCCGCCAGATACATCTTCTGTTTTTGAAAGCTCGCATGCTAAGAGATAGAGAAAGTTTCATCGCCCGGAAATCACGTATTTTCAACTTCCGCTTGGTATCACTCTCTGACCCTATAATCTCTAAACCTTTTCACGATAAATACGATCGCCATTATATAACAACAGTGCGAGAGATACTTTTCGGATCAGTCCGTAGGATTCGGCGGTTTTAGGCCTATGCAGTCTTCAATGGCCGTTAAGATTCCTGCAATCCGAGCACAATTTATGAAAATCTGCTTAATCTACTCTGATCAATCACGGTTCCAACAATTGCTCAGCAAATATTCTGCTTGCTTGCTCTGCGCTTTGGCCCAGTTTGAATGTTTAAAGCCCACGTTCACTTATTAGACTGCGTTGCGCATTTAACTATAAGGATTCAAAATCATCACAGGGTAGAGCAATGCACACAATAACTAGTTCTATATTTTCGACATATAAATCGATCTGCAACCGGTTTTCCTTAATTTTATGAAGTCAAATTTCGTCACAACTTTCGTTAAAAAGCGAAAACATTTGTAACACGAAATATAAGTTATAGTTTATGATAGTAAAGTATATATCGGTTAATTAACTTTTCTCGGGTTGCAAGTAATCTGGCAATCAGATGAAGTTAAGTAGACATTAAATGATGTAATGAAAGATCCGGCGAGTAGCACTCGGATAGTATTATAACACATTTAAGTCTTAAAAAAGAGTCGCCTATTTTAATTAAATTTTGTAAATCACCTTTAAATTAAAAATAAACAGAAAGTGTAGCCCTGGTTTATACGTTATCCATTTTTTTACCGCGAACTTCAAGCCTATCCCTGAAAACGATCTGCATCTAAAAGCGATCTTTCATGCATACTAACACGTTCGTATCGCCAAAAAAATCAAGCGGACACAAACAGGCCTACATACGTCTCTCATATTACAATCGATACATACCTCCAAACGTTACCGAATTACGGCTGGGGATTTATTATATGAACCATGTAAGGCAGAATATACTTCATCCCCTTTCACATCCTCATAGATAACATTTGGAAATAGAATCGTTTGTCATTCAGTTTCTTATTCTAACCATAACCCCAACCCCAACCCAAGAGGTACATTTTAAAGTTATCTGCTTCACATTGGTTTACACAGTTATACAGTTGCGCTTACAACCATTTCTAAAGACACATTTCCGGTGTTAGCCAGCTATCTATCTATCTATCTATCTAGCTATCTATCTATCTATCTATCTATCTATCTATCTATCTATCTATCTACTATGTATATTTTGTATACATATAATTCTATATTTCTCTGCTACTCTCTTTCTTTCTCTCGTCTCTCTCTCTCTCTCTCTCTCTCTATATATATATATATATATATATATATATATATAAGACGAGTTCGTTTTATATTCCAATAATCATGCTGTTTATTTTCAATTTTTATTTTTTCACACTTTCAAAGAACATAACATTCCTGTGAGATGTATATTTACGACTTGTTTCCCTTGGAAGTGAGTCAACCAACATTAGTATATCAATAGTGTCTCTGCTACACCTCAAGATCATCAGATAAATCCACAAAACAAAGTTTTTACATTAAAAAAGCTTTGAATAAAAACTACACCACACTGTAGGTCATATATATATATATATATATATATATATATATATATATATATATATATATATATATATATATATATATATATATATATATATATATATATATATATATCAGAAGAATACCTATCGCTTGACGGATAAAATAAATTTGCTGAACACAATATATAGATGATTATAAAGATAAAATCCATATATATATATATATATATATATATATATATATATATATATATATATATACATATATATATATATATATATATATATTCATATATATATATATATTGTTGCTAAACCCTGTCCCAAATTTTTTGTTAAATTTGGATAAAAATAAATTACATTATGTTTATATTATAACATGCCTAAAATATTAAGGCCTTAGTATAAGCGGCTTTAAGAAGAAACTGCATCCATAAAATCTTGCTCAATTGGTTTCTAATTACTATGGATGAAATTCAATGTAAACCTGAACTATTTTAGTGTTTGAATTGAATGCTTTGCCCGTATTATGCACAATTATATTTATTAAATTAGCAAAAAAATCTGACATTTGAAAACGTATTTATAGATTGATATTTGATAACTTTTGTGAAAATTTGGTAAAATCATACCGTCATTTTTACGAAGGACTTCCACACCATATTTGCTTACTTGACATGAGAAAGAATTAAACCAAACATAACCCGCGTAGCTACATATGCACTTAGCAGGGGTGTTTAAAAATTCATAGTAATGGGTTAATTCATGTTCGAATGAATATATATATATATATATATATATATATATATATATATATATATATATATATATAAGTAATAATTGAAACATTTTTTAGACAAAATGCAAAATAAACATGGATTTAAGAATAAGGGTATTTAAAAAACTAACAAAATGATATACTCAAACACAAATAAAAGCTCTATCAAGATATTTGAGTTGCTAGAAAGCAACTATCTGCGGTTGGAAGTAAGTACTTTAATGAACAGAACTTCAAATTGTACAATTTTAATGTCTGTTGATTATTGTTCTTACTTCCAACCGATGTTGGGTTTTTTCTAGAAACTGAAATATCTGAGTAACGCTTTAATATGTGTTTGAATTTATATTTCTGTTAGTGTGTTTATTCGCTTATCCTTAAACCCATTTTTATTTTGCAGATATATAGATATATATATACATATATATATATATATATATATATATATATATATATATATATATATATATATATATATATATAGTGCAGATTGGAAAGATTTCGATGAGAATCTGCGTAAGAGAGCTCACTCTACTTATTACCAGAGCTGGAATAAATTTAAAAGAAATAAACTAAACACACATTAGTGCTGTCCGAATTATAAATTAGTTCGACCTAGATTGATATCATCAGCTGCGTAAACAACCACATTTCGGAACTAATTAAGTTAGGAGAGAATGAAAGACATATATAAATAGATAGATCGATAAACACATATATAGATAGATAGATAGATAGATAGATAGATAGATAGATAGATAGATATATAGATGTATGCTGTAAATATAGATGTATGCTGTAAAGTTTCGTTAAGTTTGCAGAATCTTTGGATATTCACTATTATGCTCGTACAATTAACTTAGAATTTGTTCCGTGAAATGATGAATGAAGTTTCAACGGGTCACGACCTTCGCAGGTCAAAATCACATCGGCAAAACACAACTTCCGCCATTGTGTCCGCATTAGGTGATCGATGGATCAGTAGTGGTGGTGCAGAAAGTAAGAGAAGTGCGTTGGCAAGCGAAAGATTGAACCCCTGGTTCTTGCCAACGATGCGCGAAATATGACCCTTTCCTGGCCTACCAGACTCTTTAGTTGGGATGAATCAGATAGAAATTAAAATAAGCACCGCCTCTCTGTCCCCTCTCTTTCTCTTCTTCTCTTTAAATACGCTCTTCTTATCTCCTTCTCATCTACCCTCTTCATTATTCTCTCTCTAATTCTTTCTAACTATTAACAATGTCTCCTTATCTTTCTCCACCCTCTATATCTTTTTCACATATATACGTTCTTATCTATTAACGCTTTCGTTACTCGCGTTCTCTCTTTCCGAACCTCTGTCTTACTATTACCAATACACCATGTGTCTATCTCCTAGTATCTTCTTCTCTAACTCTCTCTCTCTCACTTTCTGTCTGTCTTTTTCACAATATCTTCATCGAATTCATGTAATAACTGATGCCTGTTTACTCCCCATATATTTGATAATTAATTTGCACACATTCTCATTACTTGTTTGTTATCACTCTAATCTAAATATTAATACATAATAGTCTTTTGACAAACTCTATATACAGTAACTAACAAGCCTCAAGTCACGTATTTGTTTACCTTGTTCTAATAACCTTTTTTAAGCAGCTTATAATAAATTAATATTTGGTGCTATTCGATTGTAATTTCTTTTCACTTTTTCCTATAAATATGGAATAGTTTTCTCGATTTTAATAGCAATATATAAAAGTGATTTAACGATTTAATGAAACAAAAAAAAACTGAAACCATTTCTTCACAAAAGAGAGTATTACTCCTCTCCAGGAGTTAGGCACAAGGCCAGTTTTTATCTTACTCCCACAGGTAAGATGTGACCCAAGGTTGGGTCGGGAAAGTAGGGTTTAAAAATTGCCTGGGCAGCCCCGTCGGCATTCCCCGGTAGGAACGCCTCAGGCAGTAAGCAATAAACTTACTTCTCCCAAATGGGGGAGGCGAAGCCTGGGAGGGTGGACCTCCTAGAACTGCACAGGACAGACCCATAGACTGGCATAAATCAAGCCCCGAAGGCCAAGACAATACCAGTCTATGGGGTGCAGTATCCATCGGAACAGATACTACACTTTGATCTTAGCCAAAAGGCCAAGAACAAGTGAGTAGCGAAAATAGCTTCTTCGTGACTTAATTTGCATATATATTTCTTTCAGGCACGTTCGATTTTATTCTTTATTCATTCTTCTTTATATACGCAATAGTTTTGTCCGTAATTTAATCATTATACATGTCATTTTTAATTCAAGTATTTAATTTTTAGTGTTATTACTTTAACTATTAAAAAACATGAAATGGATAACTTCTTGTAAAAATGATATAATTTAATTCCTTATTTGTAAAATTTAATTAAAATATGAATAGTTTGCTGTGAAAATTATTGTTTAATGTTTTTGTTTTACAATATTAAAGACAAACACCGATTGTTACTATTCTCATTGACACATGAGCACAAAGTTTTCATTACGCTGATCTGTCCAAACAGAAAATAGATTAAAATGTTATTATTATTGTAGATTAACACGATCCGCAAAACCTAAAAATTAGATTCTCTTTTCTCCGGCTTTTATATTGACCAAAAGAATAAGAAACAAAACAAACAAACATATTTTAGAAAACTAAAGTGTAGGATCAGTTATAAATATAATTTTAATGCAAAATAATATCTAGGATTTTAGGGCAGTTAAACAAACGAAAAGTGCTATTGGAGATTAATTATGCGCATATTTGTTGGGAGTGGAAAGGGATTCTTCTTCTTTAAGCGATTACGTGTAGTTTTACGACCTTGCCACCTGGACTCAGGATTAATGGTAAAACAATTGGTTTAGCAACCCTAAAAAGACGGAATGGTCTGGAAGTGAGAGATAATTTATATTAAGTTCATATACTGAACTGATTGCCTACTTCAAATCTTAAATAATTGTGTTTCCCTTTTTTTCCGCCTAGGTGTTAACACATAATTGCCTAAAAGATATAACAATTTTTTGCATAGGGGTGATTCAGTTGAGGGTAGTAATCTACAAATGTGACCATATTTAACAACATCTTATGTTGCACATCCGTTTTAAAAATGTTTATTTTTACATTTTAATCATTTAATAACGATGATGATGATGATGATGATGATGATGATGATGATGATGATGATGATGATGAAAACTATTGTATTTGCCATGAAAAAGAAATAAGAAAGGCCCCTTCCCCTATAATGTTTCTATATTACAAAATAAACAGATGCACTTGTTAAACTTTTATTATTTTATTTTTATTTACTTTCTTTTTTTAATAATAAAGGTTAAAAGCATAAAGCAACACCTTCAAATAAAATGTAATTTATAATTGTTTTATTTGACGATTCTACGTTCTGCTTTTTCGTTTATGCATTCTATTATATAACAATATTTTAATGAGGAATTCATTTTCATTTTAATGCTTATACAAAAAATATAGTCCCTCGACTTTGAGTATTGAAAATCTGTATGGAATAAACTGTGTGTTGTTTTAGTTTAATTAATAAAATGTGATTATGGCGATACACAATTAATTTACTCGACATCGGAATACATCAAATAACACCATGACAATAATATTTGTTCTTGTTGTTTATTCCAAATGACACAAAATGTTTAATAAAATTGGCTCTTTTTTTCTGTAATTGATTAAAAACTACCCGGAGGTCGGGTAGTTTTTGCTAGTATGTATATAATACTACGAACAATAACATATCAATATCGGAACAGAGCCTAGAGAAGACTGTAGACTTTGCACACACACATGGTGCAGTACATACACAATTTAGTGTATCCAAGAAATTGGATCATCAGATATTTATTTATAAAAAATATTGTATTAATACACTTTTGACGATGTTAATGCGGTAATAACTTTATGATTTCTTTTTATTATTATCATATATATGAATGTGTGTACATACTATCTTTCTTTCTCCCCACTCCCACTATCTCCCTTTCTCTCTGGGACATATCCGTACACACGGCCAGACACAACCCGGAGCTGTTTCATTGTTAAGCGTTCTGGACTTCTTCGAGCCAAGCATCAGTCGCCATCTTTTTTTCCTCCGAGGGAATAAGGGACATAAGGAGCGGCGGCGCACGTATCGGCATTCAAACGACGATCTCTCGGTAAGCCGGGCCTCATTCGTGCCGAATTATATCTGTGCCAAGATTTGATGTTGAGAGATTTGGTGTTGAGATTTAAAGATGACTAAAACTGGGAGTGTAACCCGTTTGATAATCCACCAGAAGTATTTACGAAGAAAGTAAAATAATTGTTACACGATACACTTCATCTACAAATAATAGCATGAGTCTAAAAGTAAAACTATACGTGTATATATGCGTCGATTTATTCTTTCAAACAACTAAAGGTTCACATTTAATAGCAAAATTTGACTGTTTCTCAACGGCATACGAAAGTAGCGTTTGCTTTTCTTGAAAAACGGGTGTTTCTACCGAAATATGAAACATAACTAGAACTTCATAATGCACAAACTGAAAGGTATGTTGTCGATTTAAAGATAAATATTTTGTTAAAAAGAATGTTACATTTATTGTATCTATATTTGTTATCCATTTCCTCTTTCACAGTTTAGTCTACTACTGCGGTGCAAATATTCTTATATATATAATACATATATACCATATATACACATATATATATAACAAAATTCAATGTGTTTGTTTGTGTGTTATAGAAATACATATGTAAAAAATGAGTAAATTCAAGTTTTAATAAATTTTTACATTTTTAAGAAATAAAAAAGACCCCATTAAAGGTTTCCTTTAATTCTATTTTGTGTCACATTCTGAGTACGACAATAAAATAACTGAATCATATTAGAACGTAAAAAACGAAATAATTTTTAAAATAAATGTCCTCTATTCGATACAATAATACAAAAGTTTTACAAAACATATCGCAATTAAGATTATAAAATATTGAACTATTAAATAATTATTTGCATGGTATTTAATTTTTTTTAAATAATTCGCATATTCTGTTTACTTTTGTATAATTCAAATTCGTTTCGATCGATTCGTTAAACCGTGTGTAAACAAATCGTACATATTTCTAGACAGAGCGTCTTGTTCCGATGGTAAAGACGCTGGACTATAGACATCAGCGTCGACGATTCTATCCTTGTCTAAGTTAGCCATGCTGATGACGCCTGTGAGCCAGAAACACGTGTCCATGCATTGCTATCATGTACGTACACAATTAATAAAAACATATATATTAACGAAAAATACGTCCTATAAATGTAAGGACGACTAATAATGATTTTTTTGCATCTGAAACACTTAGTAAGTGAGACAATCGAAATAATAGTAAGCCAAAAAACAACAAACGCTAAAATCACCAATACAAATAATTGCATAAAAATACATTAATTTTTTAGGTGTAAAAAATCGCACATTTTTCTAGACAGGACGTCTTGGTCGAATGGTAAAACGCTAGAATATAGAGATCAACATCGAAGGTTCGATCCTTGTTTAAATTAGCCATGCTGATCACGGCTGCGAGCCAGGAACACGTGCCCATGAATTACTTTTACGTACCTATATATATATATATATATATATATATATATAAGTACAGTTCGCGTGCAACAAAGTCGTAGGATAACTTTCAGAGGAAACATTCGTTTAATCAATAGATGGGTGGAAAAAAAGAAAATTGCTAATTCTTTTATTAAGACCTTATCGTCTGACCCTCTACGAGGAAACGTCAAAATGATGAATTAAATCTAGGAGATAGAATGAGATAAAACGGAAAACATTTTATAGTTGGAGAAAACGATTGAGAGAAAAGTTAAAAAACGTAAATCTCTCTACGTTATAGCGGATTTAAATTATTAAATATCTCAAACTTAGCTACATATATATATTTATATATATTTATTTATATATAAAAATAAAGTGGTAGTGTCACTTATATATTCATTATGAATATTATCATGTATATATAAATAGCTCACTTTCTTTACCCTATTTGCAAGGCATTTTAAAAAGGAAGGGGTGCCGTTTATTTACATTTGAAACGGTAGACCTTCCTATAGTGTCGTATTCAAAACACAGAAACATCATGAAAATATAACATCCCAAACAAATCTTTCTATAACATCTAGATTTCGTTAAATATTTTTGCGCACACACTTTTTTCAGACGGACAATCTGTGGCCAAATGCAATGAAACATTACTATTTGATGACATAGTTTCGTGTTAGGTCCTCGACGGGATATGTTAAATGAATAAAACAAACACATATTTTAAAAATAAGACTAAGATGTTATTACGGTAATAGAATGTCGCAAGCTTATCTCGTGCCACTCCACTCCCTGAATGTTTACAGTAACAGTATTATATATGTAGGGGAAGGATTATTTCAAAACAACTTAGTGAGATAATTTTATTTTCATCGTCCATACATTCTTTGAACAATATTCGTAACCTTGGTAGTTTCGGTCGGTGTATTATTGCGAATACGTCATGCCTTTTTTAATTTACTTAACATCGAAATACATCAAATAACACCATGACACTAATCTTTTTTGTTGTTTTTCCCTTTATGGAAACATATATTTAATCGACAGAGGTAGATTGTTCTCATTTAGGTTTCCATAACTTTCAGATAATTTAAGTTCGTATAATAAACTTAACAACCTTGCTATGTGACGAGAGGTAAAGTTGTAAACTCACAATAAAATGCCAGACTACTCTAAAATACACCTAAACACTTTAAACACCGTGGGGAACTTTGAGTCTTAAAAAGATGGGGTCGCCTGTTTCCAACATTACTAAATAAAAGTGATGTATCGAATCGAATGGTGTGTTACTTTGAATGTATGCCTATTTTTTGTCGTTACTTGAATCTGTAACACTTAATTCTAAAATTATATCGTTAAATTAAAGATAGGCTGTAACATTCTTCTATAACTCTATAGGTGTACTTTTAAAATATAAAGAGATCAAATTCAAAATGCGACAAACGCCATTTTTTAATGTAATGCTATCACAATAAAACGTGTTTCATATAAACCTTGTACTCACTCAAATCATGTTTTACATGATGTGATACGAGCCTTTCATATTTTTACTTTCAATTGAAATATTTTTTCTTCGAAATCTAGATTTGATATGTTCGCCATTTTATTGTTTAATGTCTGAATTACCAGAAATTAGATTTATCGAATTTTTCATTCAAACTCTTCATGTCTATCAAACCTAACGGGCACACATGTGTACACGAATGTACAATTTACGAATGTTAACCCAACTGGTCACATGTCGTAAACGTAAAGAGAACTTATGTATAAGTTCTCTTTACGTTATTTTATTGACGCCTTTTATCCTTTGCAAACGTGGTTTGTAGAGGATAGCATTTTAACAACCTATTATGTTACAAAAGTTAAGTCAATAACCGTGTCTCTTCATAAATCATGTATCTTATACATTTAATTCATTTAATATATTTAATCACACAAAATATTCCTTACTTTTTGAGGGTGTTCTGTTTGGGTAAACATCGAATGTCATTGCTTTAATTATACGTAATTTGCAATTTACTTACCAAGTAACCGATCTCATGCGCAAATTTTGTTTATTACTTACTTCCTTCGTCTTTCGCTGTAGTTTGTTTAAGCACAGCCACGTATTTCATACAGTGTTCATTACTCTCGTTTCCAACAGGTGTCTCTTGATCACTTGCTGTTTATTAAGAGCCAATGGTAATAACACTAATTATAAAACAGAATATATGAATATTACAAACAAGAGGGAATATCACAACACGTGTAAATTCTATTTAACACTAGCTAATGAAAAGAAAATAGAACGAGAAAAAGTCTCACATGTGAGTGTTGTTTAAAAAAATAACTGGCTTTGATCAACGAGTGATCTTACGCGTCACGCTTTTCTCGTCACATTTATATATATATATATATATATATATATATATATATATATATATATTTCATGTATCCACACACACATATATATATATGTATATATACTTATATATATATATATATATATATATATATATATATATATATATATATATACATATGTATATATATAAATGTCACGAGGAAACGCGTGATGTGTAAGATTACTTATTGCGCAAAGCCATATATGTCGTGTTTTTTGATGCAGCATTTTCTCATTTATGCAAACATTATAAAAAAACAATTTATATAATAGTTACATTGGTTTTACAATCACTACCCTATCTTGCCGCCTCATCATGCATATTGTAAAATATATATCAATTCACCAACATCTACAAAAATATAACTACCCTCCATCTGATTCAAGGCAACTTCTAGTTAATAGCATTAAAATTATACATACCGCAACCAATTTTACAAATTAAGAATACTGGAAGCTATCTACATAAAAAACACAACAACCTAAAATTAATAGTATGCTTAACGTAATGCGATTTTGTTCTGTAATGCCATCCAGCGTTGCTGAATTTAAATCGTCAACGACTTCCTAGAACAATGCGAAAAATGTTTTCTGTGCGTTTCTCTGCCGTCTTTTGAAAAAAGTATTTTCTTTTCTCGAGCTGTTTTGTTAATTTGCTTTTGACACCTGACGATGATTCGACGGTTAATCGAAAACGTTCGTGACACCTATAGAACATTTATTATTTTGTTGATTTTAATACAAAAACACCATCAGAAAAATTTTAGAAAAAAAAAAGGTATAGTTAAACATACAAATTTTGTTATTTTTAACAATGTTTGCATATGAATATATATATATATATATATATATATATATATATATATATATATATATACGCTTATGCAGGTACTCCCATTGACCGCTCTAATTTCAATTGGCAAAATGAACATTTTCTTGCCATTAAATCTCTGCGGTCAAATCAGTCACTTATCATTACTAAACCAGATAAGGGTTCGGGAGTTGTGATTCTGGATTATGCCGATTATGTGGCAAAAATGATGGTGATCTTAGATGACGTTGATAAATTTAAAAGACTCGGACCTGTTAATACGCATGACAAGACCCTTTCCATTGAAACTAATTTTCAAAAAAGATTGCTTAAATTAGTTAAGAAAGGTGTTCTTACTGGGAAAATATACGATATAATCCGACCAATAGGATCTATAAGACCTCGTCTTTACGGCCTACCAAAAACGCATAAGGAAAATATACCCGTAAGACCGATTCTTTCTATGGTCGGGTCGGTTCAGCATCAGTTAGCTAAATGGTTGGCTGAATTGCTTCAACCTGTGCTTGAAGTATATTCGGCCAACTGTATTAAAGATTCGTTCACTTTTGCTGAATATATACGTAATTGCCCTTTTTCTGCTGAGAATAAGTTTATGTGTTCTTTTGACATCAGCAGTTTATTTACATGTGTTCCCTTACAAGAAACCATCGATATTTGTGCTGATGTTTTATATCGCGGTTTCTCAGTTGGTCCTATTATCTCTGAGGAGGTCTTCATAGAGCTGATGCGGTTTGCTACCATGTCTGTCGAATTCAGTTTTGATAATGTCATGTATCAGCAAATCGACGGCATTTCTATGGGGTCACCCCTTGGTCCTGCGTTGGCCAATATCTTTGTAGGTTTTCACGAGCATAATCTCTTGGCCCGTATCAATAAACCACTTACTTATTTTCGATACGTAGATGATACATTTTGCGTTTTTAACAATGAGTCAGATTCCATATTATTCCTTAATGCACTCAATCAATTACACCCAGCCTTAAAGTTCACTTGTGAGAAGGAACACAACTCCACCCTTCCCTTTCTGGATGTATTAGTGCATAAATCTGACTCATTGTTCTTAACATCTGTTTTCCGCAAACCTACATTTACTGGTTTATATTGTCACTGGGACTCTTTTTGCCCCATACAAAGAAAAATAAATCTTATTAAATGTTTGGTTCATCGTGCTTTAAAGATTTGCTCTGAATCCCTGATTGATTCGGAGATTGAATTTATCAAAGAGGTGCTCGTTGAAAATGGGTACCCTCTCGATATTGTTAATTCCAATATCGTTACTAAGATCGCTCATTTTAACAAGCCTAAACTTTTTGGTCCTCCAAAATGCCCGGCGTACCTCAGATTACCTTGGTTGGGTAATATTAGCATAAAATTTGCCAATCAAATTTCTGTAGCTGTGCGTCGGTGTTACCAGGCATCTAATCCTAGAATTGTTTTTTCTGCTCGACCTTTGCTCAAATCTATTCATAAGGATGTTCTCCCACCCCAACATATTAGTAATATTATTTATCTATTTAAATGTCGGTGCGATGCCGTATACGTGGGAAGAACAGTGCAAAGGTTTGAATCCAGAATCAAACAACACATCCCCCCTGCCATACGCCAGGGCCGACTAAATAATTTAAATAATTTAGTTAATACATCCGGGTCTGCTATTGCTGCCCATCTCATAAATAGCGCCGAATGTGCGTCGACGTACACTAGTGACTGGTTTTCTGTCATAAGTAGATCGCATTCCCTATTCCACCTCAAAGTCCTGGAAGCCATATATATCAAGTCAATCAAACCTTCCCTTTGTAAGCAAAAGGAATGGCTTTTAGGACTTAATGTGATCAACTTATGACTCTCCTCCCCATATTTTTTTTTTTTTTTTTTTCTCCTAAACTTGTCACTAGTGTTCATTACAAATTATTTTTTAGGTTTTAGT
>OY744532.1:102624582-102654582 GCA_963556195.1 Sepiola atlantica | reverse complement strand
CAACACGACAACCACTTAGACTAGTTCAACAAGTGGAGAGATGAAACACCCCATAAATACGCCACGTATATTATGATGAAAAAATGTCAAAAATTTAATAAAGAGTGGAAGCACAGATTTCGTACATAACAGATGTGAAACAATCTGTGTGTGTTCTACGACACATACACCCTATGTAAAGATATTTACTAAGAAGTAAACAGAATAGCTATTGGACATTTGTTTTACTCATTTTTGTCCAGACTAAATATGAGCGTTGAACTATTATTAGATGATATTATTCATAGTTAAATCATTCCATTATTAATGCTTTCGCCTGTTTGTTTATAAATGTTAGTTTGAATAGCAAAGTAGAAGTCATTCGTTGATGAGGCAATTTGTATGTGTTGTTCCCATACAGAAACATATACATTTGGGGAATGTGGATATTCTTCACATAGATATACAGACGCCGTATAAAAGTTTCACACTATTGCTTAATCATCAAATAATTCTTATATGAGGTATTTTCTTGAGAAATTTGAAAGAAGTGTGACATCACCTGATGCGAAAACAAACTTTCTTACTTACCAGAGCGTTTACATCTATTTACATCAACATTTATAGATGAGTAAAACTATAATGTTATTTAGCTGTTAATGTTTTTAGAAATAAATAAAATAAAGTATTATTAGTATTTACTATTAATAATTACATTCGTTTCTGATAACATGGATGTAATACATTACTGTTGGTATGCATCTTATAATTATTCCTAGACGGACAAAGTATTATATGAAAGGAATATAATCGAATTATATTTAGTTGTTCTGAAGAATATGTTCTAAAAAACAGCCAAAAATAACTATTAATAATTAAATATTGATTTTTTATCGATGACAGAAATAGTAAATCTGACTGACTTTACTTTATTATATTTTGTAAGTTCGAGCTGCCGTTGCAGGGATCTCTCTCCCCCTTTCTATTCCAATAGAACAGAGTTGGTTTTACAAAATGTAAAGGAAAGGGGTATCGCGGAATTTACTCTACGATCAATTAAGAATAATACGATTGTCTGTATATTTTGTTGATTTGGTTTACAAAAAATATTTACATGTATAGAAGGGAAGAAAAGAATACTTAGAATTTCAATGTCAATATTAAATAGCAAGTCTTTAAAATCTTTTTAAAATATAAACGGAAAACAAATCAATTACTATTGACCATTTTCGTATGATTGGAAGCATTAAAACTGTCACATATAAAATGATTTTGGCTTTAAAATGTGTTTATTTGTTTAAAAGGATAACATGGTGTTTGATTTTATTTAATAATAATAATAATAATAATAATAATAATAATAATAATAATAATAATAATAATAATAATCATTATAATAATAATAGTAATAATAATGATTGGTATTATAATAACAATAACACACTTTCTCTCCCGTTATCCTTCTCTTTTTCTGTTTGATTGTATACCGACTGTTTTCGATAATCATTGATCCATGTATATTTCGTTGAAATGGTGTAAAGGAAGATTTACGTTACAACAATTGGATTTCACAGTCATATAAAAATTGAAACCACACTAAATGTATGTAACCGTTAAAATAGCAGTAATTTAAATCTATTATTAAAACGGAATATTTAAGTATTTAATGTCTCGCCTTTCGTTCATATGGAATTTGAAAGTATTTAAATTGTTGAATTAAAACATTCTGTTTGTTTTATATCGTAACGTGATTGGCATTGTCAATGTTACGCTCGAAAGAGTGGAAAATAATAACACTCTATAAATTTGGTATATGTCTGTTTGAAGCCTAAACTAAAGTATTACTAGGTAAAAAGGTAAAGGTCGCATAGCCTGGACGCGCACGAGTGTCGTTGCCGACATCGAACACTGCTCATGGCCGTAGCGGCGGTGATTTGTTAAGAATGGAAGGCGGAGCTCACCCTCTCCGCTGCCTTGAACCCTCCCTGAGTTTTAGGCAGGTACCCATTTACTGCTGGGTGGACAGAGGGAGTTTTCAGAGCCGAAAATTCGCATGCCATGAGTGGGATAGAACCCGGGTCGTCCAGCCCAAAGACAAGTGCTATAACCACTCGTCCTCATATATACCTATTACTAGGTATATATGTTCAATTCAATTTACTATACAATTTTAAACTTTAGTTTTTTAATCATAAGACTATACCTCAAAGCATTACCTCCTCCTTTGGGGGGCATTTTGATGTAAGTTCGCTTATCATAATACTATCCTCGAGGTATTATTGCCTCTATTTTTGAAGGGAAGGGGTAGTGTAACATCTGATAAGTTCTTACCTACTCTTTTAGGGGAGGTTAGTATAGTATATGGTCTGTTGTCATGAGATCATTCACGGGAGCAGTACCTCCCTTTTCGAGTGTAGTGTTGTATCTGTTTTTTTAAAAAGTGAGACCAAGATTCCAGGCATTATCTACTCCTTTGGTAAAAATAGTCGTATATATTTGTCCGGCATATCATTCTCTTAGGAATAAAACCCTCATTTGATCGACAGTGTATCCATACGAAATTCTTAATTTATAAAAAAAGGAAAAGTAACGCAACGTGTAATAACAAAGTATTAAAGTATTTTAATTTCCACCATAAATTATTGTAAAAAGAATGGAAAGACTGTTAATGTCGGAATTAATTATGAACCAATTAACAGTTAATGTATTTAAGAAGTCATTGCTAAAATAGTCAATAAATAATAATAAAAAAAATATGTATTTTAAATGTGTGTTATGATAACAAAGACGATTTCACCTGATGAGTATTTTAAAATTATGAACTAAACTGCAATGTCTAATCCAATTTTTTCTTAAGATAACTTTGCACGTAAGGATATAAAACAAGAGAAAACAGTATTCATCGACGCCATATTTGTTTCTGTGTACTTGAATATTATTTCGTTTTTCATGTGCTGCGCATAGCAATGATTTGGAAAAACATTTTAATTAGTTTTTCTAGCGAAATAAGTTCATATTTATACAAGTTATCTGAATACATTAATCAATTTGATATTATTTTAAGATTTTACATTAGTCTAATGTAAAATGTTGTTTATATCAATTCCACAAGTTGTCGATGCTGTTTAGCCTATTATTTTAAAATGTTGTCATTCGAAGAATCATACAAGCTTAAATAAATTCTTTAAAAAGAAAACTGAAGATAAATACATTCTTTCATATTAGGGAATGGTACTAGAATGAAAAAGTGATAAGTCACTAGTTAGACCTAATATCGATTTTTGAGATTCTAAGATATCGATGCAAAATAACTTGACAAATAGCCAACTTTCACTATATATATATATATATATATATATATATATATATATATATATATATATATATATATACATATATATATATATATATATATATATATATATATATATATATATATATATATATATATATATATATATATGTTGGGTAAGGTACATGATAAGTCATGAAAATAAAATGTCGTGGAAGACAAAATGTGTGAAAAAAGAGCCAAACGGAAAACAGGTTAAAATGCAGGAGAAAAACAAAAACAAGAGATTTGACCGGTTTCGTTTTTTTTTTTTCTGTAGACCTTCGTTTATACAGAACGAACCCGGTCAAATCTCTTGTTTTTGTTTGTATCCTGCATTTTAACCTGCTTTCTGTTTGTTTGTTATTTCACAGACACATACACGCACAGACACACACACACACACACATGTATATATATATATATATATAGTAAATTTTAAATCAAACCCAGTGAGTTGAGATTTGGGGGTTTATTACACTATCATGAAGAGGCATGGTAGGTCAACCTATGAAATCAAAGAGAAAAGAAATTAGAATCTGAGTTTGTCTATATGTACCAATTACATCTTGAATAAAATGTAAATAAATAATTAGCCGATTTAATATTTTGATCCATCCTCTCAATTAAAAAATCAAATATTATTGCAAAGCTTTCTGATCTCTTCCAGCATTTTCAATTTCTACGTGGTCTTAGGAACCCCCATTTCAGATTGAATGGAAGCTTAAACATGTATAAACATATGTAGCCAGAAATGTTTGTATAATTAAAACTATTAATACAATATATATATATATATATATATATATATATATATATATATATATATATATATAGAGAGAGAGAGAGAGAGAGAGAGAGAGAGAGATAGATAGATAGATAGATAGATAGATAGATAGATAGATAGATAGATATAAGTCAGGTTCATATTATATTCCAATATCCATGTTTTTATTTTATTATTTTTATTTTTATTTTTTCACATTTCCAAAAAAACATAAAATTTATCTGAGATATATTTTTTACGGCCCGTTTCATTTGTCTGGTGCCAAACAACATTTTTATGTTAATATCGTTTATGCAACATTACAAAATCATCAGAAAAAATTAACAAAGAGTAAAAAGTTTTTGGATTAAAGTGTCTTGCAAAAACCTACACTATACAGTGGCTCATTTTTGGGTATAACTGAACAAAAAACAAAGCAAAGAGCTAACTACACTATACCCACTGTATAGTGTAGATTTTTTCAAGACACGTTAATCCAATAACTTTTTACTCTTTGTGAATTTTTCTGATGATTTTGTAATGTTGCAGAGACGATATTAACATAAAAATGTTGTTTGGCACAAGACAAATGAGACGAACCGTAAAATATATATCTCACAGAAATGTGAAAAAATAAAAATAAAAATGAAATAAAAACATGGTTATTGGAATATAATATGAACCTGACTAATATTTGCTCTTTTGCCACTAATTGACAATCATCGAACTGAATCTTTTAAGGATACTGCTAAGTAAAAGGGCACTGATAGTATATGCTAATACATATATTGTCATTAACAATTATATATATATATATATATATATATATATATATATATATATATTAGTACTTCATGTATCCACATAAAATATTATAAGGAGATATAATTTTTTATGTATCAATTTTCAGTATTTACTTCAACAGTGCTCGATACGTAAGTAGAGCTAGGTAGTAAGCAATGAAAATATATATGGCAATCAAGCTATACAGAGGCTCCCGTGTTTCATGCATTTAGCCTGACGATTCCCCCGGGGATAAAACACGGGAGCGTCTGTGTAGCTTGATTGCCATATATATTTTCATTGATTACTATATATATATATATATATATATATATATATATATATATAGTGTAGAATTAAATACATAACTTGTCGGAATCAAAGTACTGAATTTCTGATTAAACTTATTGCATAAAATAGACAGGGTTCATCGATATACAGTACAACTATGAACTTTGACATACTTTAGTTATATTTTATGAAGATAGTAAAATAACCTATATGTAAGTAAAATAAATTTATTATGAAAATGACTATTGATCAACGCAAATAGATATTAAATTCCTGCATATTTTTTAAAATATTGTTAATAGATACTGCATGTATATCATTGTACGAAAATTATTGAATATTCTCATATTTGTTAAAACATTATTTTCGCAAATCAGGCACGCTGAGATACACACACACACATGAGCATGCGTATCCTGTGTACACACACGTAAACGCACTGGACGACATCTGAAGCAAACACGCGTACTTATTTTCTCATTTACACATATGACAACTATAATCACCCAGATATGTTCCTTATATTATGTGAACTCTAAATATTTACCAAATGTTCATTTGTATTGTCTTACAAGTTGCCGAATGAAATGGATTAATATTGTATAGATAGATATTTTATTCCTTCTTTTTCATAATTCTTCATCATCTACATATTCAAGCATCTGGGATGTCCTTTGTTTGAAGACATTTTGAAAATATTTTGACTGTATTTAACACGATGCTCATTGTTCCACAGTTCTGTAATGGCATTTTTTATGCTTCAGTATTTGAACGCTGATGTTTGTACCATTATCAAAAACTGACTCTTATAATTTATTCTATGCTATCATGACATTGGCAGATTTTTGGGAGCGTTAACTGATGTTACTTTATGTTTAGACAATTTCTCATGCAGAATTATATATAAACGAATTATTTCGTTGATGAACCTGAGATAAGAAATATAGTTCGGAATTAAATTAAACAGTAATAAACGGTAATTCTAAATAGTTGTTTGATAGACTGTGTGTGTATGTCAACGGAGAGAGAAACGTATATTAATATGTCGTGATGTATGCACATTCTTAAATAGAAATTCTGCTTCGCGTGTTCGCCCAATAATTCTTTTTTTCTTGGTGAGAAAAACTCCTAAAAATACAAGAAATATTGCGTGTTTCACATATAACGTATACTGCGAATCCACGCTTATATTTCAAACTTGTTCAGTTGTATATATATATATATATATATATATATATATATATATATATATATATATATATATATATATATATATATATATAGGTATGTATGTATGTATGTATGTATGTATGTATGTATATACGTTTATGGAAGTTGTAGAGAGTCTTTCAAAGAATTGCTTTCATGAAACATACATAAATTACATTACTCAATGTTACACACAGGAAAGGTTGCGACTTTAATTCACGCATGTCTAAACGACTCACTGTCGCCTGCTCTTACGTGTACAAGCAAACATATTGTGTCCGTTTTCATTTGTTTTTTTCTTGTCGCTGTTGTGTTGTCAGTGGGCGGGCAGAGGTCCACGTTGTTGGATCGCATATGGTTGATCCAGTCGTGCACGTTAAGACTTGCGTAAAACCCAGAAAATCTTTCGTTTTTATTTTTGCATCGTGCACACAATCAACGTATTTACGGCACATGTTTTACCTTTTTTCTCCTTGCACTTATTCCGATGATAACTTCTTTTTATTTGCCCGAAGTAACCTCTTGGCTTAGTTGTTGTCTAATGGATAAATAATCCGTGTCGTACTGACAGTTAAAAGGGGAAATATCCATTTTGGAGCCATGAGAGGGGCATTATAAATGGTCTCGATGCGAAATGTTAGATATTACTTTGCCATTATCATATTAGTGGCTTTACTGCCCACATGTTGTATAGCGTGTCACCATATTGGAGTTTATCTTCGTCTTTGGTATCGTATATTCGTAAATGAGTGTCGTTATATTGGCCGTCTTTCACAGAGTGTAGAGATAAAAATCGTTTCTTTATTATTCATGTATTCATGGGATTGCGTGGTTTAACCGATTGGAACGAGTCGGTGCCTATAGATGCGTCCATATCGGGTTCAAATCGCATCGGATTTATTGTGCACAATTACGCTATAACATTATTAAGAAGTTAACCATAATAGATTAAAATACAGAGAAACCTTTGCTTACCCCCTCCAAAAAAGACCCTACTACACATGAAATCGTTGATAAATTAAAAACCTTGTCTACTATTAAACCATATTGTGTACAAAGACACCTTATTCCATACCTGACGTGTCGATGAGGTTTCGGTCATTGATGTCTAACAGTCTTTGTTCTATAACAAGTGACACTGTGGTAATAGTTGCATCAGTAGAATGTTTTAATCCTAAATTGGTTTTTCGCCGCCTAACGGAGTTTAATCCCCAAATTTGTTAATCTTTGCTTTGGGTTAAGGTTAGGATTAGGGTTAGGCTAAGGGTTAGAGTTAACAACAGAATAATATTTATCATAACAATCATCACAATATTCTTCAACTAGAGGTTGAATATTTGGACAGTGCGAAATAACAGATATTGTCAGAGGTGTTTACAATTTAACACGCCGTATTCCACGGTGCTTATAATTAGATGCCGATGAAACAAACACAGTTGGGCATTGATGCTGCAATGTAATAGACTAGTTAGGCACATACTGAGGTATATTTGTACCCAATATGATTAGATTGCGGTAAGAATTATAAACGTTGTTAATGGTGTCAGGCGTGTCATATGTAGGGGTCACTTTGTAGCATCATTAATATAATTAATTGTGTCAACTAAATCGTTTGCGAGATACAAACGGAATCGTTTACGATATAGATTTTGTTTTATCACAAAATACCCCATAAAGGATTAATATCTGCAAAAGCAGACACACTAGAAAATAATCTAAATACATATATTCATAAAGAAGAACGATGCTAATAACACAGTTTGCATCCATTTTAACTTGCAGCTGGTATGCTTGTTAAAATTAAATCGAAAAGGCAGTTTATGTTCTGAATAGTATGGTGCGAAAGCACAGAAAAACGGAACTCCCTATTCACAATAAAATATTTATGTTGTAGATTTGTATTCAATTAATCGTATCAAATAGATGGGCATTGTGTTTTGGCAAAATTTAATACATTCGAAAACTGATGAAGCAATACAAAACGCGTCCATGGAATAACTTCGGGAATACTTCATACAATTTTAGGAAAACCCCTTTAAATTTAACAACGAATCAATGCTGATGATTTAAAGATCGAACAAAAAATACAGATTGTTTGTTGTTTTTTTCACCTATTTTCTTAAAACTGTTTTGAATTTTACTTTTATTGTTTGTTTATGTCCTCAAGTACTGTTTCGATTAAACGTTACTACATGAAGTCTTTGTTGATGTAAGTGCGCATCAGTAGATTCAATTGAAATAAATTGGAGAGCTGATTCTTTTACAACCTGATCCTTTAATTGTTTCTTGTGAAACGTTTAGAGATTGATTCCAGTATTCCATGATACCAAAACAAACATGTAACTCATAGTATCATGGTATTTTAATTTGTTTAGTAGATAAATGTGTTCTTTCTATATCTTTAATATGTGTGATTTGTCCCCCAAAATGCTCTTATTAATTCATTGTGTAATACAATGGGGTGTTCTTTTGTCCCCACGATCTCTTCGTCCCCTACGGGATTTACTAGTCAGGTTTCTGTGGTGATGTGACACTCAATTAATTGCATATTTTATTTTCTCCATGGCTGTCTTCTTCTTCTTCTTCTTCTTCTTCTTTTTCTTCTTCTTCTTCTCAATACCCACTTTTTCGTACATCATTAAAAGTGAAGCATCTACAAATTAAATGAAGCTTACAAATTATTTTTTAGGTCTATTTGTCCTACGGATTATACATGTTCCCACCTCGAATAGCCTTCAATAGCCATGGTGGAAGTAAGCGGCTATCAAAAAGCCAATCTGCCCTCTCAGCTGGTACAATCAACAGCTAACTATTCTCTTCATCAAGTAGACACTTTCGCTCACCCGCTTCCTGTGTCCGTGATGTCACACCAATCACACGTAGTTTCGCCTACTCTAAAATTACAAAATTAAAAATTCCACTCCACCTACTCTTTTACCCATCTTGGCCTTTTGGCTAAGATCACAGTGTAGTATCTGTTCCGATTCATACTGCACCCCATAGACTGGTATTGTCTTGGCCTTCGGGGCTTGATTTACGCCAGTCTATGGGTTTGTCCTGTGCAGTTCTAGGAGGTCCACCCTCCCAGGCTTCGCCTCCCCTCTTTGGGAAAGGGTAAGTTTATTGCTTACTGCCTGAGGCGCCCCTACCGGAGAATGCCGACGGGGCTGCCCAAGCAATTTTTAAACCCCACTTTCCCGACCTGACCTTGGGTCACATCTTACTTGTAAGATAAAAACTGGCCTTGTGCCTAACTCCTGGAGAGGAGTAAATCAATACTCTTTTACATATACTAATCTTATTCTTGCAGACCAATCCATAATACTGCTACCGTTGTTGTATAGCAAGTTATAATGAGCACTTGTATTGGTATAGTTGTAATATCCCTGAATGCTCTTATATTCTCACTTCTATATTTTCTTCCAGTGAACATTCTTTTTGGGTGGGATCACATGTTGACAAGCTGGCACATATTTGTAAAATGCCTGTACGACTGATATAATTTATAGATTGGTGTGTAGCTGCCCTGGGAGAACATTAGAGCAAGCAAAACTTGATATATTAAAAAAGCTTTGTCATGTTTTGTTTGCTTGTTATGTCTTATGGCAGAGTAAACTTAGCTATCTATTTAATTTTGAATCAATTCATTTAGGTATACCTGTGTATGTGTCGCTATAATATCAGACCCACGCCACGATATTATATCTTGTCTGTGAGGTCCAGCAGAGTTCATAGGCTGGAGACGTGGATAACCAACAGACTTAAACGAGGATCGTAAAAACATGAACTGGAGAGCCCCAAGCTGTACTCGATGGAGTATAGGTCGCCGCATGGCGATATCATTCCTACTTTTTACATCATGTCCGATAAATATATTGTGTCCAGTGACCTTTTCTTCATAACGCTACTGAAAATAGTGGTCATCCTGCAGCGGTTAAAACAGTTCAAGTTGGCGCTGGACGCACCTTAGCCGATGACTTTTAGAGGATTTCCTCGGTACAGAACATTTTCCCCTCGAAATTAGCTCGTTTTACCGTGGTAAAATGATGTCAATATATTGAATGTTAAATCGAATCGGATTACAGTGTGTATTTTTCGAGTTTGTTTATATGTTCATATAATTATTCATGACGTGCATTTCTATTCACTTGATGATACCAGATCAGGCTGTCTGATGATACTGGCTTCCTGACCAAAAATGCACCAAACATTGATGTTATTGTGTTTTCTTATTTCCTTTTTGCACACCACATTTACTGCAAAGCTAAAATACAAAAATCTTTTTTTTACAAAACAAGCAAACGAAACACCATGAATAAACATTTGAAAAGGCATAAACACTTTTACAAAAATGACCGGATTCGACATTGAATAACCCGAAAAAGGGTTGATATGTCGTAAAAGAAAACAACCAAATATAACCAAACCGAACCATATCTATTCAGTTTTGTTGTTTTGTGTTAGTAATGTTGTTTCCTTTATCTAGTTAATCATGATGTAAATGCATGTGAATACCATCGGCGGCAGTTTCATATCATATCAATGACTGAGTTTATATAAGCTGGGCATGGGAACCTGATAGGCACACCCATTACGAAGATACGACATTCGGGCATGCAGATGCAGTTTAAAATCACAACAAGGTCATTGTTTCATAGATAGCATTTAGAGATACGCTCTGAAATCCGCTGACAACAGAACTAGTTATAGATTAAGATGCAAATGATGGTCAATATTGAATGTTCATTATATCAATGTAAGCATATTGACGG
The DNA here is from genome assembly GCA_963556195.1 of Sepiola atlantica. NCBI lineage: Eukaryota > Metazoa > Mollusca > Cephalopoda > Sepiida > Sepiolidae > Sepiola > Sepiola atlantica. Next base: position 102,643,451 of record OY744532.1, on the reverse strand, counting down.
CATAATAACGTTGACTCACTGGTCTTTTTTAGATTACCGAAGCTCAACGCAATTAGGGGGTGAGTACTATATGAGTCACCAATTTGGGAATCCTAAGTGCTATATATTGGAGGTTGGCGACATTTCCATGGCAAACCCTTGCAGCCTTGCATATACAAAGCAAGTATTTCAATGACACATGCTACACTGAATTATTTCATATTATCCGCACTAAATAGAGGTTTCATATTGTGTGGTTGTTAACTATATTAGCTTTGTTTGCAAATACTCTCTAGCTAGACATGAATGTTACTTTTCTATTTTGTCTACAAGTTATAGTAATCTTCGATCTCTGATATAATAATTTACGTCCACCACAAACTCTAATTGCTTTTAGTGTCTCATTTACACACACATAACATAATGTTTTAAAGATTGACACGATTTTCCCTTTTAGTGAGTTTCTCCAATAAATGTTCTCTGCTTTTCTATTCATGTAAGCTCAAAAATTTCATTTCCGCATGTTTCATTGTTTAACGGGGATGTGTGCTTATATAAACTGTTTTTACACCCGGTTGTGTATTCTATTCCTATTTTTCGTATATTATTGTTTCTAGATATACGATAGTAGGCGAGAGACATATTTATAGTGGGCCTTTGTCTATTTTTGCAATTACAGTTATTTTGATATACCATATTATTTGAATTCCAATTGATGGCGGAGGTGACTTCATTGCTTTTTTCTTGATTTTTATTATTTTACTATTATGTTCTTGTATAAAATTCAACTTCCAAGTATGCATATTAGAAATGTTATTTAGTTTACTGCTTGAGGGGGTATTAAGTTATCAGGTTTAAAAGTGTTGTCATAATTTAGTGGTTACTATTTGATTAACCCGAACCGTAAACTATATGATATTTAAATGTTGTTTTGCAGATTTCCCAAAATAAATGTGTATATATTTATAGCCGAAGTTCTCAGACTTGCTAAATATTAGAGGTTACCTTAATTTTTATACTATATTTTTCTTATGCAATCACATTTAGGTGTAGTGGTGTGTCTTACTAATGGCAATTCAACATCCCTATACATCTCATTTCTAGAATAAAGTAGAGCAGATTTTAAATGTGTATATATATATATATATATATATATATATATATATATATATATATATATATATATAAATGACTCACTGTATAGTGTAGATTTTTTCAGCCCTTTCAATCCAAGAACTTTTTATTCTTTGTGGATTTTTCTGATGATTTTGTAGTGTTGCAGAGACGATATTGACATGAAAATTGTATTTGGCACACGGCAAAATAAATGGACCGTAAAAATTCCTCTCACGAAAATGTAATGTTTTTTAGAAATGTGAAAATATAAAAATAAATATAGAAAAATAAAAAAATAAAAAAACATGGTTGTTGTAATATAAAATAAACCTGACTTATCAGTCTGGTTCATTTTATATTCAAATAACCATGTTTTTAATTTTTGTCATTTTCATTCATTGTTTTCATATATATATATATATATATATATATATATATATATATATATATATATATATATATATATATATATATAGCACAGATTAATGAAAGCACAATCGCATTATCAATTTACGTTCCAAGAAGTCAATAAACAATAGCATTGTTTTTTATCGTTTCAGATCTCGTGTGTATTATTACTTCTAGATACCGTCATCAGTACAAGGTACAGACACTAAATTAAAGTTGTAATAACAGCATCAATGGGCCAGATACCAACAGTTTCAATTACACCGCAAATTATGATGAAAGAGAGAAGTTGATGTCTGTGGTCCTCAAATTATAGAAGACCAGGCTGAAACATTGTTTAGGGATGTATGTAAGGGTTCAAAGTTAACGGGACAGGGTACAATATAACATGTAGAGAATAGAACACCAGACGTAACAGCTAACCATTTATCATATCATACAAAATATACAAGTAATTAAGGGGAAATCACATCTTCATATATGATCAAACAATTATGAAAAGAAGGTAGAATCAAATAGAATCATGTTAAGATTAAAAGTCTTGCCTAAATGAAGCAGTATTGTTTTATAATAGAGTAGGCACTCATAAATCAGCAACACCTCCTAACTCGGAACATGGATTGCCCATTGTAGCATAATAGACCATCTCAGCCTGCATATGCACCAACTCGCAAGATTATGATCTCAATTTCTTTAGGTATATTTCAATTGAGAAGACAGCTAAACAATCAGTAATAGATGTAATATGATGCTAAACACATGGTGCATATATGCTGCATATTAGGATGTGCATCATAATATCAGTAGCATTACTTTGTCAAATCAGAGATTTCTGCCAGCTCAGATATATAAGACGATATTTCGCAGATGAAGTATATATTTGTGATTTACATTATTTAACTGTATCTATTTAGACCAGCTGTATTTGGCACACATTCTATGGTCGAGACGATGTTAAAGGCTACGTTAAGTTGAACTAGACAACCCGGAAAATCAATGAACGTCAACACATATAGGTGACGTATGACTGATAATGTTCCAAAATGTCTATCAGTAGTCCGATGTGATCAGAATGTAGCTATTTTTCACAATAAAAAGGTGGCGCCTGCGTTCTCGCAAGGGAATATGACTTAGAATACAAGACTGTGTCAAAGCAAGAATTCACGGTCATGAGATTATTAAGTATATAAATATGAATACATATATATTCATTTCTTATACCGTTATATATATATATATATATATATACATATATATATATATATATATATACATATATATATATACATATATATATATATATATATATATGTATATATATATATATATATATATATATATATATATATATAGTCAAAAGAAGCTTTGAGTTATTTTAATCAAAAAGACAAAAAAAAAGGAAAATGCAGTTTAAATTCCCAGAGAAACTAACTAAATCCAAAATAGTGTAGACTTAACATTTGTTGGAAAATTCATAAATAAATAATATATAATAGTAAGTAAATAAAATAACAAGGGGGATTAAGTATCTAACAGTGAAACAAAAGCAGGAGACCTTAACGTAAGCATCTAATATTAACACCGGGATCATCAGCTGTTTACCATGTAACTGTTTCGGAGATTTAAAAACAGGACAGTTATATGCCTGGCTCTCCAATGGTACAGATAAAACTACCATTTCCCCAATAATCAAGGTAAATATGTGTGTGAAATAGAGTCTGTGTATCCCTGTTACTTTGACCACACTATACAAACAAAGTCTTAATATGCTATGAAACCCACCACGTCATTCACCAACGTCACTCGAGCTTGTTTCAAGAAACTTTCATTTAATATGATCTTCAAACATTTAGACCCCTACGGCTCACCTACCACAAACGTAATACAAACAGAGGATAGCATACTAATTCCCCCCCCCCTAACATTTTACTCTTGCCACACAACTCGTATACACCGTAGATAATTATAAATAAAGAACTACTATTCTACACACTTATTATTATTTCAATTTAAAATCATCAATCCACACTACTTATAAGATAGATAGCATAAACTGAACAATAATCGCTCCCTTCGTACAAATTACACAATAACAGAATGAATGCGCGCTTAACGATTGCTTACTATTCCACCTAAACCTTATCACATTCTGGATTATCAGAATCAATAAACAAACACATGAACTTCTAACCAAACCCAATTCAAAATGGCGTCCTCTATCGACTACTCCCAAGTTCGACGCAATCCTACTTCCCATTACCCCATATTATGACATCATCAGTTATTATCTTAAATTAAAATTTCGTACATGCAAACATCAATACTAACATTCATGACATTTTCAAGGCTTCAACATTATTTCACAGCACATGATATGGTCACATCAATAGCAGCATCCAATTCAACTGTTTACAACGATGGTACGGTAGCCCCTAAAGTCACTTTCTTTATTACGCACTCAGCTACCATTAACATTTACACATTGTTCCGGACATGGGGAACTCTACGTTGACTTTTTTGATAGATTTACTGCTAGCATTCGCATCTCAATATTATTGTTATTGTTCACTCTTCACGACTTGTCAGTACATTCTTTACGCTACGTAAATAATATCTTCGTAGAAACAAGTTATTTATTAAATTATTTCGCTTATTCAATCGCTTCTTATCCATCAGTAAAACATACCGCTTCTGTCCATCCATACAAACCATACGACTACACTTGTACAATCTTAAGCGAGATGATTACAAAAAATCTCAGAACCCTGCTAGTTTTCAAATATGATTTTCAGGTTAAGTTCAACTTTTACGGTATATTTTCTGTGTTAAATTGTTAGGTGAATAAAGACTATATTTAACAAAACCACACCTTATTATGTTCAAATAGGGTTGTTAATAATATCGTCATTATTTCAACACGGTCCGTAAATTTAGAAGTACAGAGAAAATATTAAGTATAATCAAGGGAGGCGCGAGAGCGCTCTATCCCTTAATAGACTTTAAAAACGGCCTATGCTGGAAATCTCATTTCTTTGATCAATCATAACTCAAAAACTAATAAATCAAATTAGTTAAAACTTTGCACAAAATTTTTATTTGATAAGTTCAATAATTGTGTAGAATTTCAGCATCATTAGTCAAGGCAATTCAGAGATCCAGAAAGTTCAATCATGAAATCATGTTACATGTGTGTACGTACGTACGTATGTGCCACCCTGTATCTCATCAACTATTAGATGGATTAAGCTGATTTTTATCAGAGATAGAGGTTCTAGGGTCTAGTTGATTGAATTTTAATTTCAGTTTACCATATACCTTAGTTTTCCAGAAAATTCCAAACAACCTTAAAAATGACTATTGTATTGAGGCATAGCCTTTACAAAAGTAGTGACATTCCATGATAAATGCCAGTATAGTGAAATCATATGCCCTTAATAGGGTTAAGATGAAAATTCATATACACTAAATGTACAAAAGCAAGGAAATTCCCAAATTGTACACTTTTATTGTCATTAAGGGTATGCGAGCACAACAAAGCTATGTATTTTACTGGTAGGCATTTTTCTTCAGCGCACCTCACACACTTCATCCACTCATGCATAGAGATGTATACTGTAGTGATGTGATAATTAAATGGGTTTTTCTTCTTCTCTTTTTCTTTATGTATTTTTATTTTCTTTATTTATGTATTTTTATTTTATTCCCACTCTCTCTTTCTTTCCTTCTTACTTTAAACGCCACAAGATAAGTTGCGACTTAATCTATAAATAGCATGCTAACTGTAATTCTCGGTGCCCTCCTCCTGCCTCAAAAGCTTCTTCGTCCATTTCTTAAGATCTACTTAATATGTTCTCGTTGGAAGGGTCATTTGCAAAAGTAGCCCGTCTGGAAAAGAATCCCATTGACTTGATTGAAAATCTTCTCGAATGATCAGCTAAGTTTTCTATTTCATCGTTTTAAATGTATCTGGCATTCATACCCTTAATTAATGACAATAAACGTGTAAAAATTTGGGATTTTCCTTGCTTTTGTACATTTAGTGTATATGAATTTTTATCTTAACCCTATTAAGGACATATGATTTCAGTATACTGGCATTTATCATAGAATATGAAAGAGATTACATTTTAACGTTAATTCTATTTTGAAAAGTGTAACTTGAATAACAAACCGACAAATAAACAATATCTTTATCGAGACCAGATTCAGTAAAGTAATGATAATCCAGCAACCTAAATGATATTTTTTTTAAATAACGAAATAATGATAAAAATAATCCGAAAAGTAAAAAAATGTTTCAATGACAGGAGGGGGGCATAAAAACAGCACTGAATTGTATTTTTATACATTAAATGCACACGATTCTCTTGATTTTAAAACGGTTACAATCGATACATGCAGCAGACAATGTTCTCATTTGTTTACTTTTCTCCCGGGCAACATCGGGCCGCGCGTTCTGCTAAGAAGTTATTTTTTAGTGTGTGCAGGAAATTGTTTTTATTCTTTTGATTACTTTCCTTTTATTTAACTATTTGTCGATTTTCTCAGAAATCTTTCTGGACTGCGGCATTTTTTTTATTTTATTGGTTACTTTCCCTCTATTTAACTATTTGTCGATTTTAGAATATATCCTTCTACACTGCGGCAATTTTAAGGGGATTTTTTTCACAGGAGATGGATTTCCAACACATTAAAAACAACCATTGCTTAACGCCCCCTCGTGGTGAGGCAACGAACTAACAAGAACATAGTAAATGGTAAACGTGCAGATTAGTTAACAGCAGAGAAATCGAAAACAAAATAACCACAACAAATACTTTACATCAATGAGCATTTATTTAAATCAAGACCAGAGTAAGAGGAAAAATCAATTTTTAATGTACGTAAATTTAATCTCCCACCAAAATGTTCACTCCTGATTGAGATAAAAATTACCTCAGTCTAGAAGGATTTTTCATTCACTGATCTTTGAAAACCTTCACGTGTATTCTTGAATCATATTTACTTTTTTTGAAGGGGGGAGTGGTTTTTATTTTCACGAATAACACGCTTCTTACAATCTTAGGGGGTCAGTCACCCAAAACAGAGAAATCTATTGTTGATTCAAAACATGGATACATTTTATTTCAATCACCTAAATTATTTACAGGATTCTTTTCAACTGCTTCTTGACAGAAGTATTACTCTAGTACGTACATTTTTTTTTAAATTGAATGTATATAAATCACGGGCAACACCGGTGCGTCGGTGCTGCAGTATATCTATCTATCTATCTATCTATCTATCTATCTATCTATCTATCTATCTATCTATCTATCTATCTTTCTCTTACTCTCTCTCTCTCTCTCTCACTCTATATATATATATATATATATATATATATATATATAATTAAAAAGAAATAAACTAAAACCACATTAGAGCTGTCCGCATTATGAATTATTTTGACCTATATGGGGTCTCATCAGACGCGTACACAGCCACAGGTCGGTACTGAACAATGAGAAAAAACGTTACGCACTGTCTTAAAATAGAAGGAAAAAATGCTGACAGCCTTAATGTGTGTATAGTGTTTTTCTTTTAAATGTATTCCTGCTCTGTCAACCAGTACATTGAGCTCTCTTACTCGGATTCCCATCGAAACCATTCGACTCTGCACACATACACACACACTATATATATATATATATATATATATATATATATATATATATATATATATATATATATATATATAATCCGAGTATTGAATAGATCCACAGGGTATACATCCAGAGGAGTTGAACCGGGTTTACGAATGTGCTCAATAAAAAATATAGAGCAGAAATATAAATGATAATTTATTTCAGTTTGACTACAAAATTGATTTTGTTCGACGAGAGCAGTTTGAGGGACTCTCGATCATCAGGTCTCGAAATAGCATAATTTTATTTCGAGGCCTGATGATCGGGATTCTTTCAAACTACTCCCGTGAAACAAAATCAATTTTGTAGTCAAAATGAAATAAATTATCATATATATATATATATATATATATATATATATATATATATATATATATATATATATATATATTATTTTACTTCAATAAAAGTTGTCAGAAATAAAGGGTCATCTTCTTGGGTCTAACACTTGATCACTATATGAGATACATAGATTTGTTAGTGGTTCATTTAGGTGTTTTTATATTGTACTTTTCATTAAAAATATTTTATTAAAATATAGATCAATTAGTCCTATTAGTTATCAAGTTTTACATCTTCGCTACGTATTTGACCAAATTCAGTTACCATATCTTTGTGAATAAGAATAAAATATAATACGTTTTATTTAAAGTGTATTTTTATTTAAATTATTATTAATTTCCTTCAACATTGATATTTTTAATTTAGGGATTTTACTTTACTATTTTATGTTAACGATAATCACGTTCCGATTCGACTTCCGGTCCGTGATATGTAAACAAACCGCGACATCGATATGATACAAACTACGATTCTCGTTCTAGGTGCTACTTTAACTAAAATATATGACAATAATATAGTTATCCAGATTTTATATTTCTAGTTGACCACTTCACCATGTTATAGTGTATATTTCTTGTTGTCTCTATGTCTTACCGGATTCCAGGATAAGAATTCATCAACTATCGTGGAATATCAAGCTGAGTGTTGTTACTAGATGCAACACTACGTCGAGAAGGTGCAATATGCATCGTGTCTGCTAGTGTGTAGCTACGCCGATGATATCTTTTTTGGGAATTCCCTGTTTTGTGATTTGACTGCTATATTATTTTAATTATTTAAGTACTCTCATGTCAGTTTGTCCTGACAAGCACCTGCACAGCCACACACTAGACACTAGAGAATAGTGTCTTGTTGTCATTCAAATTCACTACTCGTTAATAAAAGTGTTTAGCAATCATTGTTACAAGAGACAATAAATATAACTGCATATTCAATATTGATAATGCAACGACATGAACACGATTTATAAAGGAAATCCACAAGAATCTACATACGCAGAACAGCCACCATTGCTAACAATAGAAGAGTAGTCCTTCTTCCATATTCCTACTTACAGCAGTACAATCCTAACATTAATATATATATATATATATATATATATATATATATATATATATATATATATATATATTAAAGCGTTACATTAATATATACATACATATATATAAATATAAATATATATATATGTATATATTTAGGCAAACATTATTAAATAACACGAAGTGGTTTTGTTTGATGCGACTTTTTTATTTTTTCAATTTTCCGAATTGTCCATCTAATAATTGCCGTTATAATTCAAAAATGAGCACGACAGTAAAGACATTAAAACTAATACCGCCTGAAGATGATTTGACGATTCAAATCGAAAGTACTTGCAAAAAAGAAAAAAGAGTGGAACAAGAAAGCCATGGATACTATTTATATCAATTTGACCGAAACATTAGATGGACAATTCGGAAAATTGAAAAAATAAAAAATATTCGCATCAAACAAAACCACTCTGTGTTATTTAATAATGTTTGCCTAAATGAAAATATGCTGCCTAAATACACACCATATGTATATATATATATATATGTATATATATATATATATATATATATAGAGAGAGAGAGAGAGAGAGAGAGAGATAAAGAGAGTGACAGAGAGGAAGATGAATAGATAAATAGATAGATAGATAGATAGATTGATACAGAGAGAAAGATAGATAGATAGAGAGAGAGAGAGAGAGAGAGAGAGAGAGAGAGAGAGATTGATAGAAAGAGAGAGAGGCATGGTAGTCTTAGAAAGTGTACCGTCGAAACAGGTAATTCGGAAGATGGTGATACTTCTCTATTATAAGCGCTATTTCTGTGGATGGCTCATTTTGTAAATTGTTAAATGGCGTAAATAAATTGGAATATTGTGGTTTGATTTTCAATGGTTAATATATATATATATATATATATATATATATATATATATATATATATATATATATAAGTAAATTTCGTGTACAACAGAATGGTAGGATTAATTTTAAAGGAAGCATTATTATAATCAATGAAACAGACGAGTGGAAAAAAAGGGGGAAAATTGTAAAAATTACCTTTGAGAGTAAACGTCAGAATGGTAAATAAAAACCTAAAGGTCGAATGAGATATGAGGGGGAAAAAAACTTATTTTAGTTGGAGGAAACGATTGAGAGAAAAAAAAAGGGGGTAATCTCTCAACGTTATGGTGGCTTTGAATCATTAAAGATCTCCAACTGATGTTTCAAAATCTTTTGTCTACACAGGCTAGGTCGAGAGTTGTTAATGACTAACGCCTCATAAATATTGAGATGGTAGTTCGACCTGGCACTATGTAAAACAGAAAACATGCTGCTTTTGATCTGTTATCTATTTCAATTGATTTTCATCGCTTATTACGTTATTCAAATCTATAACAAAAGATATATACAAACACTGAGGAGCTATGATACAGCGAAACATTCTGTATGTGTATGACTATATACATATATATATATATATATATATATATATATATAAATATACATATACATATATATATATATATTATTGTTTATCAACCCCCTCCCACAAAGGCTGGGCACTCTCGAGTAGCTTTAATAACAAGCAGTACAAATAGCTATATGCACGATCCGAACACTGTTTCGTAGATCACTCTAACTGCCTGGTAAATAGCCGCTGATTTCGCTATGTACATTTAAAGTTCCTCTATATTTACTAACTAATTGGCTATGGCCGATGGATAAGATCCCCGACTACGAATCAGTTGCGATTTGTGATCGGGGTTCGCGCCTACTGACCGTTGAGAATTAGTTCCTAGACTGAAGATTGCGTTAGCATGAAACATCGATGTCTCTAGGTACTTAAATAATTAATATTTATTCATAAAAATATTATTGTATATATTTATATATATATATATATATATATATATATATATATATATATATATATGTGTGTGTGTGTGAACAAACATTATCGATTGAAAAGTGATAATACTTCTGTGAGTTTCCAGCATGTACTCTTGTTTGTTTCTGGGCACGACTAGTGAAACTAATTATTCTATAAGTAAAACTTAACACTTAAGATGTAATCAAAACTATATGGCACGTGACCAATTAAGTAAGACACTAATTATTTAAAGTAATTGTTTTCTAATAAATGAATAATAGTAATTGTGTTTACAACCTCATGGTATAAACCTATCGATTTATTGTACGGTTTTCTTTTTATATTTGATTATAATGTCTGTGTTTTGATTGTGACGAGTTCGTTTAAAATCGTATGTCCTATCAATGAATTCAGTTCGGTTTTTCTTTTTTTGTTTTGTAAAATAGTTATGTAGTGATTTGGACCCCGTCGCTTACTCAAAACTCGGCCTGCTGTGTTCGAATCATGTCGGTTCCATCATACCGTTTTGACTGGAGACGCTGTCAACCTTGACGCAGCCCTTTCTTGTGAATACCTTATCATGAATAGAATCTTGAAATAAATGCCGAATCAATGCAATAAAGCAAATAAAAATAACGTAAGGGGTTGATTCTAATGACCTGCCTTTATTGCAAGGACCTGGTTTAGCAAGGTAGGAAGACATGTCTATGTATACATTTTCTTACTTTCTTACTTTTACACAGAAAAAATACATTTCTATTTATACATTTTCTTACATTCTTACTTTTGCACGGAAAGACGATATTTCTATGTATACATTTTCTTACTTTCTTACTTTTGCACAGTAGGAAGACATTTTTATGTATACATCTTACTTTCTTACTTTTGCACAGAAGTAAGACATTTCTATGTATACATTTTCTCACTTTCTTACTTTTGCACGGAAAGAGACATTCCTGTTTATACATTTTCTTACTTTCTTACATTTGCACGGCAGGAAGACATTTCTATGTATACATCTTCTTACTTTCTTACTTTTGCACGGAAGGAAGACATATTTATTCATACATTTTCTTACTTTCTTACTTTTGCACAGAACGAAAACATTTCTATGTATACATTTTCTTACTTTCTTACTTTTGCACAGAAGGAAGACATTTCCATGTATACATTTTCTTACTTTCTTACTTTTGCACGGTAGGAAGACATGTATATATATATATGTATACATTTTCTTACTTTCTTACAGAAGACCTTTATATTCATACATTTTCTTACTTTTTTACCTTAGTAAGGAAAGAAGAGATTTCTATGTATACATTTTCTTACTTTCTTACTTTTGCACGGAAAAAAAGACATTTCTATGTATACATTTTCTTACTTTTGCACGGAAAGAAGACATTTCTATGCATACATTTGCTTCCTTTCTTACTTTTGCACGGAAAGAAGACATTTCTATGTATACATTTTCTTACTTTCTTACTATTGCACGGAAAGAAGACATTTCTATGTATACATTTTCTTACTTTCTTACTTTTACACGGAAAAAAGACATTTCTATTTATACATTTTCTTACTTTCTGACTTTTACACGGAAAGAAGGCATTTCTATTTATACATTTTCTTACTTTCTTACTATTGCACAGAAAGAAGACATTTCTATGTATACATTTTCTTACTTTCCTACTTGTGCACGGAAAGAAGACATTTCTATGTATACATTTTCTTACTTTATTACTATTGCACGGAAAGAAGACATTTCTATGTATACATTTTCTTACTTTCTTACTTTTGCACGGAAGGAAGACATTTCTATGTATACATTTTCTTACTTTCTTACTTTGACACGGTAGGAAGACATGTATGTGTATATATGTATACATTTTCTTACTTTCTTACAGAAGACATTTCTATTCATACATTTTCTTACTTTCTTACCTTAGTAAGGAAAGAAGACATTTCTATGTATACATTTCCTCCTTTCTTACTTTTGCACGAAAAAAAGACATTTCTATGTATACATTTTCTTACTTTTGCACGGAAAGAAGACATTTCTATGTATACATTTGCTTCCTTTCTTACTTTTGCACGGAAAGAAGACATTTCTATTTATACATTTTCTTACTTTCTGACTTTTACACGGAAAGAAGACATTTCTATTTATACATTTTCTTACTTTCTTACTTTTGCACGGAAAGAAGACATTTCTATTTATACATTTTCTTACTTTCTGACTTTTACACGGAAAGAAGGCATTTCTATTCATACATTTTCTTACTTTATTACTATTGCACGGAAAGAAGACATTTCTATGTATACATTTTCTTACTTTCTTACTTTTGCACGGAAGGAAGACATTTCTATGTATACATTTTCTTACTTTCTTACTTTGACACGGTAGGAAGACATGTATGTGTATATATGTATACATTTTCTTACTTTCTTACAGAAGACATTTCTATTCATACATTTTCTTACTTTCTTACCTTAGTAAGGAAAGAAGACATTTCTATGTATACATTTCCTCCTTTCTTACTTTTGCACGAAAAAAAGACATTTCTATGTATACATTTTCTTACTTTTGCACGGAAAGAAGACATTTCTATGTATACATTTGCTTCCTTTCTTACTTTTGCACGGAAAGAAGACATTTCTATTTATACATTTTCTTACTTTCTGACTTTTACACGGAAAGAAGACATTTCTATTTATACATTTTCTTACTTTCTTACTTTTGCACGGAAAGAAGACATTTCTATTTATACATTTTCTTACTTTCTGACTTTTACACGGAAAGAAGGCATTTCTATTCATACATTTTCTTACTTTATTACTATTGCACGGAAAGAAGACATTTCTATGTATACATTTTCTTACTTTCTTACTTTTGCACGGAAGGAAGACATTTCTATGTATACATTTTCTTACTTTCTTACTTTGACACGGTAGGAAGACATGTATATGTATATATGTATACATTTTCTTACTTTCTTACAGAAGACATTTCTATTCATACATTTTCTTACTTTCTTACCTTAGTAAGGAAAGAAGACATTTCTATGTATACATTTCCTCCTTTCTTACTTTTACACGAAAAAAAGACATTTCTATGTATACATTTTCTTACTTTTGCACGGAAAGAAGACATTTCTATTTATACATTTTCTTACTTTCTGACTTTTACACGGAAAGAAGACATTTCTATTTATACATTTTCTTACTTTCTTACTTTTGCACGGAAAGAAGACATTTCTATTTATACATTTTCTTACTTTCTGACTTTTACACGGAAAGAAGGCATTTCTATTCATACATGTTCTTACTTTCTTACTTTTGCACGGAAAGAAGGCATTCCTATTTACACATTTTCTTACTTTCTTAATTTTACACGGAAAGAAGGCATTTCTATGTATACATTTTCTTACTTTCTTACTTTTGTACGGAAAGAAGGCATTTCTATTTATACATTTTCTTACTTTTTTACTTTTACACGGAAAGAAGACATTTCTATGTATACATTTTCTTACTTTCTTACTTTTGCACGGAAAGAAGACATTTCTATTGATACATTTTCCTACTTTCTGACTTTTACACGGAAAGAAGGCATTTCTTTTTATACATTTTCTTACTTTCTTACTTTGACACGGAAGGAAGGCATTCCTATTTACACATTCTCTTACTTTCTTACTTTTACACGGAAAGAAGACATTTCTATGTATACATTTTCTTAGTTTCTTATGTCCATCTTATATTAATCGTAGTTTTCTTATTATAAAGTTGTGCTAAATGTCTAACCTACATTCTGCTTTTCATACCACTGAATTATTTCTAACCAAAGCAAACACACACTCGAAGTTAAGGATTAATGAGATTGCCCATGGGATGATGAGAAACACTATGAAAAGATTAGAAAGGCTGGCTGGAAACGGGCTTATTCTGATCAGTTAATAGTTCGACTCATAGGTATTTGTCGACGTCGGACTTCCAGAAGACTATAAGTCAGCAGGGAAGCAGTTTCGGCGTATTCTGTTCAACAGATAGATCATTATTAGAAATAAATTAAGTGCATGAAAGTTCATTTGTATTTAGGTACACAAATGTATGTCTTTTGAAGTGGCGATAAATTAACGAATCTTGGATGTTAATTATTTACATGATAACTAAGAGTTTCTGAATAGATTCATACTGGAAATATATATTTTTCTATTCACTATATATATATATATATATATATATAATATATATATATATATATATATATATATATATATATATATATATATATATATATATCAGTACTTCATGTATTCACATGACATTTTATGAGGAGATATACTTTTTTATGTATCAATTTTCAGTATTTACTTCAACACTGCTTGATACGTAAGTAGAGCTATGTAGTAAGCTACGAAAATATATTTATGGCAATTACGCTACACAGAGGCTCCCGCGTTTCACCTATTATGTTGACACAATAAAGGAAAAAGGATATAGGCGAATTTATAGAAAACAGAACAATAGAACAGGATATAGGAAGTAACACCAACAAGACTTTTGTTCGCGGGAAGCCCAACGATTGACTGCGAGAACAACAAAGAATCTGATTGGTTAACTAGCTAGCCCATTATATATAAAACACCCGGCAAAAATAACTCCATGTATTTTGGCCTGAAGATTTCCCCCGGGGATGAAACGCGGGAGCCTCTGTGTAACTTAATTGACATAAATATATTTACATAGCTTACTATATATATATATATATATATATATATAGAGAGAGAGAGAGAGAGAGAGAGAGACAGACAGAGATGATAGTACTTGCATATACTAATACAAGTACTACTACTATTACTACTACTACTACTACTACTACTACTACTCTCATTACTATTTCTCTCACTACTACTACGACATGACTGGTGCTGTCAGACCAGGATTTCTGAAGATACCGCCTTTCTGAGCAAAAATGCATAAAACATTACTGTTATTGTTTTCCGTGTCCCTTTGTAAAAGAAATCATGTTCTGCAAAGACAAAAAGAAAAACTACATTTTTCTCTACAAACCAACCAAATAAAACCAAACACCGTGAATAAGTTGAACACATGAAGAACTTGAAGCGTAAAAACCTTTACGAAAATGACCAGATACGGCATTAAATAACCCGAAACGTGTTGATATCCAGTAAAACAAAAAAACCAAACGAATCATTATGAATAAATACTTGAACATATAAAGTACTTAGAGCGTACACACTTTTACAAAAATGACCGGATTCAGAATTAAGTGACTCGAAAAGGGTTGATATGCCGTAAAACAAAGCAACGAAACAAAACTACAACATTAAAATGAAAGATTGTCATTCAACTATTAATACGAAATCGGTCCAAATAAAGATAACACATATTGTACATATAAAAGTGCTCACAAACGGTTCAGATATATTTTCATAACAATGAAAAATAGTAATACATTTTTGTAGTGGACCCAATAATATTACCTACATAAAGACGTATGTTTAAAAACATCGGCCTTATACATAATATACTGTCATAAATAAATTCCACTGTTAAGTATATAACAAGTTATTGTGGAGTCAGAGTGACACAGCCTTGACCTATAGCATTCATCTTTGCGTTGTATTTCGATCTAATCATCTGATGTGCGTATATCGATTACTCTTCTCCCATATCTCAACAGACAGGGTGTGGAATTTGATGGAATACTATTTTGGGAAGTGCGTTTAACCCGACTACGCAATGAGAAAATATCAGTTTGACACTTGATCAATTTGCCTGGCGTAGAATTGCGAAGTCTCTTGAATGAAACCGTTGTGAAATTAAAGAATCAATGATTTCTCTTGACGACACAAGTGGAGAAATTGATTTTTTTATAAACGGTGTCAATAAGTGTGTTGAGTTAAAATAAAAAGTAACTGTGCAAATTAAGAGATAAGGGAAGACACCAAGTCTGTATAGGAAGGAAAGGGAGAACTAGCAGAAGAAGAAGAAGAAGAAGAAGAAGAAGAAGAAGAAGAAGAAGAAGAAGAAGAAAAAGAAGACAAATGGAAAAGTAGAAGAGGAAAAAAAGAGGAACAATCACAACTATAGATAGAAGCACATAAACAGGAATACAAAAGATAAAAAGAAAGTGAAAAAAGAATAAAAATGGGGAAGAAGTAGGGTGAATAAAGGTTATAAATCCTGAAGAGGAAAAAGACAGAACGAAAAGAAGGGGGAGAAAAAGATGGAGCAAGGAAGTAAAAGAAAAAAGTTGGAGTCAAATACAAAACCTAATTAACAAAGATGATGAACAAAAATAAAATAAAAGAGAAGAACAAATACGAGAAACGCAGAAAATATTATAAAGAAAGTAGATAAGGTAGAACAACAATAGAAAGGTGAAGAATGCGAGAAAACAGAAAAAATAATCGAAAAACAAAGAAAACGAAATGAACTAAGAACAAATACAGGATAATAGTAAAAGATAAAAAGATGCGATTAAGAATGATAAAACAGAAAAAGAATATGAACAAAAATAGAGAGAGGAAGACTATAAAAAAATAGAAGAAGACAGAGAAAAAAATAACTAGGTAAACACATTAAGAAAAATAAAGAAGATAATGAAGAAAAGAATGAAAAAGAATAAGAACAATAACGAAAGAATGGATAATTAAAGACGAATAAAAGAAAAAAACGAAGACAAGAAAGAATGAAGACAAGAAAGCAAAATAACAAAGAAATAAAAAGAAGACGAATAAGACAAAAGAAGAAGAAGATATTCAACAACAAATCAAGTAACAGACGAAATAGAAAAATATAGGAAACGAAACATAGAAAGCAGCCACAAGCTGCAATGAAGTCTAACCAGGACAAATAAGAAAAAGAACAAATGTTTCTGCATAATGTCACTGTAACGTGTTATATTGTTCTCCTTTACTGGGACATATTTAGAGTTAGAGTTTGGGTTAAGTTATTATTTACTGTGATAGATTTTCTTTCGGTCCTGCAGGTTCGTAATTTAAGTAGAACTAACATACGTACACACAACCAGATATATGTCCTTAGTGCGGACAACATAACTCGTGTTTAGCGTATTTATTCGTATTTTTGAATCATTAAGTACCAATGTAGATAAATACATGTATAATAAAATGATTTAATAAAAAAAGTCATATCTCCTCATAATAACTACCATTGTTCTTTTTTTAATAAATTATCGCATGTATTCTTAAAATGTGGGTGCTATTCACTAGCAGTAATGTCTTAACATAGAATCGATTTGCAAATCAATAATAGATAAAATATTATGTGTAAGTGTCAAGTAAATATTTTTAAAGACATTACAAAAAGGATTTTTATATGGTTGGAATTATTCAGCTTCGAATGCTCGTAACACATATATTTAGTCATTCAGTCAAACGATTAGATCTTTTTAAACTTCAAAAATGTATCACAAGAAGAAAAAGAGATGTTCCTTACTCAAATATGTTAAGACATTTGTATTATAAAAAACAATTTAAGTAATTAAATGAAAGAATATTAATATATATATATATATATATATATATATATATATATATATATATATATATATATATATATGGGAAGAGAAGGATGAAGGTAATCCGACGTGATGGTAAAATGAAAAAGGAAAACCAAAAACTGGATGTTTTTTTATGTGTACATCAACGTTTCGTCTTTATTTATAAGACTTCATCAGGATGATGATATAGGGAAAAGATATCATGCAAGCACGGATACATGTAGGGTAGACATGTTGGGAAGAAAAATAAAATAAAATGAAAAATAATGGCACCGTCTGGCTGGACGTCCGTACTTGTTAGAGAATGAAAAATGAGTGGGAGAAAAAAAGGGGAAGGGTGGAGGGAGCAAGGACTACTGTGGCTGGCGATGAGAGAAAGAGGTGGGGGATTTTTTCCCTCACATTTTTAATACTACAGTCCAAATAAACTTTCTCATGTTCCAAATATTTCAAATATATTCCTCACCCACCCTTTCAATCACCCCCTCCCCCACCCACTCCAATCCCTCACTCATTGCTATCATTTTCCAAATATTTCAAATATTTCACACCCTATCACGACAAATCCTCCCTCTTCCCCCTCTCATCCATTTTCTCCCATACCTCTTCTTAAATTCCCTCATTTTCTTCAAACGCTCTCTAAGACCATAACTTTCGCCCATCCACCAAAATCACAGCCCCCCCTCCCTCTCTACCCATCCCCATTTCCCTGCATACACCCCCCACACACAAACATTCCAACTCACTCTTCCCCTTCAATCTCGACCACAGCCATCTGGTCAAACACCCCCTCCCCCTCTTCCTCCAATCTCTCTCTGCCATCCATTTTACCCCTGCTCATCCCCCACCTCTTTCTCTCATCGCCAGCCACAGTAGTCCTTGCTCCCTCCACCC
>OY744532.1:102584582-102619582 GCA_963556195.1 Sepiola atlantica | reverse complement strand
TTTCAAAAGGTTATTGTGAGCGTAGAGCCTCTGTTTGAAAGTTTATTGAGTCATTCCGATGTAAATTTCTAGAAGTCTGCGTTATGTCGGGCTGTGTAAATCAGCATTAAAACATTCAATTGTCGTTTGGAAATTTATCGTCGCTCTGATCTTTTTTAACGCATTTATTTATATTTTCTAGTTAAATGCTTACTAGTTTACATCATTGCGCTTTTAGCTGGATTTATCAGTCTACATGTAGGTCTATTTCTAAAATGGGGTATATGGTATTTTCAGGTAAGGAAACCTTCATTTGGGGTCAATTGGTTCGTTCTGTAGTCAATTTTAAGGCTGACCGCTAAGTTCATTGCTTCTTTATTGATAGCGCTGTACGTATGATCTGATGTTAACTGATATGTGCTGGTGATGTAGTTTATTGCTGGTTGTTTATATTTGTTTTTTAACTTCATAAATGTTTCCGGATTTATTTGCGAACGTAAGTAAGTAATCATTAGATTTAAGATTCTTTAAGTCAGACGATAGGTTTCTTTGAAACGTGTTATTGTATCGTGTGAAACTGATCTTACGGGAATGCACCGGAAGATTGTATTGGTGGTCTTTGAACTTCATTCTACGATTTATTTATCTCGTGAGTGTAATGGACGTCAATTAAATTTTGAAACGGTAAAAAGTAATACTATTCCAATGGAACCATGGTACGTTGTTAAAATATGTAACATATATTTTTTAAATAAATAATTTGTATTTCAGTTCTCACATTTTTGTGATCAAGCACTTTGTTGATTTTCTTTCACGGGAATTAAAAACGGAAAAATGCGCTCATTATCATATTCTTCGATAATAAAAATAAATCGCTCAGAAAAACGAAAAATAAAAACGCACCGTAAGAACACCGGTCGCTATCGCCCAAAACAAAGATAATAACAAATAATTTAGTATGGGCGATAACTAGTAATGTACAAATGGGCAGGTAATTCTTGTCTAGTGGTTAGAACGCTAGTCTACGAATATTCGATCCCTGCCCGGTGAGGCATACTGATGACGGCTTCTATGTTTAACTTTTGTAAAAAAATAAAATGTTAAATATATTAGAATTTATAATAATTTGTTTAAAAATTAATTAATTAATTGTATAATCTCTCTCTCTCTCTCTCTCTCTCTATATATATATATATATATATATATATATATATATATATATATATATATATATATATGAAAGAAGAATGGAAAGGAATTAGAGAAGCAAAAGCCAAATCATAATTCAATTCAATTGCTCAGAGCAAGGTATATTCCGCAAAAAGGCAATTTATTCAAGTTAAATTTTCCTTAAGCCAGGCTTTTCAAAGATCAAAATTTTATCATCAGAGGAAGTAACTGGGATAGATAAGTTGGCAAAGGCCAAGATTTAAAATTTGAAAAAGTAAAATAAAAGTTGTAGGGAAAGAAACACACTAGACTTTTTACCCTTTGGATTCACTCTATCTTCGCCGCACCTGAAGTTGTGATTTTTGGAATTTAACCTTGAATCCTCTTTCACCACCTCTCGTGCCTTTTAACGACCTAACTATCCACATTTCATTTTCTCCGCTGGACTTTTCGACACCGGACTTTTTAGCAATCGGACATTTGCTTGCATTCGGGCTGAGTTTTGCCCTGTGTTTCTTTCCCTACAACTTTTATTTTACTTTTTCAAATTTTAAATCCTTTCCTTTGCCAACTTATCTATCCCAGTGACTTCCTCTGATGATAAGATTTTGAACCTTGTAAAAGTCTGGCTTAAGGAAAATTTAACTTGAATAAATTGCCTTTTTGCGGAATATACCTTGCTCTGAGCAATTGAATTGAATTTTGATTTGGCTTTTGCTTCTCTAATTCCTTTCCATTCTTTTTCATATCTACTTGCTCTATCCTGGATATTGAGCTGTATACTTTTCACAATAGGCTTTACCTTTCCTAAAAGTTCGCTTTTAGTACACCACTTTATATATATATATATATATATATATATATATATATATATATATATATATATATATATATACATATATGTATATATATATATAAAGATAGATGAAAGAAGAGGGATACTCCGTAATAACATTATGTTTATTACTATTTCCTTAAGCCAAGGCTTTTCAATATATATATATATTATATATATATATATTTTAGTACACCACTTCATATATACATATATATATATATATATATATATACATATATACATATATATATATATATATATATATATATATATATATATATATATATATATATAATATGTATGATGAAGTAAACTCATTTTCATCTATTTTATTTGCCATTATAAGATACGTCTAAAACCATCTTCCATACGTTTCGCCAGCCAAACAGACATAATCGTGAAAATATGCGTTCATCTGGTTCTCTTTTAAAAATATCACATTTTTCGGCTAAGCTGCTTTTCGCAACACAGTCATTTACAGAGAAGCACGCAGGCATTTCAACTATTACGTTATTATAAAAAAAAATCGCGGTGACTATTGTTACTAGAATAGGTTCGACGAGCTATTAACGAACTGCTTGCAGACTAAGTCGAGCGATTCAAAATGGTGACTTTTACCTGATGCCTACACGACTTGATTTTTCGACTTCCATAAGTAGTTATTGAGGTTCCAAAAAATAATGCATAATTCCTTTAATAATGTTCCTTTAACAATTCGTACTTGTTATAGTGTAATGCGTATTGGTAGTTTTCTTGTTTTGACTTATTTTGACTATTAATCTACCGATATAAAGTCAGACCTTATTCAAAAATATAAAAAATAACTGATTGTAAGAAAGCAGCGACAACAGAAATTTAACTCGATTTCTTGAAAGTGTTATTTCACTCTAAATGAGAATTACCATTGTTGTCGTTATTTATTTATGATTTTCGAACATATAACAAGATAAAACTCGTCTATGCAAGATGTTCGTTAATTTAATTATAATTCCCTTATGTATTGCTATTTTTTTGGTTATTTTTTCTTTTACTTTAAAATATATATTTTATAGCTTCTGTTTGGAGATGAATTTCACCAACTAAAAACAAAAACACTGGCAGAGTTATCATTTTGTCAGCAAAGACCAAGTGCACTGTTTGACCTCACGGTGCGACTAATTCGTTCATTTCTGTCTTCCTTCTCCATGTTTAGCGTGTATTCCACAGTATTTTAATAGACTCACTACCATCTCAAATTCAGCCTTTTCATGTATTAATTCTTTTTTATTCGTGTAGGCTATTTAAGGCATGCTCTTAATTGTGTCTTCTTATTTAAATTTAGCTTTCTAAAGGCTGTCATTCCTTTGTAGCAAAAACCGGGCTGCCAATTAGACTGCTACTCTAACTGGTTGTCCCACACGGTTATATATTTACACAATAGGTCTTTGTTCGCGCCAGGTGAGTGAGAAAGTAAAAAAAGTCAAATCAATTATGTTTTATCCATTTATTTTTAAGTGTTTCTCTTAAATTTGTAGACCATTAACGCTTTCATTTTTTTAAAGCATTTTTAATGCTCTTCGACAAGTCAAACACCAGCCGTAAGTCCGGATTGGCAAGTAAACTTAATAATAGTCCTCCCCAAACATGTTTTACGTTTAATTCTTTGGAATCTCCGTTTTCGCCAGAAAACAATGAGTAGCAAAACGTTGGGGCCGGGGAGTTCCTGAGTTAATATTTTTTCACTGGCAATTCCGGGACACATAGTTGATCAGTGGGCATGCAAGTGCTAATAATTATTATTTTATTTAGATTCTATACTTTACGATGTCCGCTGGATATATAAGATTTTCTTCCATGTGTAATCTTAAAATTTTAACATGTTATTTTCGAGATAGACTTATCGATCCTGTTAAAAGCGAAAGGGTTTTCAATATATCGCTTTAAACGGGGCCGATCGCCCTATCTCGAGACACAACAAGCGTACATTTTTGTCGATTCCAAAATTACTTAATGGACAGAACACGCGTTTCCCCAGATTAAATAGTAATATATATATATATATATATATATATATATATATATATATATACATATATATATATATATATATATATATATATACATATATATATACATATATATATACATATATATATATACATATATATATACATATATATATATATATACATATATATATACATATATATATACATATATATATATATATACATATATATATATATATATATACATATATATATACATATATATATATACATATATATATATACATATATATATATACATATATATATACATATATATATACATATATATATATACATATATATATACATATATATATATATATATATATATATACATATATATATATATATATATATATATATATATATATACATATATATATATACATATATATATATATATATATATATATATATATATATATATATATATATATATATATACATATAGTTAGGCAAACGTTGTTGAAGTGCACGGAGTGTTTCTGCTTTGTGATCTTTTTTTAAATTTTTTTCCATCTTCCGAATGGTCTACTTCGTACCTCGATCAAACTGGTGTATGAAGTTTCCGTAGTTTTGTTGTTTTATCTTCCTTGCGAGTACTTTCGATTTGATATCCTCAAATCATCTTCAGGCGTGTTAGTGTGAAAAAAGAATATGTATTTATAGAATGTAAAGAGAGGAAAAGTGTATTCTTTTACTTTTTATTTTATTTATTTATTCTATTTATTCATTTATTTTTTTTTTTATTAATTTATTTATTTATATTTATTTTTTATTTCATTTTTATTTTTTAATTCATACAACTTAAAAAAGGAGCGTCTAAAGTATTGAAAAGTTAGAAGGGCGTGATTATGTTCGAAGGGGTGTGAAGTTAGAGTTTGATTTCTTCAGCGCAAAAAAAAACAAAAAATTCGACCATGTTTTAAGAGCGTTTAAAATTCAAACGTGTAGTTGTTTAATGGTTAGGGATTTAATAACGTTGATTACTAAGCTAGACACTTCAAAATGTTGTGACTAGTCTCATAAACAATGTTATTGATTGTAGGCGTTTCGTTTTTATGTAAAGGGCCTCAAGAATCTTCAGCCTTTTAATGTTGGTATCGTGGTGTAATATATTTGTATTATTGACTAAGATTTCTCTGTATTGAGAAGGGAGACAGTCATGTTTTTTAAAGTGTTGGCAAATGGAGCTAGTTTCGGAAAGATGTAAGGTGAGTCTTCGGGACAATGTTGTAGTATTTAAACCAATGTAAGACCTAGTTTTAACATTGTTGTTGTCGGAGATGCACTCTCCCATTGGGCATTTAAACTGGTATATCACATTGGTCTTTCCTAGTGTATTTTTTGTCTGAGAAGTGTTATTTTTACTACATGGTTCGATGTTTTAACTTTTTTATAATAAATGATGAATCTTATTTTATTATCAGGACTGGCGGGAGATATGTAGCGATGTATTATATTTTTAAGAACCTTTTCATCTAATTTAAAATTCGGATGCATTTGGTTGCAATAGAAGAGATTTATGTAGTGGGAATTATTTGTTTGATTATCATTAGCATTGTCCAAGTTTCTAAGCATTAATTTTATCTGCTCGTCCACAATATGATTGGGAAAATGATTATTTATTAAGACCTGTTTAATGTTTTTTAATTCGTTAAAGAATATTTTTTTGCTAGAAGAGATTAACTTTGCACGGTTTACTAGGGTTTTAATCATTGCAATCTTATATCGGTATGGGCATTCGGTTTTAAAACTTAAAATGCATGAGTTAATAGAGGTGGGTTTTTTTATAGGGAGACGTGTTGAATGTGTCTGTGTTAGAGTCGATGAGAACGTCTAAAAACGGTATTTTATTATTAACGTTAAGTTCGTAGGTGAATGTACGTTCCGAGTTATTTTGGAAAGTGTCTTGTAGTTTTTTTTATTTCGTTTTGATTGTCTGCTAAAATGAGAATATCATCAACGTAGCGTGCATAAATGGAAGGTTAAGGAATTATAGTGAATACTTTATTTTCGAGGTCAGCCATGTAAAAATTGCTGAGGGTCGGTCCAAGGACCGATCCCATAGATACACCATCAATTTGGGTATATATATTTCCCTTTCTACGACCACATTGATGTGCTTCCCACGGAGCAGAATGATACACAAGGTCGGAAAGTGGGAGTTTCAGCACTCTAGAGGAAGAGTACTTTGGGGGACTTTAAAAACTTGTCTGTGCAGCCCCGTCGGCATTCCCCGGTAGTAATAAACTTACTCCACCCCAAAGAGGGGGGGGCTATGCCTGGGAGGGTGGACCTCCTAAAACTGCACAGGACAGACCCATAGACAGGCGTAAATCAAGCCCCGAAGGCCAAGACAATACCAGTCTATGGGGTGCAGTATCCATCGGAACAGATACTACACTTAATTCTTGGCCAAAAGGCCAAGAAGTTACTCTATGTGTAGACATAAACTTATATATATATATATATATATATATATATATTGAGGTTATATGTTTAATATAGTTATGTAGATTTACGGTTACAGTACTATCAACTAATGGATGCAATATTGATCTGAACCATGACATTTTATCTGCAGCAAAGAACAATTTAGGAAATCGTTGGGAGATTTGAGGGCAGATCGATAGAGTATTATATAGATATACGTACTTTTTTTAGTGTAGTTTTATATGTGTTGTATTTATTTTTGAACAAATTTGTCCTGCGCGATGCAGACCCAGAATCGAAAGATTTCAATTACGCTAACCTCTGAAGAGGCAGGAAATAAAATTAAATAAAATGAATAGCTTACCAACCTTCTTATCTTTACTGAATCAACTGCAAAAGCAAAAAAAGCGATTTAAATAATCTGATGAATAATAAAATAGACCCCATCTTCCCTAAAAAAAAGGACATGAACGAAAATAATTTCCCACTGCTCGTCTAAACAAAGCAGACGTGACTTGAAATAACCTATATTGAGTGGCACACCATGTCAGAACGAGGCTGATGTCTCTTATAAACCACGTTTGTCTTTCTAGGAAGAAAAAGGCAAAATGTAAACCATTGACATTTAATTAAAAGTACGTGTATTTTCTGAAAACGTTTGCGTGTGAATAAAACAATATGAATAAATAAACGATTTAAATAAGATTCCATATTTTTTTTCTTTTTAATCGACGATAAGTTTTATTATGTGTTCTTACTTTTGTATTTATTTAAAACGAACGCTTCATTTTTCCCGGTCTTTTTTAGATTCTAGTTTTATTGGGTGGCTTATATACAGGTTGCGCAAGGTATTTGAGAACAGAGGTTATTTGTATTCAGTTAGAATCTTGACATCATTTTCTACATCCAAATATTATCAATAAACAACAAATGAATAGGAATATTATTAGCGTGACTATTTATTATTAATATAATACTTTAGAAATCAACTCATTTAACAAATTAACTTCATCTGTCAGTTACAAACAGGGCAAAATGTTAAAGGCTTTAGATTAAAACATATCACTATTATGAAAACTAAGGAGACATTCGAGACACAGTGATAACATTAAACACCTGAATATATTCAGTAAGTCCAGTGTTCATGTGATTGTACTTCTTAAAACTTAATGAGGTTGATTGAAATTGAACATCATGTTTAAGAAGAAACAATCGAAAATGTGATTAATTCCATGAACAAATAATATCTCTTAATTCATAAATATGTCATGACATACGTTACATACCGTAACGGTGACACACCTACTGTATTTTCGTATAACTATACTATACTTTTGTATAATTATACTATACTTCAAGCAAAACTTTTGTCTCTCGTTTTCATATTCTGTACTGTCTTCTATTATCAAGATATCTATTACTGTATTTTATTTCTTTTTCCATATCCCCTATTACTTCAAAATGTTACCAAATCTAAAGAAAATATTATGTCATCGTCGGCTGCATCACGTCATAATATATTTATAATAAAATGTTGTTTTCAAAATTCCTAACAAAATTGCGTTTTTATAATTATTTCAGAAAATAATATTGTTTCAAGACTTCTTTTCTTCGTCAGTTACGTTTATTACTTGATTACGTCTCAACCCTCAACATGTTACATGGTAACCATGTATGATAATAATTTATATTAAAAAACATAGATACATAATAAATACGCATATATATATATATGTACATATATATATATATATATATATGTACATATATATATATATATATATAAAGTCAAGTTCATAGTATATACCAATAACTATGCTTTTATTTTGTTATTTTATTTTTATTTTTTCACATTTCCAAAACACATAACATTTTTGTGATCTATATTTTTACGGTCCGTTTCATTTGGTGTCTGCCAAATAACATGTGTATGTCAATATAGTGTCTGCGACATTACATCATCAGAAAACATCACAAAAAGTAAACAGTACTTGGATTAAAGTGTTTTAAAAACCTACACTATACAGTGGTTCAAAGAAACAAAGAAAAGAGCAAATTCACACGTAGGCGAACCCACTAATACGCCATTTTTAATTTTTCGTTCAGAGCTAGTACACCTTAAAAGTTGTGTGGACATTTATAGATTTCAATTCAGTAATATTCTTAATATATATATATATATATATATATATATATATTATTTATAAGTTTAAATTCCTTTTGGGAGAATGTAACTCCCATAATAATAAAACTTATGGCTACAATAGTTTACAACTACTCCCCGACTATGTCGCCTTATAATGCGTTTTTTAATCTCTTTTTCAATTCATCAACATTTACAAAAACATAACCACCCTGATCTGATTAATGCCAAACTTTACTGAATAACACTAAAATAATACATTTCGAAACTGATTAAAAAATATTACATTAAAACCTAACAACATAACATTAATAGCATTCATATGAAACCAGTGACAACATTTTAACATTCTTAACGTGCTACAAGTGTTTCTTGTAATGCTAATTCTTGCGTCCCGGAGTTTTGATTGTTGACGTATTTCCTGGGACCGTGTGGACACACACTCGAAGAATATAACTGACTTCTCTTGTCAGTTTCTCCGCAATATTTTGAAATTCTATTTTTATGTAGTTTTTTTTGTTTATTTGCTTTTTAAACCTGATGATATTTCGACGAAGAATCGAAAACATCCGTGATACATATGAAACATGCATTGATGTTTTTTTAATTATTTTAAAACAAAAAAGATAATTAAAAAATTGCAAAAATAAATAAAAAGTATAATTAAACAAAAGTATTATGTAATTTTTTAACAATGTTTGTTTTAAATGAAAAATTGCTGCGGCGATATATATGTATACAAGAAGAATATAAAATCTAGGGTATGTAACTGGATTGGTGTTGCATAACTATGTGTCACATTTATTTCTTAGCTATTTGAATTTTTTTATATAAGTTGTTCTTAAACCGCTTTAAGAAACTGAAACTTGGCGCGTATTTAACATAAACTGGAGGAATCTGAATTTCCATGAAAGGTTTCCACAAAGTCCTTACTCTCTTTGCATGATATTAAATTAAAACGAGTCTACATTTCTCACAATTACGTGGAGCAGCTCTGTTCCAAAATTCATAATGATCTGTTTATTTATAAAACAAAGAAACCCATTCATATATATATATATATATATATATATATATATATATATATATATATATATATATATATATATATATATATATATACCCCTCTTATATTATAAAAGACCATATTTCGAAAATGCGTACTTCAGCAAATATGGATTGTGGCGGAGGTCATACTAATCTAGCTGAGTGCATGTCAGACTGACACCAACTTTGGGGAAACGAATCTGTGTTATCACGTATTAGTAACAAACAGGTTCGTTAGACAAGTAGTTAGGATCAATAAAGTCTAGAATGTCGACTGACAGATCGAGACGTGATAACGTATCTGGTTGTTTTTCTTACATTAATAAACAATAGTTTGAGATAGTTTCTGCCATGGAGTTGAAGAAATTGGATGTGCAAACGATATGCTTAAATTTAAGTTAAATCTCGGATGAGACGAGGAAGACACCTCCCTGTCTGTCTGTTTGTCTGTCCGTCTACTACAAAACTAGAAGTTTAAGATAGTATGTAGTATAAATAGATCCGAGCTCTCTTCCTGATGTTGTTTAATGCAATGAATGTCAATAAAAACCTTTTTGAACCTCTCAAAATCTGCCTTCCACTTTATTTTGGTCGATAAAAAATGTTTATTCACAGAGATACACTGACACGACGGCCACGCAAGAGAAAAAGAGAAATATGAGAAAGCCAGCAACAACGGCGGCAATAACGGCACGGAACAGAGCAGAAAGAATATCTACGACAACTCAACGGAAGTGACGGAGAAAATGAATCACGACGCGGAAAGACACGAAGAACGTAAGACGTAACTTTGATTTGATTTGCAATAAACATGTTTACACTAACAGTAAAAAAGTAAACAAAAACCACGGAACACACACGCCAACATTGATACACGTGAACAGAATAAATAATTGAACATAGGTCAAATGTAAAGTACGCACACATTATTTAACCACCACACGCGAACACGTTTAAAGCGTAACACACGCACAGTGTAAAGCGCGGACACCCACATACAAATTCATCATAAGGTACTCACCCATTCCACGCCCGAAAACGTTATGTGAAAAAAAAGAACTGTTGAACATACTTTTAGTTTAGTAATGTTTCAAGTATTTTAATGTTTCGGTAGCGTTATATAAAAGACAGTTTAATGGCTTATAATAACTTTAATGAACTACTAAAAAAATACATGTATCGTAGCATAACGTCTACAAATATACATTTGGTATATTCGGACTGCTGTTCTCATCTTGGGTGTTTTTATCACAACGTTTTGGCCGATGTAACCTCCGACCTTCTGCAGGTGTACTTTGTCAAACTCAGAAATCTGGACGGAATTTCGAACGGAACCCTTTATTTAATCCACGGGGGAAGCATGCTTTTATTCCATCTGCCATGACTGAGAAGAAGTCTTCAGTTATTCGCAATTCTTCGTATCGTGTGCACTGAGGATTGCGCCTTCAACCTTCAGATGATTGTCATTTAGAACTGAATTATACTACGTATTATATCCTCGAGTCCTTGCGGATAATTCTAATATGAATTCTGGGAGCCTTAAACTTATTCTTGTTTTTGATCTAACTACTTATCACTATATATCACTATTTATCTATTATTTATATATATAGGTTCCTATATTGTATTAAATTCTATACGAGGTCTGCTTAGTAAGTCATTGTCGCCATGCATATGTTCTGTTTCTTTGGTCGGAGGTTACATCGGCCGAAACGTTGCTATAAAAACACGCACAAGATGAGAACAGTAGTCCGAATATACCAAATTCTACGAAGAAATATGATATTTTAATGTATCGATTTTTCGTATTTACTCATTACGTGATCTAGTAAGTCATAAAAATATATTAATACAATTAAGTCATAAAAATATATTAATACAATTAAGCTACACAGTTAAACGGTCTATTAAAAACATATTAGATAAATAAATAACAGAAGTATGAAATTGTATGTATTGGTCTTTGGATATACATAAGTATTCTAACTTCAAACACTATTCGTTATTTTATTTATTTGTTTTTCTTAGAACTTAAGCTTTGTGTTTTGAAGACAAATCGATTTCAAGAAGATTTGAAATCTATCGTATATCTTTAAAAATATACCATTCTGTAATGTGTTTTACATTTTATATTAATCCAACTTGTTATGCCTATCATCAGTATTGACAACAATGTCATATCAGATCCATCCCTGTTGACTTTATTGTGTTCATGAACCGATTGCGAATATTGGAATTGGAAAGTATATGAATTGGAATTATAAAGTCTATATGCTGAAGACGAAAATTAAAAATACATACAATTCTGCTAATAAAGATTTGCTGAGACACGGGTGCATATCAAAAAATATTGCTATGGTTGATTTTTGAACTATGATTATGAAAGAAAAATATAAGATATATTTAGTAATGTATTGAATTAATATATATATATATATATAGAGAGAGAGATATACATATATATATATATACATATACATATATATATATATATGTGTGTGTGTGTGTGTGTGTGTATACATATTTAGGCAAACATTATTAAATAACACGGAATGTTTTTGTTTGATAAGACCTTTTTTATATTTTTAGTTTCCCGAATAATCCATTTAGTGCTTCGGTCAAATTGCTGTAAGTCACGGGGGTTTCTTGTTCCATTTCCCCTCATTGTTCACGAGTACTTTCGATTTGATTCACCAAATCATCTTCAGACGGTGTTAGTGTTGGTTTCATTAAACTATGTATTAACTGTTAACATAGGCGAATACTTGTTAACAATACAAACATAATACGCGACGATACCAACACCAAAAGATTAACAATTATTGAAGCCCTCTACATAAACTCTAAAATCCAACAATCAATAATGTGGATTACGAAACTAGTCACAACATCTTAAAGTGTCTGAATCCTATTTGAATCCTGAACGCTGAGAACGTAATTATATTTTTAACGGTTTAGCAATAAAACTGTTGAACCTTTCACGCTCTTAGAAGGTAATCACGCTCTCATGTGCCCTCTCAATAGTATAGTGGCCCCTTTAAAGGTGTAAATAACTCGCCGTTATAATAATAAAAAAGAAAACTCAGCAGTTAAAACATATTTGTAAAGACACCAAGACTAACACCGCCTGAAGATGATTTGACGAATCAAATCGAAAGTACTTTCAAAAAAGGAAAGAAAATATAACATACATACATACATACATACATACATACATACAGTGATTTGACCAGAACACTAAAAGGGCCATTCGAGAAATTGAAAAAAAAACCTTATCTAGCAAATTCACCCCGTTTTATTTGATAATGTTTGCCTAAATATAAAGTAGCTGCCTAAATATACACAATATATATACACACACACATATATATATATATATATATACGTTCACGCATACAAAAAATATATATTTATACATGCGTATAGCCATCTATGTTTTTTGCGTGAGTTTGTGTAAATTGTTTTTTTAAATAGTATGAGGAAAATATTGATTATCTTTCATCCACTAAACGATAATAGCTACTTTAACTATTAATTTCCTGAATGTGAACAAATATAGATTTCAATATATTTTGAGATCCGTTCTTTTCTTAAGCCAATATAAGTAGAAACAACCCCTCACATAACATAGAGTAAACGCAATTTTGAAAATAGCCGAAAAAATAGAATAACACGATTTATAATTAAAATTAACCGGAGCCAGATGTTTGCGTAATAAATAATTACAATATAAGCATACATTTCAGAAACGATTAAAGTCTTTTGATTAATTACAATCGCCCTCTATCATTTTGGATATAAATGCGAATGAACAGTATTCATATACTTCAGTGAAACTTAGTGTGATCACATTTTTAAGGATTTATTATTTGTGTAATGTAGCCAACATGGTTATATATATATAGCAACATCTAATAGTCATACTAGAATGTTCACATGCTACATTTTTTTTATTACATGATTCACCCCAAACAAGGCAGGGCGCCACTATAAACGTAAGAGGTTACTGAGAAAAAGGAAAAGGGGAGAAGGATTGGTGGTTCAGGTTAAATTGGGATCTGAGCAGCGAGATGTCTGTTTACATTAGTTTTAAATTTCTGCATGTCAGTACTGTCGGGGAAACAGGGGGCAGGGAGGGAGTTCCAGAGGCCAGCAGCACGAGGAAAGAAGCTATTTGAGTAGAATGCTCTCCGGCATCAGGGGACCTCCACAGTGAATGAATGAGATTTAGTAGAATGTCGAGTTAGTCTAGTGAATTTACGTCGAGGGGGCACCAGAGTAGCCAACTCATCGGAGCATAATCCATTGAAGTATTTGTAAACCACACACAAGGATGCCACATTGCGGCGATGGGACAGGGGCTGGAGCTTAGCTGACAGTGAGGGACCTATTAGGTTGACTACTCTTTTTTAGACTTTGTCAAGGAGGGAGAGACTAGTAGATGATGCACCAGCCCAGATGTGGCAACAATACTCCATGCATGGGCGAATGGTGGCTTTGTAGAGATACAGGATAATGTTAGGTGTAAGGAGTCCACTAGCACGGTAGAGGGAGCCAACCTTCTTTGCGGCAGCCTCGGCAATGTCTTCAATGTATGTGTTCCAATTTATGTTACCTGTGAAGGTTAGGCCGAGGAGTTTGAATGATGAACTCTCAGGTAGGGTGTTATTGGCCATGAAAATCGGTGGATGGAGAGGCTTCTTGTAGTTGTTGAAGGAAAGGAGCTTAGTCTTTGCGGCATTAAATGTCACCAACCATTAATGGCCCCAATCCACTACAGCCTGGAGGTCATTTTCTAAGGATTCAGCCATTGCCTCAGATATGATCGCGTCTGTTTTGCCGACATGGCGAGAGTAAAGCGTGGTGTTGTCAGCAAATAAACCAATCTCAGACACTATGTCATCAGGGAGATCGTTTATATAAATCAGGAACAACAAAGGTCCAAGAATAGATCGCTGGGGCACACCAGCATTTATGTCATGTTGCTTAGATGAACGGCCATCGAGGACAACCTGGATTTTTCTTTTGTTTAGGAAGGATCTAATTATATTAAGTAGTTGCCCAGTAATACCGTATGAGCGTATTCTCAGGAGTAGCCCTTTATGCCATACCTTATCAAAAGCCTTGGATATATCAATCGCTACTGCCCTAGCTTCACCTGCCTTGTCGAGAGTATGATACATGCGTTCAGAGATGACCGTTAGGATGTCTGCAGTAGATCGTGCTTGTCTAAATCCATACTGGCGGTCAGATAGAAGTTTAGCATTAAGTGACGTACTATCGCTAGATTGATTAAGGATTCAAAGATTTTGGCAAAGATCGGCAGTAGACTGATTGGGCGGTAGTTCTGAGGGTCGGTTCTATTCCCAAAACTCTTGTAGACTGGTACCACAGAGGCAATTTTCCAGCTATCGGGGAAGCAAGATTCGGCTAGGCATTTATTGTAAAGTTTGGAGAGGACAGGGGCCAGTTCAGCAGAGCATTTCTTTATTGCTATTACAGGTATAAGATCAGGCCCACAAGCTTTAGAGGTGTCAAGGCTTTTTATGATGTCTCTGACCTGGGATGGGGTGATGACCAGGTTGTCAAGTGTGGCTTCAGTCCGCAATTGTAATTCAGGGAGAGGGTGGTTACCTGAGTCTAAAGTAGAGTTAGAAGCCAAACACTGTGCGAGTAGTTCAGCCTTATCAGTGGCCGTGCAAACGACATTATTGTGGTTTGAAAGTGGGGGAATCGTAGATTGACCATTATTCACTACACTATTGTAGATTTTCCAGAAATCGCGAGTACCTAGTTTCTGTGACTGGATGCGTTTTTTTGTTAACTCATTATACCTTCTCTTCGCTTCGCCTATCACGGCCTTGCAATTGTTTCTTGACTCTATAAATTTAAGCCTATTAGTAGCTGACTTATGGCGGCCGAATTTACGGAATGCTGGTTGCCTCTCAGAAATGGCAGCTGCACATTCCGAAGTGAACCATTGAGGAGAGTGGGGCTTGGTAAAGAATTTTCGCATGGGGACATAGGTATCAATGCCTGCTTTGACCCATTCAGTTAATTCGTTTGCACACTGGTTGGCAGGGAGTAAGAAGGTTTCTCTCCATGGGGCGTCACTAATGTGATCTCTGATTGACTCAAAATCAGCTTGCTCGTAGTATCTTGTTGTTTTGAGCAACGGTTCATCAGCTTTTGGACGACTTTTTAGCGTGATATTTATCATTAGCACAATGTGATCAGCATTCCCGAGTGGGCTATGAGCTTTCGTCACACAAGCCTCGGGTATTGAGGTCAAGAAATGGTCTAGAAGTGAGGCTTGTTGGTCCACACGATCGGGGATGCGGGTCGGAAAATCAACAGTCTGAGAGAGGGAGAGAGGGAGTGAGCATGGCATAACAGTATAAACCGTTAACAAAACGTGCAATCTTTTGGAGCTTTAAGGTCCAATGCTTTTTTTACAGGCGGCGATAGCTAAAAATAACATACATGCCATGTGTACCCAGTCATGGCTGACAGAGTTATGACAACCTATACGCTTATATTAAATTAAAAAGTTCTGTTTAAAATTATGTCCCGGTTCCTGAGTTTGATATCAAGCTTTCTAATTTCGGATTAAAGGGTTCAAAATTCAGAAGATAGATTAAGGTTACATACAGTGAAACCTTGTAAATATTAAAATCAAAGAAGAGAATCGTTTCCGGAAGAATCAAAATAAGACAAATGTTACACATTTTAATGTAATTTTCCATGTAGTTATGCATGAGATGCTAGAACAATACTGACTCGTTTACAAATTCGTATTGAATGAATAAATGAGTTTTAAAACTTCATTGACAGGGATATTACGTATGAAACGATATTACAAGGCACAATGGACGGCAAACCAATTTTAAAACGCAGCGCCATGTGCATCGTACGCCAAATGTGTAACACCATGCACAACATTCAGTTGGTATTGATGCGCCCTACGAATCATTATTTCATAGGTTTCCACATACACTACTTGAAAGTTATAGCTGCCAGTCAATGATATATTATATTGGAACTTACACGTCTAGCATGTGAGTGCAATGGATTATGGATTTGTAGCTAGGGAGACAATAGTACCGCTTCCGGCAAAGTCAAAGAAGTATGTCTAAGATGATGATTTTCGTCCATCCCTATCGAAAATCACCGTGATGATGTATGTTCTGTGTGTGTCCGGAGATTGCTCGTTAGTCCGATCGGAGCTCTGAAGTATCCCCCGTATTTTGAGCACCCTTGGGATGATTCTATCGCACAGGTGCCGACTGCTCTTTCTTTTTGAATAGCACATTTTCGTATTTCGTTCTTTAATGCGTGCAGATTCAGCAATCGTAGCCCCCTTGTATCCCGCATTAAGGAGCTGTTTTCGGACTATTTAATCTAGCATACATCATATATAACCCGCCCAAAGAACCTGAAACTGTTGCAGCAGTATCTATGCTGACGGGATGCTGGATCGAGCAGAATCTTCTGTGCCCGGTATCCTGTCTTGCCACTTGGTTTAAATCAATCTACATAAGCAGGTCATGTGGAAATTATTTACTTTCTTAGCGTGTCTGGCATATATTATCCAAGTCGCACAAACGTATAAATGAATAGTAGAAATCACAACTTTGTATAATTGAAGTTTGGCCGATAGACAAATTACTCTACGCTCCGATACAGTGGATCGAAAACGTCTAAGGGAAACACTAGCTTTGACTTTTCTGCACTCGACTTCATCGTCTATGTTTACTGCTATTGACAGCGTACTGACTACGTAAGTGAACTTGTCCACGGCTTTTAGGTGGTTCCATGAATTGATATCTGTGGCTCAACATATTGTCTACCCGGCACAGGCTGTTACATTACCTGATCGTCAGCCACACGTTGTCGCACGCTTCGAACAAAAAATGCTTAACAATGTGTTGCATGTTTGGCTCTATGTTGGCATTGAATGGCCACTCATCAGCAAACTTCAGATCTCGTAAGATGGTGTACGTAATCATGGCGATAGATTGAAGAACTTCCTGTCTATATGGTTGATGCATACTACGGTGTATTCTACGGTGTATGCATCAGTCCCAATCGCTGAAAACACCATGCTAAAGAGGGGTTGATCAATGGCACATCTCTGTTAAACACCGCCGTTGACTGGGAAATCATTGGAAACCTCCCTATCATCTATGACACAAGAAATTCATCCATTCCATCGTAGAAATTGTTCTAACGACTGAGATAAATTAATCATAGACATCCAAACATGGGCATGGTCTTTCATACTCCCGCCCGGCTTACATTGTCGAAGGCCGTTGTCCCATTAACACATGTTTTGTAGAGATCTTTGTTATGTTCTTGACCTTTTTGCTGAGGATTGTGCGCAGCAAAACTTATGCCACCCTGTCACGCCCCGCACAAATATCACATTAACTTTCCAGGAGGATGCAATCTTCCAAGTGTTGATTGAATAATCGAGCAGCAAGTTTGACAGATAAGAAATTCTTCTGTGTTTGTCGCAGCTCTGTTTGTTATCCTTATTCTTGTAGATATGAACTATGTATAAATCCCTAAATTCCTGAGGGTGTACGCTATTTCACCCCCAATCAGACAAAGATCTCATGTAGTTTTTATTGTCCGTGTGGTACATGTCTTATATATCTCTGAAGAAAAGCTATCAGAGCTTAGGATGTTGCCACAAAAATGCTGTTTTATAAATTTCTCAACTTCCTGGATTGTGGGCAGCTCATCAAGTTTTGGTTTGCTTCCAGTTGTGGAACACAGAGTTATGGAGATAAGCGCATCTGGATAAGATACTTGCACCCTCTGTTATCATTGTTATCTTGTCAGTATTAAACATAGAGATTTGTAAGAAGCCTGTGGTCCGTATTTTGCTTTGTGGCCATCGTAGAATCTCTTTGAGTTGAGTATATCTGCAGATTTCTCTATTTCCAGCGGTGTGCCATTGGGTCATTTGTCTTGCATGTCACGCAGTTCTGCTTGAGCAATACTGCGGATATCTGTGAATATTTCATATTTGACGCAGAACGGGTCCGGCTGATGTGTGATGTAACACTTGTGCTTTTCTATGAGTAGCCCGATATATCTTTATAATTCGCGTAAAACCGGTCATGATGCGTTCTTTTAGACAGTCCGCGCACTTCCATTAACGAATTGTGTGCAGCTTTCCTTGAGTGCTATCCAGTTATATTCGATGTCGAAATCACAAAATGTAGGTCAGAAAGTCTTCCGTTGAGACCATTCGAAAGGAAAGATTCATTTGCTTTCACTTTGAGTTTGGTGACGTTTATGCGGTTGGCCGTTTTTTACTCTTAAAGCTGCCGCTTGATCACAATGCGGAGTCTAAGTTTAAATATGACAAGTCTGTGGTTCGTCCAGCACACCGTATTACACATGTCCTTGTTAATCAATATATCCTGCGTGCCTACCTTTCTGGTTATTATATAGTAAATGTTATGCCAATGCTTGCGCCTTATGTGCATCAAGGTTTCTTGTTCCTATTCGATTGACGAAACACAGTGTTGGTTATTAAGAGGTCGTAGATGATACAGGTCCTTAGAAACAGCACTCCATTAGTGTTGCTCTTGCCAACTCTATTACTACCGATATTGATTTCCCAGGTGTGCTAATCTGCAATAACTCCGGCATGGAATATTCAAGAATGGGTTATTTGTTTCTTTTGTAGACTACTGTCTGAAAGGTTTTTAGGTCATGGTAACACTTTTACTTAACCTCATCCGGATTTGTCATCGTTGTTAAATTGGATTCTTACGAATGTAGCATGACTATTTTTCACCACAGGTAAGCGCATTGTCATGAGTCGATCATTGGTCCTTTAGGTAGGGAGATCAGATTTTCGATGTGCTTGGTTTTAATTGCGAATAAAACCCCTGCTCTCGCCGTTCGACAGCACTACATTCTCTCTAGAAGAAGGTATAGCCACTTTTGTCCTCTGTGAGTTAAACCTCTTCCGATACATGGGTTTCAAGTAAGGCTGCTATGTTAACATTGTAGCGACTCAACTCGCTGGCTACGAACGCAGCTTACCTTCTGGAGCTGCTTTCTTTCGGGGTTTCAAGACGAGTACGTACATTCCACGTACCTATGGTGAGCAAAGTAACCGCTTGTTGGCTTATAGTTTTTCTGACCGCTGAAGTAGGAGTCTTTGCTAATTGCAGTATACTAGCCGGCGTTTTATGCAACAGGCTATTTTCATGGCACCTTTTCCAGCCTCTAGCTTATGAAATTAGGGTGAACAGTGTATTCTTTGCTCAGTCACATAGGAGTCTCCCAGGTACCACTGCTACTTCGGTCGGGAAGATAATCTCAACAAATGGATACAATTAAATGAATACTTAATTATTGATATTTTCGGAGGTTGTGCCAACATTATAGCCTATAAAACTCTTTGGAATAGTCTAACGAAAGTGCAATTAGGCGAAAATATATTAATTTATTGTTAATACCTATTGCAAATATATCTAAAAAATGAACGAAATCAAAATGTTCATGAATGGCTTCAACTACGTTCTTGTCCCTTTCGCATATAACAAAATTAAACTAAATATGTGTAACATTAGACAACTTTATGTCTAGCATCTCTGCCGTAAACTTAAAGATAATCGGTTAAATGTTTAAGAGCGAATCTTATGCGTACACATATATAAACATACAAACGAAATAGAGATTTACGATGAATTTACTAACAAAAATTAGAGTTGTTTACATTTGTTTCATAAACAAACTAAATGACAAATTACATAAGACATATGTCAAATTATTCGGCTAATTGTTCTTCTTACTAAACACTTAAATAAATATGAATCAACATGGTATGGCATTTGATTGGCTGGTCTTTTTTTGCGCATAGTTTCCCTAATCCTTTCTAGAATCTGATAATTTGAGTAGGGACCATTCTTATGGATGTATGGAAAAATAATTTAATATTCTTTATTTAAAATTAATATATATATATATATATATATATATATATATATATATATATATATATATATATTCAAATGGACAATTTAGCAGTCATTTATACACAAAATACATATACTAAACACTTATAAAACAATGACTTCCAAAAACACAATTTATATAGTGATATCCGCAAGAACCGTCACTCGAAGAAGCAGATGTCCGAATATTTCAAAAATTACTTGAAAAAGCCGGTACGATTCTCTCATATATCTATATAAAGTTTGTATATGTTTATATATTCATATGTACAGCATTAACTCCTTAAATGATTTACCGTTAATTATTATACTTTGGATAACTATTGAGGTCGTTAGGGTTCATAATATGAGCTATATTTCGTTTAATTAAGTATCATGCAATGGGGTTTAAAATAATCTAGTAACTCTGATTTTTGTGAAATATTGAGAACAGGTTTACAATTAATAAATAACCTTCAAATCCTAGTGTCTCTTGAGTATTTAAAAGGGGGTTAGGGGCATACTATAGTCATAACTTACAATTTGATAATTAAAGTATGCCATCTCTTGATTGAATTTCACCCCAAGCCATTAGACCGCAATGATGTAAGATTCCCTGGGTTTCTGTTTCTTTAAAAAAAAGCCTTCAGATTACGCTTTGCCTCTTTAGAATTCTTTCTAGAATCAAGGCCATTTAATGGATTTTCATTAAAATTGGAATAAAGATTCTAGACATAAGTGTTGGTAGCATTGCATCTTTATTGTTCTCCTAATAAAGAGACATAAAAGTAGTGCACACCAGTTCTCTTTGGGAAATGTATTTTACTCGTCATTGAACGAGTATTCATCTAGAATATATATATATATATATATATATATATATATATATATATATATATATATATATATATCAAGGGAGGTGCGATAACGCTCTATCCCTTAATAGATTTCAAAAACAACCTATGCTAGAAATTTCATTTCTTTGATCAGTCATTACTCAAAAACCAATAAACCAAAGTATTTAAAACTTTGCTCAAAATTTTTATTTTATAGGTTCTATAAGTGGTTAGAATTTCAGCATCATTAGTCAAGGCAACCCAGAGATCCAGAAAAGTCAGGAGTGATTTTGTGTTATCCGTGTGTACGTACGTACGTGTGGGCCACCCTGTATCTCATCAACTATTTGATGGATTCAGCTGATTTTTGGCAGAGATAGAGGTTCTAGGGTCTAGTTGATGGCATTTCAATTTCAGTTTACCATATACCGTAATTTTTCTAGAAAATTCAAAAAACCTTAAATAATACCATTGTCTTGAGGCATAGCCTTTACAAAAGTAGTGACATTCCATGATAAATGCCAGTATACTGAAATCATGTACCCTTAATAGGGTTAAGATGAAAATTCATATACACTAAATGTACAAAAGCAAGGAAATTCTCAAATTTTTACACTTTTATTGTCATTAATTAAGGGTATGACTACATATCAACCAAACCAGTTCATTATCACGTCACTAGAGTATAAATCTCTATGCATGAGTTGATGACGTGTGTGAGGTGCGTTGAAGAAAAATTCCTACCAGTAAAATATATAGCCCTGTTGTGCTCGCATACACTTAATGACAATCAAAGTGAAAAAAATTGGGAATTTCCTTGCTTTTGTACATTTAGTGTATATGAATTTTCATCTTAACCCTATTAAGGGCATATGATTTAAGTATACTGCCATTTTTCATGGAATACATATATATATATATATATATAAATATGTGTGGGTGTGTGTGTGTGTGTATGCGCGCGCGATATTAATATGAGTATAAAACATTTTATGTGTAAAACGTCTTCATCCATTCCATATGACGTTT
Organism: Sepiola atlantica; assembly: GCA_963556195.1. Lineage (NCBI taxonomy): Eukaryota > Metazoa > Mollusca > Cephalopoda > Sepiida > Sepiolidae > Sepiola > Sepiola atlantica. The sequence goes on along the minus strand of OY744532.1, from coordinate 102,597,113 downwards.
CTGTAAATCATTCAGATATGCAAAACTCAAAAGAACAAAGCGATGTTCATATTGGAGATAGCAGTAACAATGAATAAGCAACGGTAATAGACAGACGAAAAAGTAAGGAATGATTTAAAAACGAGTAGACAGATGAAGGCGAAAAGCTTGGTAAACGCTGGACAAAAATTGTTTATGATTGTTGTTTTTGTCGGAGTCAAAAAAATATTTAAATATTTATCTCTTTGTCAGAATCTTGCTCTCTTAGTGAGATAAAACGGGTTTCTCTCTCCCTCTCTCTCCCTCTCTCATTATCTCTCATTCTCTCTATCTCTCTCTTTCTCACAATCGATATATATATATATATTAGTTCGTTCTAAAGTTATGAAGAGAGTAGTTAGAATTAGGTCGTTCGGGAAGTTATGAACGGGCTTAGCTTCTATTGGGTCATTCGGAAAGGTCTCCCCGGACTTATCTACTGTTGGGTATTTTGGAAAGTAATACACAATAGGAGCTAAGTCCGTTCATAACTTTTAGAACAACCTACATATATATATATATATATATATATATATATATATATATACATATATATATATATATATATATACTAATGATAATAGAATTAACGATAAGAGAAATATCGTAGAATGATCTATCTCGATAAAATAAAGCTCAATACGTGTAGTAAAGCAATCAATTTTAAAGGAAGAAAGATGAAGATAAAAAATTGTACAAATTAATACAAATGTTATTACATCGAAAGTTCAGATGCAAGGAGTTACATAATTGCACTTTCGATGTAATAACATGTGTATCAATTTATGTAACTTTATATACCTTTGCACAATATTTTTATCTTTATCTTTCTTTCTTTAATATATATATATATATATATATTGATAGATATATATATATATTCATATTTATATATATATATTTATATGTATATATATATTTATATGTATATTTGTATTTTTGATAATTAATCCTAAGTTTCTAATCATATTCCAAATAAAGTGCATACAAACAATTATTAGAGTTGCTTACGGCTGTTTTAAGAGAGTGTTTATGCTAAATCATGCAATGACACATATTTATTTCTGAACACTGTTTTATCTTCGGGTGTACCCACAGATAAGAAAAAAGAAAGTAATAAAAAAAAAACGGGAAATAATTCTACACAAAATCAGTATTCTTCGGATTGGATATTTCGCTTCGGGTAAAATAAAACTTTGTCAAGAATAGCATTTATTGACGTGGTGGGTGAAAGAAAAATTGTTTATTAGAGTAGGAGGGGGATGCGAATGTTAGTATGTATTATTAGAGATGACTGATGAAATATCTATGGTGTAATATAGAGACAGGGGGTTTACCAATGTGTTAAAAGGAAAAAAGGAAAAAGGCAATTTTATAGAGATTGTGGAATAGTACGATATATACTAGAGCAAGCAGTAGACAAACTATGATTGGTAATGATGAAACAAGGTAAAATAAAGCAATGAAAAATCGAGGAGTCAAATAAAGGAATAATGAGAATAGAAAATACTTAAGGGCAGTGGTAAATAATAAGACCTTTTAGTGGAAAGAGAGGAAATCATAAAACTATGTAAAAAATCTGTAGATATAAAAATTAGATGTGTATCTACTACTAAAGTTTATCCTTTTTCCTTGACGATTTGAAAGAAACGAGATCTCTGGCGGATATGCTATTTTAAATTCTATATGAAGCTAGCTTCTTTAAGTCTTATCAGGTTTGCATGTTATCTTATTTAAGTTTTGGGGTTGTTTAATTTTGGGTGTAGACTTAACATGTCTGAGACCAATGCGTTTTTTGTGTCGCCCCTTTTTCATACATGTCGTGCCCGTGAATCCTTTCTGAGTATACTATGTTTACCAGACATTATGTCGGATATTTATGCCTATACACGTATGTCTATACACACACACACATGCATATATATATATATATATATATATATATATATATATGTATATATATATATATATATATATATATATATATATATATATATATATATATAGTCCCGGAAGTATGTCAACCATTTATAATATATAAGGAAAAAAAACCCAAAAAAACCTTAAGTCCGAAGTCGTTCAGTGGAAAATAACTCATGTAAGTCAATTTAATTTTTACAGTTATTATATTAGTTTGCGTCTAACATTATTTAAGGGATCATCAGTTGTTTACCATGAAAAACTGTTTCGGGAATTTTAAAACAAGACAGTATTTAATGTTATGGTTTCCCAGTAGAGTTGAGCAGACCCACTTCCCTTAAAAGACAAAAACATAGACGTTCCGTATACTAAATCTAAGTTTTGTTCAGTATACATGTTTTGTTAACTTATATCAGCTATCAAAAAAAAAAGAAGAAGTCCTCCTTACCTGTGTTGTTCGTCAGTCCAATAAAATTTATCCGTTACTTACAACAATGTTGCTGCATTTTAAAGTGTATATATATATATATATATATATATATATATATATATATATATATATATATATTACGGAGTGTTTCAAATTATCTACTAGACACAATAATCAGGAGTATTTAGTCTCTTTGTATCGGGGTTTGTTAGGATAACCTGACATGATGATATTTCACCATCAAAAGAGATTCTTACCAAATATTCAAAATAATATAATATTCGACGCTCAAGTAAGATCCCTTCTATACACTGGCTAATATAAGGAAGTATGCAACTTGTCCTAGTGATATAACCTTCACTAACAGCACTTGGCTAGATACCCTACCTGACTAGATTAATTATTTTCATGCGATTCTGTAAGACCAAGTGAACACAAAATAGATGCTTTAACATAGTTTACTAGCTATATGGGAAAAAGAAAAATCAATGTCTATCACTTCTTTACCAACTCAACGTTTACAGATAAAGGAGCACTTAAGTAGACACTTCAATATCTATGTATCTCATATATAGATCAAGTATTAGACACAGGCAGGAGCCGTTTGAGTTATGATACACTTACACTGAAGTCGATATATATATATATATATATATATATATATATATATATATATATATACAGAAAGAGAGAGATCATCTGCCACAGTCCGTGATATGGCATAATGAGTCACTTAATGCTCTGATTTGTAGACTTTTTTGTCGTGTGGAATCATCCATTACAAATACTTCCAAGTCGACGCAGATCCGGAATGGTAACTACTGTATTAAGGCGTAAAAGAAATAAAGTATAGCTAACGGATTATTTGTTTACATAATATACACATATAACCACATGGGTCTACAAATCGATCATATAGCAAACATACGCTTTCACCATAAAATGGCCTTAACAACTTTCGACATGCCAGCCACAGATCCGTCGCTTGGTCCAAATTAACCTTCTTCTTGAATTTCATTTTTCAACTTTGTGACGTAATACGTTACCCTCATACGTCATTACACATGCATCGCGTTTCAGTAATGTCTTTGAAATTGTTCTGTTGGCGATATGTGAAGTAACAAAGATCGACACAAATGCTTTGCAATTGAAATTCAGTTACTGCGTGTTTAAACAACTTTTTTCTATTTAAGTTTATAAGGGGATGCATGAGATATGAAAATATATACCTTCTAATTCATCCCGCTATGTTTTCGGACCAATTGAAGAAATTGACACCCATTAAGATAACAAGTTTTTTTGTTTCATCTATATGGCCTCAAATTAGCTATTCCTCCTCTCTGGACGATTATGATGGTGTAACCTCTCATGGATTTTATCTTTTCTGTTTTATATATATTTACTTACATTCAAGCCATAGATCATCATTTACCGTTGATGAAACCATAGAGTGTATGTGGTAGTATAGTGGTAATGGCGTGAATGAAACGTACATGTACGCACAAGACAATCGCTGCGTCTACCTAATAGAGTAAATATTTCTGAACAATAAATGCAAGTATTCTTTTTAATTATGTATTTTTTTCAAAGATCATGTTGAAACGTGTATCTAGTATTTTTATCACCATTTTTGGCCTTGTGCCACATCTTTTAAATTACAATTGTAATTTTGAGATAAATCAATAGTATGTGTATCACCAGTTAGTGTATGTAATAAACAAACAGTATAAACATTTTAAACAAGAGATCTAAACTCTACAAATGTTATAGAGTAGCCAGATATGTCTTACGATTGAGGATTGTCGCCACGTCGCTCGAAACTCTTTTTCTTGGCTTGACAGATTACAAGATCGAGTTGGTGAAAATCTTTTCCGTTCTATAAACACACATTCTGACAGAGGACAAATTGCTTGTCTTTTTCTACTCTGTCGTCATTTCCAGAGGAGATGATTTACTGAGCTTTAAGTTATGGTTGCTCTATTAAAGACGTTCTTCCCAAACAACTCGTCCTCATACTACAGCTGACTAAATGTTCCTTTTGCCTCCGTTTTTCTAGTGCCAATTGGAAGTTCCATGAACAGATTCTCATTCAATCACTTCATATCTGTGAAATATATTTTTCACGGGAAAGCTTACCTGCATGGTGCAACATTGTCGTCTACAAATCAATGTCAGGAAATATATGTCATAAACCGTTCCTATGAGTAATCAAACGTATCCCTTTTATTATCATTTGTCAACTCTTGTATGATACTGATTACCATTCGACTGACAAACTATACATCTGATTCATCATGATCTCCCATTGGATGTTTGTCTTCATAAGCGATGACACATAAGTAAAAGAAAATATATATGATAATAATAATATGTTCAAGCATTTCCTGTCTGTACGTATGTTATCACCTTTCAGGCAGATTTATAACAATGAAGTTGTCCAGAGATGTGTGATTAATTTGATGTTAAAATAAAAAAATGGGACTTTATCGATTCTAAAATGAATTAATCAAAATTAAAATTAAGTCCTACAATTAAATGATTTCGAACAATAATTAATTAAGAAAAGTATAAATATGTTTCTACTTAATTAATAAAAGCAGAAAGTGGACTTTCTGTTTACTTTTGGCAGCCTCGTAAGTTTCGATCCTCTAATTTCCTCCTTTAGTCCTCACATTTCATGATCGATGTTTCTGACAAAGGGAAAAAATTGCTGATTGCTATATCGGAATCTAATCGTTGTTAAGTATTTGACCTTGAAATGCCATTTGTTGCTCCTTACATCAAGTGGAAGCATGCGTTGACTGGAGATATTTGCATTAAAAAAATATTCAGAGGTTTACAAAAATATTTGTTACTATTGAAATATCGGTATATTTAGAGTCAGTTAAAAATAGCATAGTCGCTAATCAAGGTAAAAATAATAGTTTCCTTATTTCGTATAGTGTAAGTTTAAAATAACCTTGTTGTAGGTGTACCATGGTTAAGTTTAAAATAGAAGTTTTCTCAGTATATAAAATGTACGTTTAAATAAGCCGTTCCGTTGTTTTGTCATGCTTAAGTTTTAAATAGCATTTTTATCCGTATGTCATGTTTTGAAAAATCAATGTTGTTGGTATGTTAAGAGTATATTAAAGATATAATTGTCCTGGGTCTGTTACGCCTAATTTTAGAATAGAATTTTCCACGGTCTGTAAACCGCGTTTGAAATAATAGTTCCCTCTGTCTGTTAAGCGTCTGTTTAAAATAACATTGACACTGGTCTTAAAATCGTTAGTTTTACATAGCATGGTTTGATCTTTCACGCTTAAGTTTTACATAGCATGGTTTGATCTTACACGCTTAAGTTTTACATAGCATTTTAACCGTTTGAAACGGGCATCGTTATGATATTGGTTCTTCTTTGGTTTACAGAATGTTAAGAAAAAAATAGTGTAGGCAAAACAAACTCGCCCAAAATAGTTTGTCAATCGATAAATAAATAAATCGATCAAACATATGTGCATTATAGGTTGGAAATAATTCAAATTGGCTCATTTCGTTTCATTCCATCTGTATTACCGCATATAACCCTTTTTGGTTAATTTAAAACCGAGAAGGTAGATGGCAAAAAACAAAAACATTTGTCGTGTTATTTAGTTATTTGGCATAATGGTTAGAGTGGTTACTAATGGACCGAAAGACCTAGTTTCCATCCTCGGTCGAGTCATACTAGATAGAAAACTGATACTTGCTGCTACCATTCGAACAATTCCACTCATCATAAAAGGGTCAGTTTCTGTGGGTGCGTATCTGTCTGTCCGTCTGTTCACAGAAATGTCCTAACTTGTTTTTGAAATAGATAATACTACATTGCTATTACAAATCAATTCTCGACAAATAAAGTATATGCCATGGCCAGAAATCGAAACCAAAATCATGAGGTCTTAAATTTGATATTTTACGAATTCAGCTACTTAGAGTGTCTGATAATAGATCTTAAAACATTACTATAAAATTAATTATAGCTTTTACGTGACTTCGTAGATTTATGATTCATGTCATATTTCAAAACATGAATTCAGACATAGGGGAGAATTTTTAAAAAATGGTAAAACTATATTAATAGCGTTGGAAATTCTTCCAATAGTCCAAAACAATGTATGTTGCTCTAACAACGTGTTGGCGTTAAAAACAATTTAATATGTAATATGTACTAGAATTTGGATCCGGATATATATATAATCAAAAATATTATAATTAAATAAGTATAATCTTCTGAAAACTAATAATCAATCTATATATATATATATATATATATATATATATATACACATATATATATATATATATATATACATATATATACATAGATATATATATATATACATATATATATATACATATATATATATACATATATATATATATATATATATATATATAAAATGTGGGTTGGTCGTTCAATTTCAAAGTATTGCAGGGTTAGTTGATAAAATTGAAATATAGGCCATATTAGCAATACAAGATAAACTTTTATATATATCTATATATAAATATATATATGTATATATATATATATATATATATATATATATATCAATATATATATATATATAAATATATATATATATACATTTATATGTATATATATATATATTTATATATAGATATAGATATATATATATTTATATATATATATATATACACATATATATATATATATATATATATATATATATATATATATATATATATATATATATATATGCATGTAAGAGACAACTTATTTCGGAGGGGAATTGGCTGATGAATTTTCCATAGTTTTTATTTGTGTTCAAATTAATTTCAGACCCATCCGGGTCAATCTTCAGAGGAATGATCATAATAAGGTACAGACCATGTGTTAATATTATAGATGGTTTTGTTGGGAATTACTATCTATAATACTAACACATGGTATGTACCTGATTATCCTCATTCCCTTGAAGATGGACCCGGATGAGTCTGAAAGTGTATGCCACACAAATCCAAACTATGGTAAATTCATCAGCCAATTCCCCTTTGAAACTAAGATCTTGATTCGAACTGTTGAAAGGATCTACCAAATGATATCCAGACATAAGTTGTCTCTTATATTTAACAATATTTGCTTTCAAGAGAAGATGCTGCCTAGATATACATATATATATATATATATGTGTGTGTGTGGGTGTGTGGGTGGGTGTGCATAAACAAATGTTCAAACAGACGGCCAACGGACGTTCAAACTAACACATACGGATTTTCCATTACATACACTTTGCTTATAAACTTGCGCTAGGAGTTTCAGAATGGACTTCCTCACCATTCTAAGTCATGCCCACTCGCTATACGATCTAAAAATATTGGAGACAATCAACGTCTGTCTAAAATGTCCCTATCTTTGTAAACAAAGCGAGTGGCTGGTTGGACTATATGTGATCAGTTTCTAAGATACATCTCCCATCGTACATATGCCATGACGTTTTGTTTACTATTTTTTTCTGTATTTCCTTCTTCTTACCCTTAACTTTTAGTCATGAACGATGAAACCCGTCTTCTTTTCATGCTAGCGATACATATATATATATATATATATATGTATATGTACATATATATATATATATATATATATATATATATATATATATATATATATATATATGTCGTAAAATATTACAGATTACTTGTGTCTCCATATTTTTCTTTGTTTTTTTTCCAGATTTCTATACATTTCCATGACTGTAGGTTAATCCAATTAGAGTTTGTATAAATTACAATTTGTAAACATGCAAACATCGACCTTTTTCATATGTGGGGATTTAGCTAATAAACGCTGATAAGTCAATTGTTCAATTAACTACCATAAACAGTAGTTTCTGATTTTTCTTACATTTATCTTAAACTAACTTTAATTAACTGTGCACTATTTCAAATTTTATTCGTTTTTGTCCTGTTTAGGGGTTTCTTATAAATATCGTGACCATGTCTCCGTTCGTTAGATTGAAAATGGTGTCTTTATTGGGATTCTGTAATCCTAGTATCGGAGGAATCACGCATTAGTGTTGCTTGCTTTCTTTCTTTTTCACGTACTTTATGCACGATTTATTTTCTTTGTAAATGCCTTTCATTCTGGTTTCTGAAGAGAGGCGTATAATTGAGTTTAATTGTAGAAACACGTTTTGAAAAATTTTTAAGACCATTGCCAATCCTTCCATTGCAAAAAGATGATATGATAAAAGACTAAATGTTGGTTATTGGAAATTAGATAATCAGCATATATATATATATATATATATATATATATATATATATATATATAGTTATATATATATATATATATATATATCGTTATTTTAAGTTAGGTATGTACATATATGTTCATATATTTTTGTCTACACGATTCGCTCATACACTAATAAACCGATCATAATGAATGTTATTACATAGCTTCTAGGGTGTTAAGGTGGGTAATGTGAGCTATATTTTGTGTAACCCTTTCGTACATGATTGTTACAGAAATGCTATGTTCTTCAACTACGTGCCTAAAAGTGTGGTTGGCCTACGAAAAGGCTCGTAACGACTAATAATAGAAGCTAAACGTATTCTCCGATGACCATGATACTAACAAAAACCAATATAATTGATCAACATTTCTGTTAGTGTATCACAAAGACTTTGGTGAAAGTTTAGATACCTTCGATTTTTGTGAAATGTCAACAATATGTAATAGACATTGATTATTAAATAACTTACCTTATATATATATATGTATATATATATATATATATATATATATATATATATAAGAGAGAGAGAGAGAGAAAGAAAGAGAACAAGAGTGAGAAACAATGTGAGATAGAGAGAACTCGAAGATGTAAATATTTTTATAATCTTAAAACCCAGTTTCAAAAGTAAAATCTAAAAAAAAACGTGATTTTTACGAAGTCAAAATCAGAAATTTCCATTTTCTGTTTCCCAGAAAAGCACATTCAAAATAGATGTAAACGAAAATGGGCTTACGATTAAAAGCTATTGTCGTCGAGGAAAAAGACATTATACAGATAAAGAAAACCGAGGAGGCTATTATTCCAACAATAATGTTTTCTGTTATTTTTGTACGAATAATTCACCGGTTAGATAGTAAAAGGTGAAGGATAAGTGAAAGCGGAAGTCGGAAGTTACGTCACTTCCATTTGAGGCTGGCTTTGATCTCTTTGTTCCTGATTCACGGGTGATAAAGATGTAAGAAGCGACCGGTTTGCTGCTAGTAGGCAGGGACTTGGAAGGGAGATGGCGTATCGAGCACAGAACGTAAAAGGGTATATTTCTAAGTGATTCCCTTGTTTTATCTCTCTCTTTCTTACTCTCTCTCTCTCTATCTCTCTCGCTCTCTCTTTCGACGAGTGATATTGTTAAATAAAACTGTTAAAATAAGATCAACATCTGCGTGGGGTTTCTAATAACAACGACGAAAACGTGATATTCACCAACCAAAGACGAACCGGGTGCACCCAAACCAACGGTAAGCGGGTATATAACACACTGTATGATAAGGATTAACAAGTTTGTCAGGGAAACGGTTGGACAACACATTGTAGATTGGAAGCAATTGTTGAAACTGGGAAAATGTGTATTATTTTAGAAAACGGCTAAAGCGAAAACGTTAACATTGGACTTGGAAACGACTATGTTGAAGTCAGCTTATAATCAGTCCCATGATATTGTGTTCCAGGCGTGTATTATACAATTGTAAGCGCAGCGACAATTTGGGTCAGCCTTACTAGATCTTAAGAATATTGAAATACCGACTGCGTGTTATGTTATATAAGGCAGTCGAACATTCGATTTGTTTCCGTCTTCTGCAATAATGCGAATGGTTATAAAAAAATGTAAAAAGCCGTAAACCAGACTGTCTGCATTATCTTTTGAACTACATATATATTTTTTTGAGTGATACCTTGTGATCTTTGGCGAAGAATTCGCAAATCGGATAACTCATGATGGGATTGCTGAAATTGATCTGCACTTAAAGTGAAAATGTAGGTATTTAAGTAGTTTTTATATCGTTGCTTAGCGTATCGGGGACAGCTGTCAAATTGATGAAATCGCATTGTGCCTTGATAAGTCGGAATGTTTCCATCGATATTCAATAGATACTAAAAAATGGCTGGCGTCGGATAACTATAACGTGTGTCACTGGGTAATTATCGAATTGACGTGCCGAAGTGAGCTTGCACACCTACACACATCTACACACACGTAAATACATATATATATATATATATATATATATATATATATATATATATATATATATATAGTGAATGCTTTTATTCAAACATGTACAAGGTCTGCTACACTGGCATGTCGATGTTATCGATCTACAGCTCTCAAGAGCTGAGGTCTCATCAGGCAGAAAATTGTTTTTTTGATTCAACTGGTTGCTGAATTCCAGGGAGAATGAAGTCAAGCAAAAAAGAAGAGGAGAAAGAAATAAAAGTCATGTGACCGATTTTAAAATATGATTGCCGTTAGAAATTACTATTTTCTTATTTTTATCTTTTATATATTTTATTTTATATATATATATCCGACGCTGAGCTGGGGTAGAAAGGGGGGGGGGCTAGGAAAAGAAAAAGAAAAGAGAAGGGAAAGAGATACAATTGCTGTCAGAAAAGTTTAATTTACAGCTGTTAATATTTTTATTTTGTATTTTTATCCAACGCTTAGTTAGGGTGGGGGGGGGGTTGGAAGAAAAAGAAAGAGAAAGGGGTTGAGGGGTGTTAGGGGTGGATGTCTATAGCCATTTAGGATTTGTTGCGGGGAATGGTTCTGAGTTAAATTCATATTTATTTTTATTCAGCGCTGGGCTGGATAAAGGGGGGGGGTCGGGGGGAGATTAAACAAGAGCGAAAGAGAAGATGAAGGAAGAGGGGGAGGGGGGGTTTCAAGTTTGTTGTGTCTGCTTCCTGTCAATGCAGACATATAACAATTACATGACACCCAGCTTACGGGGATATTTTAGTTTAAACTCATTGGTGGATTTATTGTTGAGTTCTTATATTTTGATCAATTGGCATTTAATTTTGATTATTTTGATGGATAGTTAAATGTATTTTAAATAATATTTATCAGTTAATTAATAAAACATAATGGTAATTGTCTTTATTTTTAGTAAGATTCATATATGGATTATTGGCAGTAATATTAGTAGGTTAGTTCTAGGTACTAATGAGTTAAAATATATTGGGAATTATTCTTGGTAAGGATCGTATATAGGTTTATGACATTGATATAGATGGATTATACTATTATATTTAGTTTTAATTATTTTGGAATATGAATAAATGTATTTCGATTATAAATAATAGTTAGTGATGGATTAATAAAACATACTGGTAATTGCTTTTATTTTTAATGGAATTTATATATCGATTAATTTCAGTGGTATAAATAAATAAATTTTATTATTCGTTGTGATCCTATTATTAATGGTGGGGTTAACACCTGTTATAGTATTAGTGGTAAGGTGTTCTAGTTAAAATTGTTAACGCAAGTTATGGTCTATGAAGGGGGGGGGGATTAGGAATGGTGGGGGCCAGTAATTTTAATTAAAGTGATCAGTATATAATTATTTAAATATTTAAAAATTGGTTTTGGTAATAAGTAGTTTTGTGAGCTGGATATTGAGTGCACATACGCACTCGTGCACACATATAAATACATATATGCACATGTATACACAAACATTCATATATGCACCCAAACCCATGCACATACGCGTGAACACACAGATACACATGTATGTGTACATATGTATACGTATACCTACCTGGATTACTATATATATATATATATAATATATATATATATATATATATATATATATATATATATATATATATATATATACACATTAAGAACAGGGAAATCAACACATAGTATATACTTTTTTTGAATTTAAACCGATCATAAAAAGTGATGGTCTACATAAAAAATTTAACAATTATATAGATAAGTAAAACATAGAAATAAATATTGTAAACGTACAATATATTTAAAAATTACTGTTAATATTATTAATTTATAATTAGTTTATATTATTAAGTTATAATTAGTTAATATTACTAGCGGAAATGGGCCAGGCAATTATTAGTAATTAC
>OY744532.1:102542082-102579582 GCA_963556195.1 Sepiola atlantica | reverse complement strand
CGTTATCTGCGCATTTCTCCGCTGCATTTGTGTATATGTGAATGTGCGTGTACGAGCCCCTAGTTCTTAGATGCAATTACTTGACGTCAAAGGGCTAAAAGTTCCCTTATGGCGTTTAGTAATAAGCACAGTGCCCTCACTCTTAGTATGTAGACATATCAATTGTGTGTGGGTGCGATACAGAAATGTGAGAGAGCGACAGAGAAAGAGAGGGTGTAATACACAGATATAAACTAAATAAGTAAATAGACGTCGTACAAAATAATGCATACATTTTTTCTGCCACCTTCAAAGTAGAAATATATGCTAAACATATTAATTTTACACCTATTGATAGTTTAATGTTCTTGGTATATATATAAATATATATATATATATATATACATATATATATATTTTCCGTGTATTTAGGCAGCATTTTCTCATTTATGCAAACATTGTTAAAATTACATAATCCGTCTGTTTAATTATATTTTTTTTTATTTTTCAATTTTTCTGATGGTAAAACATGTAGTAACTATTGAACATTAATTAATGTTTTTGATTCTAATAAAAAAAAACCCACATAACAATTGAAAATTCTTTAATTTCTTACTATATATATATATATATATATATATATATATATATATATATATATATATACACCATGGTTTTGTTATGAAATGTGCCAATATTAAATCTCATCGAGCTATTGCCTTTATCTAAATAATGTATCTTCATATAAATGTAGAATGGAGGGGTGGGGACAAACAATTTACCGGGACGATTTGTTTTACTAGCGGTGTTCGGGCTCAAAGGTTGTAAGTTTTACAGTGTTACTTTTAGTAATGGGTATATAGTAAATATATTTGGACTACTGACTTCATAAACATTGCGTATCTTTTTAATAGCGTTAAATGCAGTGGGGTGACAAGAAATTAGTAATTGAACCGGACCATTTTTTTCTACTCGGCGTTGTCCAGAATTACAAAAATGTAAGATTACAGTATTACTTTTGGTAAGTGACATATATTGACTCTTTTTGTACTGTTTACTTCATTAACATTACTTAATATTTATTGATTAATTGAGGGGACAATAAATTAAACATTGAGCATTAAAATAAGAGAACGAAATAGGTTGGGCAAAGGAAAAAAAGAAGGATTGGAAGAGAGATGGAAAATGAGTGGGAGGGAAAGAGAAAGAGATAAATAGGAAGCTAGAGAGAGAGAGAGTAAGAGAGAGAGAGAGAGAAAGGGAGATAGATAGAAGTGTTGATATAATTATTTACAAACACTACGTAAAACCGGACAAAGCAGCAATAGATGATTAAAATATCGATATGTAATACTATGTGACATCATAATGTTTTAGATATAAATGCATTTATTATATACTATATTTTAATTATGAAACCGGCCAAAGAAGCATTACAATCATCAGAGTTTCAGTGGATCCACATCAGAGGTTTAAAAATAGACGAAACAGAATACAATTCCTGCTAACCACGGGATTTCACTTTCCACTGTTACGTGAGTCATTGTCACATTCATCAGCGAAGGAATATAATCAATATTATTTTTCCCGGATCCATCATGACCCTTTGACAGCAGTCTTCATTATTAATGATAATTAGTTTCCACTTATTTCTATGGTATCTATGTACAACGTGTGAACAAGAGACCTAGCTGTTTTATGTCAGCGAAGAAGATACTCGGTTATGTTGCATGGATATTGATTTACTCCTTCCAGGAGTTAGGCACAAGGCCAGTTTTTATCTTACTCCCACAAGTAAGATGTGACCCACGGTCGGGTCAGGAAAGTGGGGTTTAACAATTGCCTGGGCAGCCCCGTCGGCATTCCTCGGTAGGGGCGCCTCAGGCAGTAAGCAATAAACTTACTCCTCCCCAAAGAAGGGAGGCGAAGCCTGGGAGGGTGGACCTCCTAGAACTACACAGGACAGACCCATAGACCAGCGTTAATCAAGCCCCGAAGGCCAAGACAATACCAGTCTATAGTATCAATCGGAACAGATACTACACTTTGATCTTAGCCAAAAGGCCAAGAACGCAATTTATGGTTATGTTGTATGGATAGAACTACCCACACATCTTACAAGGGCACGTTTATTTAAAAAAAATGCTTTTGGGGAAAAATACCATAATTATTAAAAGAAAAATAATGCTGGTTCCATCTGACAAGAAGGTTATGTCTATGGTCGAATTTGTTTGTCGCAATGCCTGTGTATTAGTTTGTGTACAACCTAGCGTCCACGTCGCTTTACCGATCGTGTATATATGTGCCCGAATTTAGAATATGAGAGAAAGCACTGTAAATATTTTTCTTTACTTCTATGAGCTAAGATTTTTTTCCAACAACTAACCGTATGTTGAACACAATACCACGGATTTGTTTTTTTATTTAACTAAAATATGGTCGTTTCCAAGACCAATCTAAAACATTTTTTGTTGAGCCGCCATCGTGAATAATTAAATTCCGTCCAGTTAAAACCATCGTTACAAATCCTCAAACCGTTGTATCACCTTATCCTGAGGAGGCAAACTTGTGACTAATTAGTAAATAAATAAAGTGGGAAAGAAAGCGAGAGAGAGAGAGGGAGAGAGAGAGAGATGTGTGTATATGTTTATACCTGTGTATATGTTGTTTTGAACAAAGAGCAACAAGTTGTATTACCTATTAGCAAGAGGTAAACATCGTTTCCATCATCATATGATTGACAATGAAACCCAATGTACAGTCGATGTTCATATAAGTAGGAAAGAGAGACATCGTAATAACAGGGAGGTGTTAATGATAAAAGAAGAAACAGAGAAAATATTGTAAGAGAGATTAGAGAGCATTGTCGACATATAAGCATCTGTGGTTATATCCTCGAAACTATCTCTTTTGAATCGATGCAATACAGTGAGTATATTTCGCAAGTTTGGATCGTTCATTTTAATTATTTAGATTATTCGAACTACTATTCTCATATCAGTGGTAATATTAACAAAGTTTCGGCCGATGTAATTTCTAACCTTCCTAAACTATGTGAAAGTTCCAAAGTTTGACCCACAGATTTCTACGTGCTACTATTAGTTAAAATAATACACACGAACAAGATAGGAAGTCACATCGGCTAACACGGCTGAAATAAAACAACCACGAATAGAATAGTTGTTCGAGTAATACATAGAATACACCGTAGCTATAATTTTAGGATTCTGATAGAAAATCAAATATGTAACTGTGTGCAAGCGATAAAGAAATGGAAAAAAATGGGCGGTAGAAAAAAAGAGAAAAAGTAACAAGGAGAACGGTGGATGTATATCGTGTCGAAATATGAGTAGCAATTTGTTATATTTGCTAACGTATATATTAACAAGACGTGGTAATGATAAAATACAAAATTAATGTGTAAAAATAGATTCCCTGCAGAGATGGTGTAAATCGATACTAATAAAATCATAGATTGATTGAATGTGTGTATATAGTACTAAGATATAAGTATTCGTTTGTATACCACCCAAATTACCACTTGTACATATAATTAAATACCGTAGCTTTTATCTAACGATAGTTTAAAGAAATAAAATCTCTACAAGCGATAAAATCAGATGTTGGAAATAAATATATATATATATATATATATATATTTCATGTGATGAACTAACAATGGCGCCCTGATTTGAATTCTGTCATGTGAGTGTTGTCTAATTTCTGTTCATTTTCTACACGGCTATTGCCTCCGATATTACATCTTGAAAATGCCTTTCATTGTAGTTTCTGAGGAACGGCGAGTAATTGCGTTTAATGGCTGCATTTTACTCGTTGCTGAACAAGTAAAATAATTAATGATACGAGTTAAGACTGAATTTTTGGTCATTGGAATCTAAATAATCTATCTATCTATCTATCTATCTATATATATATATATATATATATATATATATATATATATGAAAGTGCTATATATATATGAAAGTAATTAAGTTAGTATCCCTGTGAATTTAAACTGCATTTTCTTTCTTTGTTTAAAATGACTCAAAGCTTTTTAGACTATATATTGGGTATTTAGATCTGTCTAGCTAAATTTCCTTCCTCTTATCTACTTGTGTATCTGGTACCAAATGTACCTAAGCTATTTTTAATGCAACTTTTATTCATATATAATTTTATTGCTACAATATCGCAGAATGGTTCTTGGGTATAATGTTTTGATAGTTTTATTATTATTATTATCATTATTATTTTTATTATTATTATTATTTATTCATTTATTGATGCATATTAGTGTAACTGAAGCTGAGTCTGCGATAGTTCGGATTTAGTTAGTATTCCTGGGAATTTAAACTGCATTTTCTTTCTTTGTTTAAAATGTCTCTAATCTTTTTTAGACTATATATTGGCTACTTAGGTTATTATTTAAAATTTT
Organism: Sepiola atlantica; assembly: GCA_963556195.1. NCBI lineage: Eukaryota > Metazoa > Mollusca > Cephalopoda > Sepiida > Sepiolidae > Sepiola > Sepiola atlantica. Next base: position 102,575,165 of record OY744532.1, on the reverse strand, counting down.
TCTTACTTTCTTTTTTTTTACAACAATACAAAGTTTATGACGTAATCAATATTACGTAATCGTGTTCTAAACATTCAACGTCAGCCATTAATTATGTGTACATATGCTTAAAAAATGTCTAATACAATAGAGGGAGAGAGAGAAAGAGAGAAAGAGAGAAAAAGAGAGAGAGGTGAAGATGAAGATGAAGATGAATAAGGCAAAGATGCAGAGAAATACTTAAAGAAATATAATAAGATATGAATAAAAATCAAGAAAGAGATGAAGTGAAATGAAAATAAAAATATAGCGAGAAAAAGATATAAAACATATTAAACGATAAAAAGGTGCATCTCGTGCCGTGATATGAAAAGTATCCATTGTGTTTACTCTCTAACATAAGATTTTACAACAGGTGAATACTCCTAACTTAAAAAAAAATTAATTAATGCATGAAGATGAAAGCTATGGGAGGATGAAACGTAAGAATTAAAGAGAAGGATGCTGAGAAACAAATAGAGAGAGACCATTGTTCAGCTAGTATCGATATATATGTATTCGTTTTTAAACTAAGCGATCGCATTGGAACAGGTGAAAACTCATCGCTAAAATGGTACGATTGTCAAGGAAAATAAAATCAATGCACACAGTATCGTCTAGAGGAGGCTGCATGCAATCGATGAAGCAAGCAATGTGAAAGGAACAAGTATGAAAGCAACAGGTTGACGTCCTAAAAAAAAAACAGAAAGTGATCTGTAACGATATGTGTTGTGCTTGCTCACAGATCTATTTAAACCAGTTGAAAACTCGTATATGTAGTCTTACGATTGATGAAATCATGAGTACATAAAAAAAACAAGAAATAGGACTCTGCACGATCGCTATTAAGTAACGTATGTTGATCGGCGAAAGTCTCAGACATATATGTATCAAAAAATGACTTATCTCATTTAATAAATATATTCTATAATTATTGTTTGTACAAGATTCACTCCTAAACTAATTACCCGATTATTTTGAATTTTTACTAAAGATACAAGACGTAAATAGGCAAAAATCGGCTATATTTTTCTTTTATAAAAAATATGTTAAAAACGAATACAAAACAGGTGGAAGCACTTCGTAAAAATTCGGATATTTTGCTTTTCTTCTGAAATTTTAACTTTAAATCTCAAACATCAAATTTCATTTTATTTTTTTTGTATTTCAAACGGTTTAGGCACAAACTCACATTTTAAAATTTAACTATAAGTGTTGCCTTGAATGCTATCCGTATTTATTACATAGTAATTTAGCAAGCTTCTCTGAATTTGTATTTCTTATTAAGACCCCTTAAGCTTAAAACTCACATATTCGAACTTTTCTAGAATTAAAAACATGTAATGGATTTGGATTAAAATACGTATAATGATTCTAGATAAGAGGTTATTTTCATTATATGTTGTTTTTTATCTTTGTGAGGGAACATGATATGTTCTGTTCGTGACATTAATTTAGCCCGTTCTAGGACAGGTATTTTTCTAGTGACAATAAAGGAAAGTAACAATGCGTAAAAATACGTAAAAGTTGAAAAAACACGGATAAAGAAGAAAAGGAAGAGGGAGAGAGGGAGTGGGAAAAAGAAATAGAATGGCTCATTAATTGAAAGGTAGAGTATATTGTGAGAAGATATACGCATACATTTGTATACTTGCTACCTAACGTGTTGTGAAAATCAGTAGCTATAATCACAAGTAATATCAATACAAAAATAACAAGGATCCTCAAGATGAAACGATTGCCCCTGTGCATCTCGCAATAAAAATGATGCTTCACTCTTAAACGTCATAGAAAACTAGACACATTAGTTATCTACTAGAGATGGGTGAAGGTATCTGAATGTTAAAACCTAAGCATTTACCTACGTAAATACTATTCAAAACTGAAAGGTAAGAGGCTAAAATATTCACCAACAACACATGTTATTGCGATTTGAACGGCATATTAGAAAGAGAGATAGAGAGAGGCAAAGGTTGGATGTTAGTATGTGATGTTTAAATGAAATTCAATGATTCAATATATATATATATATATATATATATATATATATATATATATATATATAATAAGGAATAAGGTAAAATAAATACCTTTGAAGCATTTAAAGATGCGATATTTATTTTAAAAGAAAAAGACATCGAAACCGATTTTTTTCCTTTTTATATAAACATTCATTTTTTTTAGTTTATAGAAATACAAATATTTCGCCAATAGACTTGTCTTTTTCAATGCATCTGTATATCCTGATCCCATCGGACTCGGACCTCCCGGCCTCTGCCGGCGCACTCTGCTGGGATTTTTCTGCTATATAACAAAAAAGTTATATATATATATATATATATATATATATATATATATATATGGAAATTGACAACATCTTTGAAGCACGCATGCAAATGTATTTAAATAACTTTTTGATAAAACAACACATGGCGAAAATTTAAATGAAATAAATAATTTATCATAATTTTGTTGACAAGATCCGTTGTAAAACACCTTTCTATGGCGAGATAATCCTATAGTTGTTTCTTCACTTTAATGTCGATGGTATTAAACCCGAGGGGTCAAAACATTCATATATTGATATATACATACGATTTCATATACAAAATATATATTAAAGTGTTTCTTTTTCATAATATCCAAAAATGTTTCAAAGTGCAAGCTCAATCCTGTTTATTTCAAGCTTCAGAGCTTATATACTTTATAGTTGCGTTAAAAAATCAATCCAAAATCATAATTTTCATTTGTTCTTTTTATCGGTTTATTTTTAAAATTCAGCAAATACCTGTATTTCTTCTCTCTCTTACAAACAATTTGTTGTTTATTTATTTCCAAATATAATACTTTTTTTTAATCTTACACGTGTTTCACAGCCAAGTCAAAAGAACTATATAGATATTAATTAAACATTGCTGATCATCAGAGCAGTAGTTTTTTTACAAGTAATATTAAACCCTATTATTTCAAATAGTGGAGGACAAAATATTGTAAAAGTGTAAGTATAAGTTTTGACACAAATTGCGGCAAGCCAAAATACATGAAAAAAAATCCAGTCCCTCATAAAACACCTTGCTCCTGACATTTGCAACAACTCTTCAAACCGTGGCTTGTAACTGAACTCAATAGAGCTAGCTTGCACAAACTTCAACTGCGAAGCAAAACTCCGATGGCAGAGTTCTCCACAATTCTTTTTTAAATTCATTTGATAAATTATTATTCATTCTGAATATAAATAATACCAATGTAAATAATAAAATGATATTAAAACTTAATACAAAAATTTGGTTTGTGTAGAATGCAATCTAGTGTAAAGAAAAGATTCGCAGAAACGTAGAACATACCTGAAATACGGTCTTATATAACCTAAAATTTCAAGATCCATAAATAGTTCCGTCATAGATATTATTATTTTCTTTAATTTTTTAGCGAAAAAAGAATTACAAATAATAGAAGATCGAATTTAATTTGTAAGTATTTTTTTCTAATTAAATTTTTAAAATGACTAAACCATTTACTCGTTTGATCAAACGTATATCTTAACTTAGAGTCAAAGAACATAATTTATTTGGGAAATTCCAGAGGTATCTCTCCCTAGACCATGTTTAATTCTCAACTGAAAATGAACACCAACAAAAAACCCTTCTTTATTCTATATTTAAAATAGTCAACTCTCACGTTAGATATATGTAGTTGAATCGACTACACCCTTACATGTTAAGAACTAGTTATACTAAAACGTTTTATGAGTGAATGTTATGAAATAAAATCTCATTAGTTCATTCCTCTCGCATATATTTGCACACCGGACTAAACTAATGTTCTACATTAGTGAATTAGATTCATCCGAAATAGTCAAACACTATCACTCTCTATTATATATTTATATATCTAGCTAACTGTTGTTACTACAGGCAACACTACTTCGAAGAATGTGCCCCATTATTTGTATAAACCAGTGTGTGGTAGCCATACCGAGGGGATCTTATTTGTGCTGTGAATACTTTGTTACTTTTATTATTTAGTCAGATTTATTTGCAGAAGTTAGTATCTTCGTGCCAGGTTGTCGTGACAAACGCCTGTAGAGAGAGACCTTAGACATTCGAAGACAGTGTCTAGTAGCAATTCAAGTTCTCTTGCGTAGACCTTCGTTCTCCAGTATACATTCAAGTTCTATCATCAATATGTGTGTGAGTCTGTGCATTAGCAACTCGAGTTGCAATTATATGTATCTGTTTTTGTCACTGATACTCGAAAGTATACAACGAAACCGACAGCAACTCGCTGTTTTAAAAATCGTGTATTCATATAGGTTTGTCTTCTATCTTTGAATGTGCATTCGTCTGTATGTGCATTCGTATGGGAGTATGTTTACATCTCAAGTTTCAATTTTTTATCGGGCATGCGCAATCGGATCGTGTATGGCGGCAACAGTTGGGTATTGATATTTTGTTTTGAGGAGAATTTGGGTTAAGAGAACGTGACAAGCAAACTAGTCCCCCAAAATGAGAATTGAATGCCGACGTGATCTGATACAAAAGTAGTCAGACACAAGAGTTGAACAGGAAGAAATGGAGATGAAATGCGATAAGAGTAGTAAAAGAAGAAAGGGAGAAAGAAGTAAAAAAATAATGAGAAGAAAGTGAAATCGAATTGCTTCTATAAGAATAACGAATGTTGACAGGATTATCGTGTGATAATGGCGACAAACAGTTGAAAGAAAAAGAAAAGACAAGGCTAGAAGTAAGAAAAAAGTAGGAATAATGCTGAAAGGCATACTACAAAAACGAATACCAATATGTTAGAAAAGACAGCGAATGAGCTAAGTAATACAAAAATAATGAAAAAAAAAACAAGACGAATGCAAGTAGTACCAAAGATTTAGAGACGATAATTAGTAGTAAAATAAAAAGACAATGATCGGTAGTAATATTTAAAGATGATGATCAGAAGTAAGATTTAAAGACGTTTTCAATCGTAAGATTTAAAGACGATGATCAGAAAACAGATTTAAAGATGATGACGGGAGTAAGATTTAATAGTGGTGATGAGTAGTAAGTATAGAAGACGATTATCAGTCGTAAGATAAAAGCCGGATGATCAGAAGTAAGATTGAAAGGCGGTAATCAGTAGTAAGATTTAATAACGATGATAAGAAGTAAGATTTAAAGACGATGATCAAAAGTAAGATTTAAAGACGATGATCAGAAGTAATATTTAAAGACGATGATCAGAAGTAATATTTAAAGATGGTGATCAGTATTAAAATTGAAAGACTGTGATCAGTAGTCAGATTAAAAACGATAGTCAGAAGTAAGATTTATAAACGATGGTTACTAGTAATATTTAAAGACGATGACCAGAAGTAAGATTTAAAAACGATGGGCAGTAATAAGATTTAAAGACGAGTATCAGTAGTAAGATTTAAAGATTATCATCAGAAAACACATTTAAAGACAATGATAATATATGAGAAAGAAAGACGATGATCAGAAGTAAGATTTAAAACGATGATCACCAGTAAGATTTAATGACGATAATCAAAAGTAAGATTTAAAGACGATGGTCAGTAGTAAGATTTTAAGACGATGATCAAATCTAAAATTTAAAGACAGTGATCAGTAGTAAGATTAAAATACGATAGTAATATATAAGATATAAAGACGATGATCAGAAGTAATATTTAAAGACGATGATCAGAAGTAAAATTTAAAGACGATTGTCAGTATTAATATTTAAAGATATTGATCAGAAGAAAGATTTAAAATTGATGGCTAGTAGTAAGATTTAAAGACGATTCTCATTATTAAATTTTAAAGTCAATTATCAGTAGTAAGATTTAAAGACGATGATCAGAAGTAAGATTTTAAAACGATGGTTAGTAATAAGATTTTGAGACGAGGATAAGAACTTAGATTTTAAGACGATGGTCAGTAGTAAGATTGAAATATGTTGATCAAATACTAAAAATTGAAGATAATCATCAGTAATATTTAAGATTTAAGACGATTTAAGTAAGATTTAAAGACGATAATCAGAACTAAGATTTAATGACGATGATCAGAAGTAAGATTTAATGACGATGATCAGAAGTAAGATTTAATGACGATGATAAGAAGTAAGATTTTGCAAATAAAATGCAACCTTCTACAAAGCGATACGAAAGATATCAGGGATAGAAGCGAAGATGAAATTGCGTAGAATCTTAAGATGAATTAAAAATAAATAAAAAGAAGATTTTGAGTCAAGAAAAAGTTACAATAAAACTAGTTTATTTAATCAGAATAAGAATAATCATACACGTTTATACAATTATAAAAAAGTTACTTTAACTAAGCCATGAATCCCTAATGGTTTTGGGGGAGAAGGTGGCCGGTGTTCATGCAGTTTAGCCACATATTTTTGGACTTAACTTACGCTAGACAATCTCACTTAAATACAACATTGACTTTATGGACTGATCCTTATCAAACATCCTTAAGTAGTTTCGATGAAGTTTTCTGTACAAACAGAAATAGGTCATGATAGGGAGTGGCACAACATTATAAAAAGAAAAGAAAAAAAAGTACTGAACCAAACAACATGCTAATGATGAAAGTTAGTAAGACCTTCTAAACCCTTTGCTAAGTAAGGCTACCCATTGCTTAGTATATACCTAAAACAAACAGATCCGTCTCTAAATAGGCGTAGAAGCTAAGTGGGATAAAATAAGTATAGAGATTGGGTATATTTTCATCAGCGAATTCTATGTTTTTCATTTACTTTTCTTACCTCAAACAATGCACATTCCTACAAGGAAGTACTATGATATCGGCCATATTTATAGAAGATAACTTAGATGGGAAGTTAGGCAACAAGGTGTTTGTTCACATTACATTTAAATTTCTACATGTTTATACGGTCTGAGAAAAATGATCAATGAAAGAATTCTAAAGGTAAGCGGTCCAGAGAAAAAATTAGAATAGGGAATTCTATTGCATCTATAGAACTCTGTAGTGGATAGATGGGATGTTTGCTACTAGTCTGGTTCATCGTGAGTATTAACGTTGAGGGGGAAATGCAGTTAGTTCGTAAAAGCACATTCAGAGGAATGCAATAGTTTGGCGGGGCGACAGTGTGGAGCTCAGCCGACAGTACGGAACCTATTAACTTAAACATTCATTTTGCACTATATCCAAGTAAGATAAATTATTGCTTGCTGCACCAGCCTGTTGCATAGCCTCCCGGAATGGGTCGTGGCAGTTCTCGCTTAAACAACTGGTCACTTCCAACACCAAAAATGTATATGTTGCATACCTGTTTATTTCTCGTACATTTACTTCTTCGTCGCGGAGGGGCGCCGTCTGGATGTCGTCTAATGGTTGAATTATTTCTTCTTTCTTTCTTCCGTGAACCTCGCCGTCCGTCGTGTCTGCAACAAAACCTTTATAACACAAATTTACGAGGCAACAATCTTTTAAACTTTGATTTGTTTATTTCAGGCGTCAGTTATCGTCACCGCCGGATATGCCTCACTAACGTCGAGAGAGAGAGCAAATTACTGTTTTATCGTAGTTAATTCTATTTGAGTCTATTCGAGGAGGGGTGGAAGAAGAAATCCCATGCCTGTATTCTCTTAGGGAATTTAATTCCCCTAATCATGTTGAAAACTACACAGAGAAAACATCCGTTCGACCCGCTTCCAAACCCCAGACTGGCAATACTCTGCTTCCCACACAAAAGCCCGTGACGTCGCAGAGCCCCTATCCCAGGTGCACATTTACCGTTAATCTGAGGTCTCTTCAACTTGGTAACCCCGTCAGCGTCTGTAAGCTCCAACCGTGAGAACAGCCATATTCTGCCCTCGAATGTACGGGTCCACCCACACTAAATCGCGCCAGCCAAACCAAACGATTTCCAACACATACGCCCACTTCAAGATGCGTCCAGCCCCAGAGGACCATTATCCAACCCATCCGAGATGTGGCAACACGACGAGTGGTGGCTTTATTGAAGTATATTAATGTATGATAAGTTTTCTAGTCGGGTAGAGGGAGGCTATATTCTGTGCGGTAGACTTGGCAGCATCTTATATTTACTTGAGAGAAAGGCTAGAAAGAGATGAGATGGAATAACAAAAAGAAACGTTACACTTTGCAAAAAGGGTCAATCCTCCCCAAACGAAAGATATCAGAAATAGAAACAATGAAGAAGTTACTTAGAGTCTTTAAATAAATTTGAAGAATGTAAGTTTAAAGCAAAACCACAAAGATGGTGGAGCGATGATATTTATTACTTTTGTTACTTGTAAAAGGTATATCGTCAATTATTTGCTATTAATCCATTTCTCGAGTATACTTACATTGTGCGGGTGCAACTGCAGTAAGTTCTATGGATAGCATACTCTGGATGTACGTGTACAACAAACACATTTATGCAACACTGACATGCACAAAATTTTGTGTCACAGACTGCGAATGCTCATTTACACATTAGCAGATAAGCTGATAAAATCTTTCTCTTTTTCTGAAGCATAGCGGATAGTAGTTGTGTCTGTAACATCTGCCCCCATGCTATATTCGGAATGAATTGAAGATGATTCGTGTGATAATATTTATTTATACTGTCTACTGTAAAATATGTTTCGTGTTTCGCCATTATCTCATCCTAAAATGGTCGACAGACGTATAAGAGAAAAAAACAACCAATCAAGGAACGTTATGTTTTTGTTATGTACGAATATTTTAAACTTGTTCGTAACAGAAACATGTCGACTTGTTTGTCGACTATTTTAGGATAATATAATGGCGAAACACATACCTATTGTAAGAGGACGGCGGCAAATTTCACACTTTCTACGTCAGATCATTACACTAAACAATGATAAAACTTTACGCCTTTAATGGGCAGCAATGTTGAAAAACATTTCTTAGCCCCAAACAAGGCAGATTAGTCCTGAAGCGTGGAAGTTATACTGTGATAGTGGCCATATTTATAAGGGCGCAACCTGGGTGAGGAGTTGGGAAGATAGATTTTGTTAACATTACATTTACATTTCTGGATGTTGGTAGGGGCAAGGAAACAGATTGCAGAAATAGGAATTCGAAAATAAAGCTATTAGAGGATTGGGCAGCAAACCTGCACATCATATCTGAGTAAACTTTAAATATTTTACGTTCATATTATTCCGAAACACAGTTCTTGTGGTAAACAATTCAATGCATGGTCTGTAATTTATAATTTAAACATACAAACAATTTTCGCGTCAGTTCATTATGAAACGTAATATCTGTAAACGATTCATAAGTTCGTTTGTTTTATTTAATCTTTTATATTAAATATAAACCGATGATGAATCATATTCTCTTCGGAGGGCTTAACCACCTGATTTAGAACATAACTTTCGCTCACAGAATAGAGCGGCTCTTCGATTGTGTAAACAGAACTGTAAACTAATATGTTATAGTGAATTACTTGTGAAATGCATCATATGGGCTTCATTTTCGCAGGGACGTTTCATCGTCCCCTCACATAAACCGCCTCCTTTTTTCAAATCGATACCCATCTGTTATTGGCCAGAATCAACATCGCTTTAGCTCCAAGATCTTACTAGATCCGGTGTTTCGTTTTATAGTTATTTAATGAAGAAAAAAGGATGTCGGTTGTAAACGTTCTGCTTTAGTGTTTCAATTCAACCATTTATATTTTTACTACCGAATCACATGACCTATTTGTTTTATATGTTGTAAGTCACAAACATAGCGTGTGGCCGTTTTAGTGTAAGTAACTACTGTGTCAGGGGCCAACTAATAAAAGACAGCCTGGAAGAAGATTTGTGCAGCAAGATATTTGTTTACATTACGTTTAAATATATTCATATATGGTACGGTCGGTGAAACAAGAATCAGGCTGGAATTTTCAAAGGCATTCCAAGCAAGAAATCTATTAAAGTACAAAACCGTATGTCATCTAGCTAGCTCTACAGTGAATAGGTTTGATTGCGTACTTAGTTGGGTGTGTTAAGGGTTATTCCGCTAAAGGGCCACAAGCGCAGTAAGCTTATCTTGGCATATTTCACTGAAAAAACTTTTAAACCAAGCACAATGATGCGAGACTGCGGTGATGGGATTAGCAGAGAGTGAGGGACCTATAATGCCATACATTCTTTTGTGTACCCTGTCAAAGAGGGAAAAGCTGTTAGGTGGTGCACAATCCATATTTGGCAGCGATATTCCATGCACGTACTTGTATGCATGTTAGGTTCTACGCGACATATGTGAGGAATTGAACATACATTGCAACATTAGTCAACGCTACTTTTTCAAAGGTGAACAAAATATAGCTCATAGACATCCATACACTTTTGATTCGAGATATCTGACATAGGTGATCTGTATGCCTCGTGCGCCTGGTAGTGAGGCCCTATCCTGAGCTTTGAGGTAGTTGGAGTTATTCCTTTACTAAGCATTACTTCTAGGTACATTCTTATTCATAGTACTAATACCTTTCTCGGCCACATTAATGGATGAAATAGAATGTCTTACGGGCCTAAGATATAAAGCTTGACACCCTCGAGCAAAGTGTCTACTTCTAACACCCACCCACCTCGAAATATTTATTTATTATAATTTCTACCATTTACTGCATTCCTGATTTCCCAACACTATCAGCTAATCAAGCTTTCACCCACATACCCTAATATAACATAAAACCGCATACTGCAGGGCAACTTAATTTTTTAGCGTTAGTAATCCCTTAGTTACCACTACTCGAAAGTTTAGTCTAACCAGGAGTGATATTACCAAGAGGTTACCAATTATTTATTAAAATATATCTACGCTTACAAAATGCAATCTAAATATATTATAAATATGTAAGATTCCCACGTAAAATTATTTACCGTCTGTTTAAATTCCGCAAAATCAAACAACCCATATTTTGAATATATTTTTCAGCGACGGTATTCATTACCTAGTCACGCCCCTTTAATTAATTAAGAACATAATATAACAATAAGGATTTAAGGATAAAGGGTTTGCAGAGGGATATTAGCTTTCAAATATGGTCTACAGGGGTGTCCTCGACTGGTTGTCATGTATCCTAACACTATGTAATGCGTAAAATATAGCTTCGTCATAAGGAATGACTGTTTGTGCGTGATGAAGAAACATACCCTTCATGAGATTACCCTGTTTGTATATATAGGTATAGATAGAACGTGGCTGATCTTGAAGGGTAAAAGTTTACTGAAAACTCTGATTTTCCACAGGTATTAGTAGTTTAAGTTACACTCATTGGTAACCTGGTGTGTTTCTGAGAACAACTTGGCTTAGTAGGCTATCATAGATATCTAATAATGAGAAAGCATAACTGTTCCAGTAAGTTGAGGGACATAGACTATATGTAGGTTTGTCGTGCCGCATATATAATTGGCCATTAAGAAGAAAACAGGTTTCACAATCAATTGATCGATGACTCAAAACAAAACTAAGATAAATCAATGTAAGTAATATGGCTAATTACAAATAAGTCTTTATTTACTAGCCGACCAATTAGAGTAAATTTATATATGATGGACTCTCCCGTCGATTTCGACGTATGAGTGCCCCGCTAGGGGCTGCCCGCGCGTGAATTTGTAATTGCAAGAGTCGCGCAATCCCAACAACCGCTCTCCTGAGTCGGCATTGCTTGATTCCAATGGCAAGTAGTAATACAAGACGACTGGAAACAATGTCGAGATAAGCAGAGAGCATATACAGCACCTGGTATTCCCAAATGGCCACCCATTTAGTACTGGCCAGGCTCGACGCCACTTAACTTTGCTTGAATTTATATATAAGGTTGGTTATATTGTTTGGAAAACAAGCGCCCAACAAGGTGACATTTATATAGATAGAGACACTCAAAGGATAGATGATGGAAAGAGTATATAGATTCAGTCGGAGTAAAAACGAATACATTCAGCATAAAATAGACAAAGAAAGGAAAAACACTTTATACTTACTGGAACCGCGTATAAGAGTAATTTTTCCTCGTAGTTCCTCCATCCATTGATGGTCAAACAATTTTTTTTTCTTAACGTTTATTATAAATGCGGCACGCTAAACCTGCGTATATTCTATGGTACTCCACTAAATAGAGCAGTTACTTCTCATTGTCAAATATATACGATGATCCTCGAAGCCATGTTGTTTCAGAACTAGCTCCTCAGTTTGTTGATGAGTGCAACCATAACTACTGCGAACCGTGGAATATCAGGATTTCTGGTCAAAGTTTTCTCTTCTAGATCCGCCGTGTTTTATTCTATGCTCGTGCATATTAACCCCGAAAACGATGATGTTCCTCATAAAAAACACGGATAGCTATTCATTATGGAACGGCTATACTTCGCGCATCACATAGTGCTGGGATGCATCGAGCCCAGTTGAGCACAGCGCTGGAGAACAACTTAATTCAAGGTAATTCTTCTCTTCACACATTTTACTCTAGTAAAAACGTTTTTCCAATAATGCAGACAATGGATACAAATACTCGTGGATTAATTAGCAGAAACAACTGAAGCATGTATTCATTCTTTTGTGCCTTCCAGAGAATAAACCAGGTCGTCACAGCCTTGAAGCGCACGACTATGATGAACAAAGCGTTTTATTTTTTGTTACGGTAATGAACTACCATCCAAGTGTTTTAGAATATTTATGAAACTCTGGGGCTTTGTGGAAACAACCTATTCGCGAATAAGGAAATCGTTTAGAATGATTCATAGATAAGGACTGTATTCTGTTTGGATGCATGCTCCATTCGTTTGTTTCAAACAAATACACGCAAAGACAAAGTAGGAAAAGAAGAGATAAATATCGAAAAATAAAATGGGAAAGCTAAAAATACAATGTAAGAATTCATGAAAAGAAGAAAATAAGAAGAGTAAACGAATTAATAACAGAACCATGGATTCTACTAAAAGATAAAAATAAGGCAGACGAAACGTAATAAAAGTAAATGTAAGAAACATAAAAAGTATAGCATGAACAAAAGAAACGGGTAGTATATAGTGTAGCATATGTTTTATTTTCAAGAGAGCATTACTGCCAAGCATTATCACCTCTTTTTTATTGGGAATGTTGTGTAGTATCTGTTTTGTTGTGTTGAGATCATCCTTCGAGGGATTACTTGCCCCTATGTAAAGTAGTGTAGTAACTGTTCTGTTTTCTTGAGACACTCCCCCAGAGTTTCCTCGCTTTGGAGTGGTGGTGTAGTATCTGTTCTTTTGTTAGTATTCCATCCTCTCAGCGATTACTTCCGCAATATTTGAGGGGAGGTAGTGTAGTATATGTTGAGTTATGATTAGACTCTCATCCAAGGAAATACCATTTATTTTAAGAGAGGAATTTCCAAATGCCTTACCACCTCTTTTGAATGTTAGTGTTGTATGTGTTCTATTGTCATAATAGCACTAACCCAGGGATTACTTTCTGCTTTTGGGTGAATGGCAGTGTAGTATATATTATAAATATTTTGTCAAAAAAATAGATGTAAGAAGGAAATAATGAACAAATATATAAGAAAGGAAGAATAGCATTCCAAAAACACCAAAAAGAAAGTCGAAAAATGTAACAAAATGAATGATCCAAATACCTATTCTTTTGAGAGAAAGAAATGATAAAATAACACGAAAAAATAATGAATCAAAGAAAAATAATTCAACCGAAAAACAACTTGTATTTGTATTTTTCTATTTTACTATATAATTGCTCTATCTCGTATATCGAACATTAATTATTTCATCATAGTTTTAAATTTAAAGGTATACAATTAACCTTTTTTCATATATTTTGCTTGTATATATATATATATATATATATATATATATATATATATATATATATATATATATATATATATATATATCCCTTTGGAAAACAATACAATGTTAGAATCTGTAAAAATCCTTATACACTTCATGTATGAATAGGAAATCTAGGGGTGCAGATATTATGATCGTCTAAAATAATTAATTAATAAACTTGATAATTAATTACATTTTATAACTACCCATACATTTCATCCCCTTAAGGAGGCAATCGATAAAGTTAATCTTTGGATGATCTGAATTGTAATTTTCCAATTCTTTAGAGATCAAGATGTCATGATTTTCTTCAAGATCAAATACTTTTATTCCAGTCTTTTCTTTCAATATTTCTTTAAAGTGTGGGCAATATTTTAGGCACTAAAACAAATTTAATTACATTATCGGACATGTCTGCCACGCTTCCGCTTTTAACAACTACTTCCGTTTGACACCTCTTCCACGCATTACACTATTTTAATATCCATTGATCGTGTACCCTTTATAACAATCTTCAGCTCGATCGACATGTATATCGATCTCGACGTGTGCATACACCTTGATACTGTTCCCATTGTCCTTTTATTTCAAAGGTTTCTTTGGTTCGCCTTGTAATCGTTCAGTCTCATTTTGTATATCTCTCCTCTATTTCTCTCTCTCTCTCTCTCTTTCTCACACTTCCCTTTCTTTTTTCTTTCTCACTCTTTATTTCTTATTATATTTTAAAATACGTTTGATTATAGATCTTATGTTACTACAAATGTTGTTTTGTTAAATGCATAACATACTAGTCGTATTATTTTGTTCTCAATAAAAATTTAGATATTATAAAATTCAATTGTAAAGCAATTTGCTGCAGAAAAAATAAGAAATGTACATAAACTGTAGACATGAAAATATACAGGCGAGAAAATATCTAAAATGTTTCGTAAATTTGCAACATGTAGTATCTGTGTGAGATAATGTTCAATTTTCTAAAATTTCGTTTTGAATTAAAAATATATACCATATTATTTGTTACGGTTGACCTATTCATTCACACTATTTTGTAGAGACTTGCGTCGGTCTGCGTGTAAATCTCTATGGATTTCTGTGAGTTGTTTTTATTTGTGTGTGTATTTGTGTTGGGATGTATATGTACTTGTCTGTTGTAGTATGTCATAAGTAAATGTTCAAATCTATATCTTAGCTGTCTTTGTACTGATCTCGCCCTCTGTTACTCTATGTTAATTCGATCCCATGTTTATATTTCTTAATTTCTCTGTAATAGTTTAGAGAAAGCATGTCTATATTTCTCAGCTTAGTAGAATAATTAATAATTCTCGTCTGTAGACACTGTAAACACGTATGTAAATTATACGGCATAATAAGAAACATTGTTATTTCTATATTTAATTATAATGGAGATGATGTATCTGCCTGTCTGGCTGTCTGTCTGAAGCTGACACTATATTATTAGTTTTGGTCGCTCCCTTTTTATATCAACTACGCGTCTTTCAAATTTACATAATTTGTTTTACAGCTTCTAATAAAATGGTATTCGCAAATATACACTCATTATTTTTTTTTAGATTTCCAGATGTATTTAAAACATGTTCCTCGATAATAATAATTATAATAACATTATAAATAGAATTAATTGAAGACATAGTTTTTATCTGCATAATTGAGTTACACAATTAAACTAAATTGTAATGGGCCATGATGGAACAGCCGGCGTATACTCCAACATTTGCGTTCCCTGATCATTACGTATAACGTTCTATTCCGAACGCACAGAAAGTTATATATCAAAAAAAGTGCGAGAGAGAGGGAGAGGGATAGAAAGAGAGAGAGCGAGAGAGAGAGAGAGTAAGACAAAGAAAGAAAGAAAGGGAAAAGAAAGAGATAGACAGAAGATAGGGCGTGTTATTTGATTAATAACATGTAAACAATATTTTCTCTTAGGTGTATCGTACGAGTCGCTCAAAACTGATATATTTAGTCTGATATTTCATTAAAACGTTTCGGATTCATTTATTTAAAAATATTATCAGAAATAATGTTTTAAGCACAAATTTATTAAATCAAATAGTAACATTAAAACAAATGATTTTAAAATACCTATTTTTTGTAAACAAACACACATATTATACAGAGGCATTTAATGACTGAATTTAGAATCGTGTTCACTGAATTTTATTTTTTTAATTGTTGATTTTATTTAAGGTAAACTTTTCTCGATTCAAAAACTTCAAATATTATTATTTTTTTACGAACTTAAGTGAGTTTATGAATTTTTGTTTTACATTTTCGCCGTTAAGTGTACATTTTTTAAAAAACTATCTTTATTACTCATAGTTTTATTTATTAAAATAAAGGGTAGTGTGATTTACTTTATTTTTGTAAACAAAGAAACACATTTTACTATGCAATTAAAAAACAATTAGCTAAAATATGCGTCCGTAGGGAGCATATTTGTGCTAGTAAGAATAATGAAGAATAATAAGACGTTGTTATCATAATAGGACAGAAGTAAAATATATAAACATAAATAGACTTATTATGTTTAGTTATATAAGAAGTGCGTCTTAAAAAGATATGTCAGTGCCTAATTATTTCAGAATAAAATAAAAGTAGGTATTATTGGCATTATTCGAAATATTGTTATTCTTACAACGTGTCTGCTGATCTAACCTCCAACCTTATTTGAGTGTGTCTTGTCGAACTCATGAATCTTTCTGTCGAACTTGGGAAGCTGTACGGAATTTCGAACGGTACAGATGTTTATGTTCGAAATGAAGATTCACAAGTTCGGACAAGATCGACGTCAAGAATGTCGGAGGTTACATCGGCCGTAATGTTTTGAGAATAACATCTAAGATAAGAATAGTAGTTTGAATTATCCAAATAATACAGCTTATCAATTCTCAATCTAAACATTCCGAAAATAAAAATAAAATATACTAAATAGTACTTGCAGTTATGAGAAAACGGGTTACAAGTACAACTAAGTAAATATATGTGTGTAAAGTCGTATGTACATATATATGTAGGTAGATATGTATATATATATATATATATATATATATATATATATATATATATATATATATATATATATATATATATATATGTATTTATATGTATGTATATACATATATTAAAATAAACATAGATTGAGTATCCGACAATTGTTTCAGAACCTCTTCGGCTCCTCCTCAGGGATTACTTATGAGCAAAGATTAGATCCGCCAATACAAAATCATATAAAAAGCTATAATATATATTGAGCACTTTTAAAAACTATTGGTTTTGTTAATTTTGATAATATTTGAACTTAATATAAATATATATATATATATATATATATATATATATATATATATATATATAGAGAGAGAGAGAGAGAGAGAGAGAGAGAGGGAGAATATGACAATATGGATACACTTGTGTGTAGCCTTTCCATTTGCTCAATAAGGGTTTTTGTTTCGGTGGAGAATTAGCCGATTAATCTGTTGTAACTGTAGATGTACCATATACTTACAGGCCCATCCAGGTCAATCTTTAGAATCATCAGGTAAACAAAGACCCTGATTCGGCAATGGGAATGGATCAGCGCAATGATATCCAGACATAAGTTTTCTTTTCAACAACATATTAATTAGAGATAAAATGCTGCTTATATATATATATATATATATATATATATATATATATATATATATATATATATATATATATATATATATATATATATATATATATATGTTATTTTATGAAGGCTTACCAAAGCATTCCTTTCAGGACACAAATGATCACCATTAAAGTTATTTTTTCTTACAAATATTATTTATTCAAAGTAAATGTTTTTTCCTACACGTGTTTCACTACCAAGCAGGTACTTGCTTGGCAGATCATCAGGGAAATTAAATGTCTGGAATACGGGTTTTAACTGCCGACAATACACAATGTGGCATTGCAATAGTTGAGGTCATATAAGAAGAGAAGAGGAAAAAAAATGAAAATAAAAGTTAAAATTAAAAAACAAGGAAGAACAACAATAAATAAAAGAAAGTGCTAGAAAAAGTCTTAGAAAAGTAGCCCGTGCATTTTTCTTCCACCAAGCCAATAAGCAAATAATTGGTCCCAAATACATTAAAAAAAACAAAAAAACAGAACAATGTGCGATAATACACTTTCACGTCGGCCGGCACAATGGTGAATAAATCCCCTCCCACCAATATATATATATATATATATATATATATATATATGTGTGTGTGGGGGGGGTGTATGTGTGTGTGTGTGAGAGAGAGAGTGTGTGTTAGAATATATTCATTTCGTAGTATAAGCATGGTTAGTAAGTATTCGTATATAGGATAAATATACATGTATATTTGATAGAAATAATTTTGATAACATCCAACAAATTGTAGATAAACACTCGTATTGAATGTTTGCTAATATTTCGTCTGTAATTATAATCATGACTCAGTGTCATATCCAAAATAGTGAGAAAGTGAAAAACAAAAACACACTAGAATGTAAAAATTGACAGAAGAAACAGATAGAGAATAAGCCAAATAGGCTTCTTATTCGAAAATAAATGAGGAGTAATACAATAAATCTATGATTATAAAAAATATATGTATAGTGGATGTTAAAAGAAGTAATCTCTGTAGGTCTGTATACGAATAATAATAATTTTATATAATAATAAGTATATTAATGATGTTGCATAATGGGTGTATGCATTACACCAACTAGTATGGATTTAGTATCTAGGTGGACCAATGCAAGTTTTCCTGGTACACGAAAATGTTGGGAACTTGTTCGGTCTCGAACTAAAAATATAAACAAGCCTGGACTACGGTTGGATATCAAGGAAAGGTCAAACGAGTGCGTTGTGAAAAATGCAGTGTACCCGTTAAGGCAGTGACGGCACAATATCGAGTGATTAAAGAGAAAGATGGTTTAGTCTGTCTGTTTTCTTAAAGTGTTTAGAGCGACTGGTCAGCCCGTCTCTTCCTTTGCCCGTAACAAAATAGAAGTAAGTGAAGACGAACAATTCGGCCCCTCTGTAAATTAAATCAATGTGTGACATTTAATTCTCTCGAAAATAAAGGCTTAGTTACTCTCAGTCGCGTTCCGTCTTTTCCTTTTGATTACAGGCACTAGGCGATGATGGGGATGATGACTGCGAAGCGCGGCCCACTACGAGGATGACGACGGCGAAATGCAGCGAACTGGACGATGATGATGGTCGTGACGAAATGCAACATACTAGACTTAGATGGAACTGGTTTTACGAAACGACAACGTAACAATAATAATACGGCAGTAAAAAGATGTATTACTTTTAGTTATACAAGAAGAATATCTCAAAAGAAATGTCACATAATTTCTGATTTACGAAAGAGCATCAAATTAGAATAAATAGTTACAATGTGACCCTAACCTTTACCCTAACCCAACTGATCACGTGCACGTCTCGTATCCACATACACCATTCACATTGCAATCGTGTGTAGGAAATAAGATCAAACAAGAAACACAACGGGAGAAACAAAATCATATTAATTTCATGACACGTGTTGGAATTAAAATGGGATGAGTGTGCAGTTATTTTTATAAAGCATTCTGATCTGCATGTTTCTCCGCCAATATGATTAAAACGAAGCCTTGCAATGTGATTTCCACTTTGTATATGTAAGTCTCTACAAAGAAATACTTTCTTTTCAACACCCACATTCTTACTGGATGGGTGTGTTAGTAAATGATCGGAATAGCCACCTCATTGTCATGCTCGAGCCCAATGGTACACGGAAGAATAACATTTGTAAATAGCCTGAATCATTGAATGTTTTGAATCAAACGTTAGATAGGGATAGAGATGAGCCACAAAAGAGGAAC
The DNA here is from genome assembly GCA_963556195.1 of Sepiola atlantica. NCBI lineage: Eukaryota > Metazoa > Mollusca > Cephalopoda > Sepiida > Sepiolidae > Sepiola > Sepiola atlantica. Next base: position 102,555,430 of record OY744532.1, on the reverse strand, counting down.
TGTGACGTGCGATTAAATAGAATGGCATAAAAACAACCAAGACGCAAAATCTTTTCGAATTGATTGCGATTTCACAAATGAAAATAAAAAACTTTTCTTGTGTGTAACATATGCTAAAATAAAGTTGTACCCAATTAACTGCTAACATTCCTGGAGAAAATTATAGAATATGTCTACCGTTCTATAAAGTACCTGCCTTATAATGCAATCCGAAATTGTCCAGAATTAATACGCGTCCTAAGATGGAGTAGTGTGGCCACATCTTGGGAAGTACGGCTCAGAAAATTCGTTCTTACCTTGACAGAGAAACACATCGATTTCATAATCTAGTAAGGCTATATCATACGTTATTTACATCCAATTTATCACAGAAGAGATGTTGTAACACTGTCTCAACTCTATCGTTATTTTCCTGAAACGTTTTCGACCGAGGTCCAATCTTTAATTAAACTTTTTTATAACATTCACAGCAACAACTCGTCTTCTTCCGGAACTGAAAAGTTATTTACTTTTCTCTCTAATTTATTCGGCATGCGGATTTTCCATGTACATAGTACCTTTCCATGAACTTTCCATTAGATGAACACATTTCTACTAGACTAGTCCCCTCCATACTACAACACGGGCATCCTCAAATCCAATGTCAGCATACACTCGTCATTAAATCTACATAAAAGTAATTAAATATTGTTTATCCCATTCATCATTTTCAATCCTCTAGCAATATTCCTCATCATTCAACTGAAAATTAATGGATCTCATGAACACTTGTTATCAAATTATGTTGGCCTTGATAAGTAGTGACCCGTTAAAAAATTCCTATGTATTAGTGTCGGATTTACTGAACTGGTGTGGGATTGTTTTTTTTTAATTTTTTATTTGGAGAAATACTTATTGATGATAGTTAAAGATGAAGTTCCTAAAGCATAGTATACTTTGTTAACCTACAAAATTGGTGCTAAGCTCCTTACCTACGAGTATTGATTTACTCCTCTCCAGCAGTTAGGCACAAGGCCAGTTTTTATCTTACTCCCACAAGTAAGATGTGGACCAAGGTCGGGTCGGGAAAGTGGGGTTTAAAAATTGCCTGGGCAGCCTCGTCGGCATTCCCCGGTAGGGGCGCCTCAGGCAGTAAGCAATAAACTTACTCCTCCTCAAAGAGGGGAGGCGAAGCCTGGGAGGGTGGACCTCCTAGAACTGCACAGGACAGACCAATATACCGGCGTAAATCAAGGCCCAAAGGCCAAGACAATACCAGTCTATGGGGTGCAGTATCCATCGGAAAAGATACTACACTTTAATCTTAGCCAAACGAGTAGCACGAGAGTTCTAAACGTACCAATCTCCAAAGACAATATATAGCCACGCTTCGCAGAAATCTAGGCCGCAACTAAAATTAAAAACATTTTTCTGTTATAAGATTATAGCAACTAACAAGCTATGTACTTTTTATATAATGACTTAGCAAACAAAAATTACATATACCGTCAATTATATCGTAAAGCAATTAAACTTGATACTATTTTTTACACCTCGAAAGTATATAACTAAACCACCACGTTAAATCTAACATTTGGTTAGTAAGTGTTATTTCATTGGTATTCGTGCAAAAGACCGCCGTTCAAGTAATTAAATAATGTCCATTATGCGTCCACTTGAAAACTCAGTCGTTAGAAGGAAACCTGAATAAGTGATCGATTCGAACAGGGAGGAATACGTCATTACATTCAAACTTTTGATTCGTTAACATCGCCGTTACTAAATGGCAGCCATCTTGCTTGCTTCCTCTCTTTGTCAACCGATCCCGACAGCATCATCAGTCATTCAATTTCCGTTTCCGGCTCGATAACCGTAAACACTAAAGGAGGAAGTGGCGCCACTCAGGGTTTCTGCACATATTTATCGAACCCTTTCGCGACGTTTGTCCGCTTCAGATAGTGCTCAGGAAAGTAGAAGAGGAATTTCTCAGCTCATATAATTGAGACGAGATCCATTTTCCCAGGAGAACACAAATGGATTGTGACAAAGGGAAAGAATCTGGCCATGAATTAAGTTCACGCCTTAAAACCTACTTAAGTAAAAAGGAGGGAAACAAGAACAAATTGCACATTAAAGCTGCATTATCTTACCTATGAAAGGTATTCTTGTGTCGAAGTCCTTAATATATATTGGATGAACAAAAATCAAAATAAGCTGCCTGCATGAGAAAATGCAGTGCATAATCTAAAACACACATACGCACGCATATATAGATACCATACATTTGTAATGGTGAGATCAATTTAATTTCAAAACGCAAACACCCATAATGACAATCCAAACATTCACGTAGTAATATAATCAGTAATTCTTATAAAAATATCTCTACTTTTTTACCGACTACATTAATTTTAACCGGGTTCTCTTTTTAATTTCATTTCCTATATAAATTATTTTTATTTTTAAATCTTTCGCCACCACCTCATTTTTCTCTAAGTTAAATTTACATGATAAATGTTAACCACTTATCAATACCCCCCACAATTCTCCCCTTCATTATAACGAACAATCAGAAAAGATCTTTTTAATTTTTATTTTTTTAAATTTGTTCATCTTCATATTTTTTTAATTATTTTATTATTCGGTTTAATATAAACGAGGTTATATTTTTTTCCTGTCATTCATGTCTGAACCGTGGTTGAAGGTGCATCTGAGGAGACACAAATAAGGTCGAAATAGACTATTATGTACACAACCGAAATGTGCATCTAATTCATCTCATCTTCAAATGTATACTTGATCTGCTTAATTGGACATCGAGCTCTCTGATTCGGATTCCTAGCGAAACCATTCGAACCAGTAAACTATATATATATATATATATATATATATATATATATATATATATATATATATATATGTACGATCAAAATGAACCAAAGTGATAACTTATAGTATATGGAACCTATTGTGAAAAGGATTAGCTCAATATACGAGATAGAGCAATAGTAGAGATAGAAGAAAAAAGGAAATAAAAATAAACACTAATTTATTACTGATTACACCTCGCATTGAACAATTGAAATTTGAAATAAATTTAGACAATCGTCGCATATTTATCACTCTTTTTTCCTCTATATATATATAGAGAGAGAGAGAGAGAAAGAGAGAGAGAGAGAAAAAGAGAGATCATGAGAGAGATAGAGAGAGAGAGAAAGAGAGAGAGAACTTGAAATAGCAGAAAAGTCGAAAATTGTGTATACATCCATCAACGTGGTGTATTTATTTCAAAAAACTTTCTCAAAATGACTGATTCCAAAACAACATGGAAGCCAATATTTGTAAATACGTGCTGTGTCTATTACGTGAAAACTTTATTTTTTGCTTTTTTTGAACGAAGCATATGCTGTTAGTATTCGATAAACAAAAACCCGTCCCTTTTGAAGTCATAGATACACTATTTATTTTTAACATATCGACTTATATAGTTTTTAAAAGACTTGAAATTAAGAAGAAACGTTGATAAATATATTTGTTAAACACTGTTATTTTCTGTTTTCATTTCATATTACGTTGGACTATTATTTCAATAACATCATATTATGTTATAAATACCCACCTCTAGACGGTTTAAAATACTTCTCTGAACAGAACAGTTTTGCAATACTTAATGTCCCCTTTATGCAAATTAAAATCAACATATAATGCTATTAAAACTTATGCCCATACTCCTTATTCTAAATTTGATCAACATCTATTAAATGATTTTTATTCTAGAAAAAGGCAATCATTTAAAGCTTAAGCTTCTTTAATCCGACAATATTGTTGACATATTGTAGAACTGAATAAATGCTTAGTCTGTAAATGCCCACTTTAGATTAGATTAACAATCGAACTCTTCACAATCGTTTTTCTAGACCTCGACGTTTTTTTGGCATTTTACGTAACTCTATGTAAATATTAGAAAACTAAACGAACATTATTATAGTTGTATTTATTTTTCTGCTTTCAATATAATCGCTTTGCTCTAACACAATTCTCTCTCACCCCCTCTCTCTTTCTATCTTTCTCTCTCCCTCTCTCTCTCTCTCTCTCTCTCTCTCTCTCTCTATATATATATATATATATATATATATATATATATATATATTGTTTTACTAGTGATAAAAAGATGTATGTTTTTTTAGTATTTATCCGGTCGTTAAGCGGTTAAGAATACTGCATTCATTCGCCCTTAATCGGCCGATCATCAATTTGTATTTGTCATATATATTTATTAATTAATGTTTACGTTCATAAAAGAAAGACATGGACACGTGTTTCTGACTATGAGCTGTCATCGACATTGCTATATATATGTATATATATATATATATATATATATATATATATATATTAATATATACAGGTGTGAAAATATATTTATGGAAATTAAAGCTACACAAAGGCTCCCGCGTTTCATCCCCGGGGGAATCTTGAGGCTTAAATGCATGGAGGTATTTTTGCCGGGTGTTTTTATATACACGGCTAGCTAGTTAACCAATCCCATACTTTGTTGTTCTCTCAGCTAATCGTTGGGCTTTTCACGAACAAAGGTGTGGTTAGTGTTACTTCCTATATCCTGTTCTATTGTTTGGTTTTCTATAGATTGGCTTATATCCTGTTTCATTGTTGTATTAATATAATGGGTGAATTTATTTTAACACGTGGTTCCTTGTATTTCAATTTTAGGTTTTAATTTTTAAATTGTTTGGTTTTTGTTTAGTTTAGTTTTTTTTAGTTATTTGTTTATTTATTTATTCGTGTATCGTTAGCCTAAGGTAAATTTATTTCTGTGTAGGCAGCTGTTTGCTATCTCACTTCTACAGTTTAATAGATTTCGGGGGTCTTTAAAGTTAAGGATTTCAAATTTTTCATTCAGACATAATCTACACAGGTCGTCTATATTTCTACACGTACTGGCCTGTAGTATTATTTTCCATTGAGTTATTGGTGAGCGTCCATTTTCTTCTTGTTATTCGGTACAAGAAGTACTACGTAGGTATGAAATCCCTAGATGTTAAAACCAGATAATGTGACCACAAAAGCAGAATTAAAAACAGAGAATGTCGAATTAAAACAGCACTAGCAAACCACTATTGGAAGCTGAAAGAAAATGGACACTCACCAATAGTAAATACTGAAAATTGATACATAAAAATTATATCTCCTTATAAAACTTTAGGTGGATACATGAAATATATATATATATATATATATATATATATATATATATATATATGTGGTAGTCATTTCCATTCATGGCTATACTAAAGCTCCTCATTGTTGCTAGGCAGCCAAGTTTTTTCAAGTCGGGGTCGAAAATCGACGACGTCTTCTTGAAGTCAGCCTATCTAACCATTATACTGTTAGTCATGAACTATCAGTAAGCGGAATCTCAATGTTTTTATAAATACTTGCAATTGCCGAATAGTGTTCTATTTACCTTGCATTTTTAATAGTGTTTGTTGTGCGATTACACAAACCACACAAGGGCATCTCAAGGAAAGAGGGGAATGTAGTCATCCCCAGACAGACTGGTTCGCTGTATCATATATATTTGGTGTTGCTTGATAATAGGGTGTCAGAAGCTGGAATATGTATTTTTGTGTTATTTTACATAATAGAGAGGATTAATCATTCCGGTGTATTAACTGGCATTTATAGGGGTTTCATCGTTTACAATTACGAGGAGACAAGTCGCCATTTTAAACTTCGATGGATCAAATTTGCTGAGTGTCACCTAATTGTGTGTCTGTATAAATACACAAAATAGATACCATATGAATGTTACTTGAAACAGCACATTCCACGTGTTACTACGATATACATTAATCCAATAACTGCTTCTATAGAGGTTACACGAACTGTAGCAGTACAGATACCGAAGCATGTTGCATATTTTCATAGTAAATGTTACTTATGATTGAATATTGTAGAACCAGGTAAATACAAATGAGACATTATCCTATCGATCGGGCTACATATTTTGATCTTTTTACACATCATGATTTCATGCAAATGACTAAAACTAACACTTGATGGATATAATCTATGATATTATGCACAAGAACCAAACTGAAATATATGATTATATTTGAGTATTATAAAAAAAAATCACTATTAAAATTCTAAGCATTTTTTATTTACTTTTTGTGAATTTCGGATTTTTCTTCTCTTAGGCTCGTTGCCAAATCAATGTATTAATGTTAAATGTGACGTAATATTTCAGATATGTGTACGAGGATAGAACGTTAACACGTTTACTAAGAATATGAGCGAAATGTATTGATTGACCATTACACCATCACTAATGCTTATATATATATATATATGATATATATATATATATAATATATATATATATATATATATATATATATATATATATATATAGAGAGAGAGAGAGAGAGAGAGAGAGAGAGATAGAGTGAAAGAGAGAGAGAGAAAAAGAGAGAGTAATTCATGTAAACTTTACATCCACAAGATGGAAATCCAAAGAATTTCAACCGGACTAATAAAAAGTGCTCGATATCAACTACAGCTTCCATGTATCGATTATTTTTATTCATTCAAACATGTAAAAATCTGCAACACTAGTGTGTCGATGTTATCGATCTACAGCTGTTCAAATCTGAGATGTCACCAGGAAAACTTACAATCTGATCTTTCTCTCAGAAAATATTTGGGAAGAATGAAATGGACGAGTAAAAAGAAAAGAAAAATTTAGAATTTGGAGAGTCACGTGGTTGGACTTGAGACAGTTTAAATTAAATAAATAATATAATATATAATAGAATATAATGAAATATGAGGGAAGAGAAAAAAAGACGGGGAAGGGAAAGGGGAAGTAAGTGGAGAAAAGAGAAATCTTGTAATAACGTATAGACGTGTCAGGTTGATGTTCAGTTTGGCAGGAAAGCATAATTTCAAGTCTGTATTAAATTTAGATTACCTGACTGTACTTCGAATATAAAAGAAAATAAATAAGGATTTATTTTTGTATAGATTTCACGAGAGAAGAAAGATATAGATAGAAATAATGAGAGAGAGAGAGCTCAAGTAAATTCATGAAAAGAAACGCGAGTAATTATATATATATAATCAATATTTATTTATGAATATCATATATATATATAATATTCATAAATAAATATTGATTATTGTAATAGCTACAGACATCGATGTTTCATGCTAAAGTGCAGGAAGCTAATTCGCAACGGTCGGCGGGCGCGAACCCTGATATAAAATCGCCACTGATCTGTAGTCAATGGTCTTATTCCCTCGGCCATAGACAATTAGGTAATAATTATGGAGAAATTTAACTTTGTAAATAGTGAATCGACGGCTAAATATACACAAGCAGTTAGAATGATCAACGAACGTATTCGGATCGTGCATGCAGCTATAATATATATATATATATATATATATATATATATATATATATATATATATATATATATATATACATATATATATACATATATATATACATATATATATACATATATATATATATATAAACATATATATTTATTTATATATATACATATATATAAACATATATATTTACATATATATATATATATATGAACATATATATATATATATATATATATATATATATTCATATGAAGGGTTCGAATGCAAAATGCTAGAAACGCTATTCATAAAATTGTTAAATTACCGTAACGAAAAGTGTCCCATGCATCACAATACCACTCGCTATATCATTTTGTTAGAGGTATGTGATATTTGTCATATATTCTTATGTTTTGTTAAAATTACACTATAAAATTATATATGTCCATTTTTGTTAATCTAATTTCACAATTTGAAAAGATTGGCTGATCACGTTTTGCATTCCAAATATATATATATATATATATATATATATATATATATATATATATATATATATATATATGTATATATATATGTATATATATATATATGTATATATATATGTATATATATATATGTATATATATATGTATATATATATGTATATATATATATATATATATGTATATATATATATATATATATATATATATATATATATATATGAATGAAGATAAATGAAACAACAGGGATAAAGATGTACGAATGACAAATCCATTTAAACTTCGACTGTTTTGTTTTAGGTGTACTCAGTAAAAACATGTTTATTTTTATTTCCTGATGCCAATGCTTTTCAAATATTAACATCTTATCATCAGAGAAATTGCATAGATAGATAAGTTGGCAGTGGAAAAACCAAAATTCAAAATTTGAAAAAATATAAAGTATAAAGTAATAGAGAGTATGAGTATGCGTGTACAAATATATGGAGTCCGTCCAGTTGGTGAATATCTGTTGATAAGGTGTCCGGTGATAGGAGATTTAAAGATGGAAAAAAGGGATTTCGTAAAGACAGCGTTAAAAATGTTAAAAATGAAGTAAATCCAATAGAAAGATGTTTAGTTCAATCGTAGATGGAACGCACTTATTCGGATGTAATTCTGAGAATCAGAGCCATTTTAAAATACCTCCGTGGACCGAGAATGAAAGAAGTTTTTTTGTTAGTTTTAAATGTGTATATTAAACGCAGGCAGTCGGTAATGTAAGTAGTGACTTCGATCGAGTCTAAGAAAAGCGAGAGATCTGGTTGGAGACAATGCCAAATAAGGAAGAGGGGGAAGGGGAAAGATAAAAAATCAAGAAGGTGGGTAATAGGGTTAGTTAAATGAACTATGGCTGATTCTGGGAGAAGAGAAGGAGAAGGATTTGGTTGGTTACTGCTCCTTGTTAGTAAGCAATAAACCGATGTGAGTTCGGGTAGGGTTGAATTTTGTAACCTAAGTGATGCCCTAGTGTTGAAGGTCAAGTTGGAAACAAAGACCGAGTCGATAGAGCACCAACAAAGCTTCAACTATAAAAAACGCTATACAAAATGTATTTCACCGTTGGGGTCTTTGTAAGCATGGTGCCTGAGAAAATCTGCACGAATATTTGTTTTTAATTGAATTCCTTGACAGAGAGACATACACATAAACAATCGGAGAATCAGATACATTACATATATAAATTCATTCCAACATTATTCCAAATGTGAAAGTAGACACTTTAAAATCTAATTAGTGGTTTTCTTTAAGATAAGCATACAGACATATCATTTCAATTTGATAAGATCATCTTTTTCATATTACTTCATGGAGGTAACATTTCCCTTCGGTGGCAAAACATATTTACAAGTAATATGCGACATATATTGACATTGACGTTGCTGTAGTGTTTTTTTTTTAAATATAGATAACATTTTTAGATATAATTAATTTTTGCATAGTATATAAATAGCTCAAGTGGTCATCTCACTACAACCATGTTATTAAATGTTTTTGCTTTTTTCCTCTTTGTATCTGAAACTAAACGCAACTTCAATGATAACAGTTTCTCTTTAAGAACTACCCGTCTGTAAAAAACAATAGCAGAAAGCTGTTTCCCAACTAACTACAACATGGTCATTTTCAAGCCAAATGTTGGCAAATTATTATTGAGTCTTCTACTTAAATTATCAAATTCTATCCAGTTTAAATCCTCTCAGTAGTGTCTCACCGTCCCCATTAAAACTTGTAAACCCTTATCCCCGAGTGGTCTTTGCGCCACAGGATTAGGATATTTTTAATTAGCCCATTTTTCTAAATTTAAAACGATATATCTATGACCCTGTTTAGAGGCCGGAATAGGAACACGGACACGGGCTTTTGGTAAAACAAATATATTAGAAGAAAAGTATATACAACAGGGGAACAAGACTAGTAGTACGTCGGTATTGATTACCAGTGTAGACTGGGGTTGCATTCAACAAGATTGAAATGCTTCTCACAAGGTCGGGAAGGTGGGGGACAATCAAGCTAGCGTCTCTATAGGAGGAGCATTCTGGCCTAGGAAAAATAGCCTGGGCAACCTCGTCGGCATTCCCCGGTCAGGCTGCCTCAAGCAGTTAGCGATCAACTTACTCCATCATAAAAAGGGGAGGAAAGGCCTGGGATTGTGCACCTCTTAGAACGACAGTATACCTCAGCCGACAAATAAAAAGACCCTAAAATGTCCCAGTTCTTGCCGGATTGATTGTTGAGAACTTATCCTCGACATGTATCCCCCCAACCGGAAGTCCTCAATCAACCTAGGGATTGAACGAGCTAGGGTTGCATTCAACAAGTGAAAGCGTAATATTTCCAGTATCATTATGAATGTACAAGTGCAAATGTTCGTCATAGGTACGCCACCATAAAACAAAGCAATATGTTTCCATAAGTGTAACACGGGAGATGGCAGTGGTGAAGTGCCAATACGCAGCTTAGAACTTGACATTATAATTATTAATAAAAGGAAAATCTCCTCTTAGAAAATCGCGTGTAATAATAATGTTGATTACATTTAGATATGGCTTGGCTTTCGCATTTCGAATACCAGTGTCGATGAACTTGTTAGGTCTAGCGATGTGAAACCTACAAAACAGCTGTCTGCATATATATATATATATATATATATATATATATATATATATATATATATATATATATATATATATATATATATATATATATAGTGAGCAATGAAAATATATATGGCAATCAAGCTACACAGAGGCTCCCGTGTTTCATCCCCGGGGGGGAATCGTCAGGCTAAATCGTCAGGCTAAATGCATTTAGCCTGACGATTCCCCCGGGGATGAAACACGGGAGCCTCTGTGTAGCTTGATTGCCATATATATTTTCATTGCTTACTATCTAGCTCTACTTACGTATCGAGCACTGTTGAAGTAAATACTGAAAACTGATACATAAAACATTATATCTCCTTATAATATTTTATGTGGATACATGAAGTACTAATATATATATATATATATATATATATAAGAATATTATTTTTGAAGGCGATAACAATACGTTGTTAGAGTGACACATACGACACGTGGAATCGTAAAAACAAAACAAAGTGACAATATTGAAAAGTCAATAATTTTCAAATTTTTTTTATTTATTTATTTACCAGTGTATCGTGACCGTGGTGTTGGGTTGGAGTGTGTCCTTTTCATTATTTTAATTTTCGAGGGTATCCCTCATCCTCAGAATAAAATAAATACTACCACTCGTTGGAGTGTGTTTTTTTTTTGTTTTTTTGCAAAAGCCGGGGCCGGAAATGTTGGTTTGTTTTTAGTAGTAGGTCCGGAGAAGTTTCTTATTTATTTTTTATAAATTATTATTTGCTATTTTAACCGTTGCTGTTTATTTTGTTAGTAATTATACTGAGTAATTTATTTTTATTTATTTATTTATTTATTTATTATTTTTTTATATAACGTTGTTTGTTTTGTTAATAATATACTGAATAATCGTTATCTCGGTGGCAGGGGCTGATAACTCGTGGTAGTCAAGCTTTGTTTGTGGGAGTTATGTCCCTTTAGTAATTTCGTTCTATAAATTTGTTTACCGTATGTGTGTAGTAGCAGATGTGATTGGGTGGGTGAGGAATCCTGGGTTTGGAGGTGGGGCGTCGTTAATAGAGCCTTTGGTATATATATATGTGTGTGTGTGTGCGTGTGTGTGTTGGTGTATGTATATATGTGTATATATATACGTATATGTAAAATACATACATGCATACATATTATTTTATTTATTTATTAATTTCTTTATTTTATTTCTTTATTTCTTTATTTTTTATTTATTTTTTTTTTTTTCTTTATTTTTTTTTTTATTTTTTTATTTATTTATTTATTTATTTATTTTTTTGTTCGATTCTATATTATTATTTATCTATATTATTAGATTTTGTTATGTGCAGTTGTGGTATATAATGGTCGAGATTTCAAGTTAATAAGTAAGGCGGGCAACAAGTGCAACCACGTGTCCGAGTTAGCAGCAGGTGCAAGTGGTTGTGTGTGCACCAGTGTCAGTAATTGGGCTGATAATATGGGCCTAACTAACTTCATTTAGCGTTGTTATTGTTACTAGTATGTCTGCATAGTATCATAGATGTTTGTTAGTAAAATGTGATGATGGTGCTTGTCGTGTGTGGTTATATTAAGAAGTTGGAGTTTAGCTCGGCTCTGTTGTTCAATTTAGGGGATAGCTTTCTAATTAATATAGATTCTTTGAGTCTGAGATTGCCCTGGTCTCTTTCGCTAGCTAGTATCTTGACTCGTATGTCTTTGGTGGGGTTGTGGCCGTCACCCCAGAAATATCTGCAGCGATCAACCAGTGCTATTACAACAGCGTCCGCACATAAAAGAAAGGTTAAAAAGTAAGTTCAACTGGCTCCTTCATAAAAATACCCCCACCCCTATAATCAGCCCCAACAATAACGACCCAACCGACAACAATAACACGCAACCCACTGCTAGATCCCTCGTCACAGACCTGACTAACTCACTAATGCCAAACGAAACAGAACTCCTCAGCCTAGGCCCCAAGTTTATAACTACACAAAAGTTAGATGACAGGGCCAAACTCAACATCGAGGCACAGTTCTGCAGAGCGGCATATCACCTAAAATGGCTGTCTGCCTTCAACCAAGACCTACAGAACACACATAACACCACCAACAGTTCCTCCGCCATTGAAAACGCCGCCACATTCCCTACATACCAGCTAGACCGCCCCCTCCACCCCCTCCAGACAACCACGATTTAGACCGCAAACTCACAAGACTTTGGCACAACATATCATCCATCATACAAAGAGAACAACCAAACATCACACCCAATCTCACAAGAACGCAACGACTCACCCTCAAAAACTTAAAGGACACAAACCTAATATTCCTGCCTTCTGACAAAGGCAAAGAATTCTGCGTTATCTCTCAAGAAACGTACGACGACCTAGCACTCAGACACCTCAACAACGACACACTCTACACACCCACCACAGACGCCTCCCCCACTGAAATAGAAAATCAGATAAACACAGCATTAACACTAATATGTAAGAAAAGAAACCTCCCCAACAGATACAAACGAAACCTCACCACAAGAAATAGCAGACTCCCTACATTCTACCACCTAATAAAAACACACAAAAACAGCCCCATAACACAAATAAGGCCCATAGTCTCAAGCATAGAGGGACCCCTCTACAAGATCTCCTGGCTTCTCTCCCAACTACTAAAGCCCCTACTTCCCACCTACCCAGGACACGTCAGCAGCTCTGATGAGGTAATACACAGACTGCACTCACTGCAACCCCAGGAACTACAACGCAACAGATATGCGTTCAGCCTCGACGTTGTATCCCTCTATACATCCGTACCAGCTCACCCAGCTGCGGACCTAATCACC
>OY744532.1:102514582-102537082 GCA_963556195.1 Sepiola atlantica | reverse complement strand
AGGCAACATTAATTCCCCGAAAGAACAAGTTTAGCACTACATTTACGTCACTTTACGAAGATTAAAATTAATAGATACAATTCAATGAAAATCTGATATACTTAAATTTTAAAATGGAGTCTGTTCCCATGTTATGCCTCCTAAAAACGATTTAAAATACTCTAAAGATCCTGAAATTTGTACAATATTTATGAATTAATGTCTAATATGTATCATTAAAACTTTACAAAAATGTTCACGATTTGTTTTTATTTCCTTTGCATCAAATTAAATAACCCTAAACCTTACGCATATTTGGCCTCCATATGTCGAACAGCTGTGTTCCAAAATTTATGATGATCTTGATCTTATATTTAGAGTAAATTATCTACGTACATATATGTAAACATATAAATATACCTATATTTATAATATATATATATATATATATATATATATATATATATAGAGAGAGAGAGAGAGAGAGAGAGAGAGAGACAGACAGACAGACAGACAGACAGACAGAGACAGAGAGACAGAGAGAAAGAGAGAGAGAGAGAGAGAGAGAGGGGGTGAAAAAGAGAGAAAGAAAAGAGAGTAAGAAAATAGAGAGAAAGGGAGAGATAAATAATGTGAAAGAGTTGTTGATGTCGTCAATCTCATTCATCCTTGACCAAACGTGAATAAAATCGGTTATTCTGCAAATGACAACGGAATCGTTCTCTCCTCATCTTGGACAATGGTAATTCCACCGGAGCCGTTTACTTGTGTGGCTTAATTAAATCAAAGCCTTGTCTTTGCAATTGTTCGCATCCTTGATTTCTCTCTCCTATTTCGCCCAAAATGCAACGCCTTTGTTCTACCCGTTAACAAATTGACAACTAAATAGCGTTAACGCCTCTTAATGCTTATTACACGCATCGGACATTTTCCCGCCTTTTATATTTAGCCTCGTTTTCGATCCCTTTTTTATGTCTTATTTTCACATTTTCTTTTTACTTCCATTTGTTTTTTCTTCTTTATGTTTTATTTATTCATTCTTACACTTGATTTGCTATTCATTTTCTCATATATTTTTCATGTGTTATTTGTTCCTATCCATCGTATATTTTATGTTGTCTTGTACTTATTGGTCCAAATATTTATTACGCGTTCCTTTTATCTACTTTTTCATTCAATCGTTTATCCTTTCTCATGTCATTATTGTATTTTTTTCCAGTTTAAAGGCATCCCTATGTTCGTTCGGATCAAATAGATTGGACGTAAATCAGAATATTCAACGAAAATGTAGATACATTTTGCCCTAACCCCTCTTTTTTCTTTACGGCTGAATTATGAAACAAATGTAACAACACCGCAGTTTTTTAAAATGAGGGGGGGGGGGTATTGGTAACAATAAGAGTTAATAAATACTACAACGTATCTTAATACGTAGTTAGGGTTTAGGTAGACAAAAAATGTTAGTATTAACTCAACTTGACAACAAGTTAGATTTAGGGTTGATGCACAAGTAATTTAAACGTTTTGTTCTGTAAACCGTAGGGATTATTAACAAATGAAAAAAATACATATTTCTTTATACAAACAGGTACTGTTTGGTAGTAAATATTTTTAATAGAAACAGTTTTATTTACAAAATATTTTGATTTGTAAACTACGAGTTTTATAAAATTAAAAAATACACAGTTTTATTTACAAAATATTTTGATTTGTAAACTACGAGTTTTATCAAATTAAAATAATTACGCAGTAATATTTACCCAACTTTTTCTTTAATCTAAATATCTAAACAAACAAATATTTAAAAAAAAGAAAAAGATGTTGTAGACAAAAAATATTATTATTAACTCAACTTGACAAAATCTCTGGCAAGTTAGATTTAGGGTTGATGCACAATTTAAACGTTTTGTTCTGTAAACCGTAGAGATTATAAAAAAAATGAAAAAATACATATTTTTTTTGCAAACAGGAAACTGTTTGGTAGTAAATATTTTTAATAGAAACAGTTTTATTTACAAAATATTTTGATTTATAAGCTACGAGTTTTATGAAATTTAAAAAAAACGCAGTTTTATTTACCCAACTTTTTCTTTAATCTAAATATCTAAACAAACAAATATTTTTTAAAAAAAAGAAAAATAATACTGGAAATATTACGCTTTCACAATTTCAGAAAAGTCATTTAAAAAAAAATATTCGATCGTTTAAAGAAAAATTAAATATCGCAATGAATATTTTAATTTATCAGAATCGAGAAAATTTGAATTTAAAAATTAAAAACCGATGTTTATACAAAATGTGTCCCTTGTTTCTTATTTTGAGGTGCTTCAAATATATTTGATTTATTTGTTCTTTCTTGTTCTCCCTTTCATTTAGTCCCTATTTGTTTTTACTGATTTGTCGTGAATTATCAACGCCCAAAGCTCCCCGATTATATTACTTAATAAGTGTTACACCGGCCGTTCTTACACAGGAGAAACTACACCGGTTGTCACTATAAATAGTGCGAGTCACCAGACACACGGAAGACAAAGCACAGTCTTGTAACTGTCTAGCCAAGAGCTAGTCACTTTCTTACTTTGTTAATACACTTGTTAAATTAACCCTCGACTTGACTTCCTTTATTTATTATTTACTGTGGAACAACTTCACAACAATAAGATTGGCAGATGTCGATGAAATACACATTGAGGAGATGAATAGGTCAAGTGGGCAAATGTTAATTATTTAGGGGTACAGCTACATTAGTAGACTTATTTAACACTGGACTTGAAGACGGGCATGGTTGCAGTCAGTTGCGAAGTAGGGGGTAGTAGTATTGTATATATATATATATATATATATATATATATATATATATATATATGTAGAACTGGGCAGCATTCGTTCTTTTATGAATGTTTGATTAAACAGGATTTCCATCTTTTGCTTATTCAGCTTTTGATCCGTTTTTACTAGTCTTCGTACGACGGATTTGATGTTATAATCCAAGAAGTGTAAAAAATCTCCGTATTTTGTGCGAACGTTTTCGACCGACATCGGTTGTCGTCAGGCGGTTGAAAAATGAAATAAATCGGTGAATCTATCAAGAGGTCGTTCTTTTAAATTATTTCAACAGCACTTCAATACACTTTCACCCCCTCCTCATAACGGGAATGGTGGATGTTCGGTTTATTAATGCGTATAAACAATGCTTCCATTATGGGGAGGCGAACACTGCAACCCAAAACCGCCAGAATGGATGTGTTATTTGTAAAAATGTTCCTAAAGTCGTTCTTTGAGAGGTCATGCTTCATAAGATGTTGGTATATGGAGATTTGAGGGTAGGTGAGGTGGCAAGTAAATCAGCGTGATATGGTAGTCTTATAAAGCCGAAAGAATAAGTAATAACAAATATTATACACAAACACGTAACCCCAATAGTTAATAACTCTAAAATCAGATTCATTATGTACTAAACAAAGTCAAAAACTAGTAATTTATTAAAAAAAAGGTCCGGCGGATAGTAGCTTACTTAAAACTAGTAATGCCATACACATATTTGAATGCCGTATCGGAGAAGGTGTCTCTACAAACAGCACGTATATTGGCATGAATGTTTGTGATTCTCATTAAATACGATGAATACAAATCAAAACATAATTGTAAATATAGCAAGACTAAAATTATAATAGAGTTGCGTTTGAAAGTAATACATATTCTAGTCTAAATATTTAGGATCATTGAAATAAAAAACGAAAACATTTTCTAGGTCTTATACTCTTTGTCTAGTGTTCTTGCTTTTTGTTGTATGGATATTTTAAACGGTGAATAAAGAAGTGACTATTGGAATTTACCATTGTACCGTTTATGTATCTCTCTCTCTCTCTCTCTCTCTCTCTCTCTCTCTATATATATATATATATATATATATATATATATATATATGTAAATATATATGTATATACATATATATATATATATATGTAAATATATATGTATATACATATATATATATATATATATATATATGTAAATATATATGTATATACATATATATATATATATATATATATATATATATATATATATATATATACATATATATATATATATATATATACATATATATATATATATATATATATATATATATATATATATATATAAAGATAAATAAAGGAAATGGATTAAAATGTGAGAATGACACATCTATTTTATCTTCACTTGTGTAATGCAAAGTGTACATGTTCATTTTGCTTTTCTTTAAGCCAGGACTTTCAAAGATAAAAATCTTAGCATCAGAGGAATTACATAGATAGATAAGTTGGCAGTGGAATAGTCAACATTAAAAACTTTTTAAAAAATTAAGAAACAATATAAAGTAATGGAAAGTAAGAGTGTGTGCATAAAAGATTACCAAAATATCAAGTCTGTCTAAGTAGGTGAATCTCTCTTGTCAAAGTGCCCGATGACGATAATTTTAAGATGGAAAAGCGATTTCGTGGACACTGCGTTTGAAATGTTACAAAATGTAGTAACTCAAATACAATGATGTTCAACCGTAGATAAATAACACTTATTAAGATGTAATTTTGAGAATTAAGACTATTTTAAAATACTTTCGTGAACCGCGAATGAAAATAGTTTTAATGGAGTCGAGTTTAAAATATTGTATATATTTCAAGTAGGCCGTGGAAGGTATTCATTACTTCGATCGAACCTAAGGTCTTATAGGAAATGTTCTGGTTGAAGACGAGGCCAGTAAAAAGTGGGAGAAAAGTGGGAGAAAAGTGAGAGATCAGGGTGTAGGAAGATTTAGCGGACGGAACTATTGCTGATGCTGAAAGAATTATAGGGGGAAGGGCTTATTTAGTTACATCTCATCGCTTGTATGTAATGCAATTAGTGCCAGTTTATTTTCTAGGCTTGGACTGGCTTTAGTTTGGAGTTGGCGTGTGGGTTCACTAAGCTAATACCGTTGCGTTTCTGGCCGTTTACTAAACAGTTCGAGAGAAGTATCCCCATATTTAAACGGATAGTTTTGATAACATTATATATAATTCAGAAAGTTTTAAAAGGGTTCTAATTAGGAATTCAGGCTCAGACGATTGGAAATCTGGAATTTACGTGTTTAAGATGTAAATATCCGGACATGTATAGTATTTAAGAGTTTAATGTTCGAAGAATCTATAGAGTTCCCAGTAAGTTAAATATTAAATGGGTGACTAAATATGCTTGCAACAAGTGAGTTCTAGTATAAGGATTATGAAGTGTGATTAAGTTTATTATGCAACCGAAGTGATGACATGGAGTATTCAAATTATAGATTGATTTAAGGGAGTAGGCAGATGGGCCATTAGAGAAGTAACCGGACGGCGCAGTTTAAATGTTATAGTTATGGAATCTATAAGAAAAAGGATTGTCGATAGAGTGTTGCGTCCACAGAGTCAATTGATTGTATGCAAAAGGGAGATAAGAGAGACAATAGATAAGTATGTTAGAAGGGTTGTCTAGTAATTGAAAAAGGGTATCGGAATTAGAGTGTTGGAGGTGGGAGTTTAAAGGCTAGTGGAATGGAAAAGAGTTATATTTTGTATATATATATATATATATATATATATATATATATATATATATATAAAGTTACACAGAGACTGCCGAGTTTAATCCCCGTAGCGAATTGTCAGGCTAATATATATATATATATATATATATATATATATATATATATATATATATATATATATATATATATATATATATAATTAACTTGTTACAAATATCCATAGGGTATGAATCCGAAGGAAGTTGAAACCGGGTTTATGAGAGTGCTCAATGAAAATTCAGAGCAAAATATATATATTTTGGAATAAAATCAATATATATATATATATATATATATATATATATATATATATATATATATATATATATATATATATATATATACGTTATGAGGTTTAAAAAGACTAAATATACATTCGGATTGTACACATTATAAGTTATTTCGACCTTAACTAGGTCTCCTCGGATGTGTTTCCAATCACGATTGGAAACACATCCGAGGAGACCTAGTTAAGGTCGAAATAACTTATAATGTGTACAATCCGAATGTATATTTAGTCTTTTTAAACCTCATAACGTATTCATGCTCTGTTTGAACGGACATAGAGCTCTCTGATTCGGAATGGTATCGAAAATAATCGAACCTGAAAACTATATATATATATATATATATATATATATATATATATCTTTATGTCAATATCTTCTCTGCAACATTGCAAAATCATAAGAAAGATTCACAAACCGTAAAAGGTTCTTGGATTAAAGTGTCTAGAAAAAACCTACAATATACAGTGGTTTATTTCGGGGTGAAACTAAACAAAAAAAACAAGAAATATATATATATATTCATATATATATATACATATATATATATATATATATATATATATATTCATATATGTATACATATATACATATATATATGTATATATATATATTCATATATATATATATTCATATATATATATACATATATATATATATTCATATATATATACATATATACTTATATATATATATATATTCATATATATATATACATATATACATATATATTCATATATATATATATACATATATATATATATATATATTCATATATATAGATATATGTATACATATATACATGTATATATATATATATATATATATATATATATATATATATATATATATATATATATCTTTATGGAGGAAAATAATAATCTAACTATTTCCTTCTACATTTTTTATCTTTCTTTGTTTCCTAATTGTTTTATTTCTTCTTTCTTCTGTTTTCCTGTAATTATTTTAGTTATTCTCGTATTTATTCATCCTTTTTTTCAATGTTTTTGTTACAGCTGAATATTTTTATTTCTTGTTTGCCTAAAATAATATTAATTTTCATTTTATTCATTTTCTTTGTTCTTTCTTTCTATTTTTCATTCGTTTCTGATTTTGATCAGTTTTTCTGTCTCATTTATCTCATTTTTAGTTTTTAAACATGTATATATATCTATATATATATATATAGTGTGTAGATTTCAATTTTGTGTAGAGAATTTGAATAACAGAGCTCAATGTAATTTAAACAGAGCAAAACAGAATTATAAAAAGAAAAACTGGGTTTTTTTGACGTGGTTGTCTATATATCTGAGGAGACCTAATTAAAGGGGTCGAAATAAGTTATTATGTGTACAACCTTAATGTGTGTATAGTTTTTCTTTTTATAATTATATATATATATATATATATATATATATATATATATATATAAAGCAAAGTATTGTGTGTATATTTTATTTGTTTAGTCAAACTAACTGCAGATTTTAAATCATAACTTTTGATCAAATGCAACAATATCCAAAGTGTAACACGGTGTTATTTGTTATCGCACGTGAGAAACAATCGTTTGGACGAAAGTCACTGCCGGTGAGTGGTACTCAGTGATTAGTGTCGTTTGCTGGGGAGTGTGATTTAGTATCTGTGAGCCTTGGGTACGTCTTTGCAAAGGTTGTTACGTCTTGGGCACGGTCATTCTGTCAACATAAGTGCCGAGAGAAGTTTTGCCACCAAAAAGAAAAAGCATCATGAATTATCTTTTCGGGTTCGGTCTCTTCATTGCGGCCGTGTCTGCGAGTAAGTACACGTTTTGACGCTTTTTAAAAAAAATATTATTTTTGACGAAGACGAAAAAGACATTCTTTTAGATTTACTCTATTCTTTTATTCAATTCAGATATTCCATTTTCCCGTTTCTAGTTGCGTACACACATCTCTTCCAGAGTTTTTTTTTCCGGACCAAAAAATAGTCACATTCCCTTTAACATAAAGCGTTCATACCCGGCCGGGTATTCCGTCGGCGGGATGCTGCGTTAATCAGCCACAGTAATGCTACAATAGAGCGTTATTTAAATAATGTAACAACCATATTACCTCATATATTAGAAATATATTTATTTTTGTCGAAGAATTTACGTATTTAAAAACCTGAATTTGAGTTGAGTCGGCGATCATATCAAAATATGCGTTTCGTACTGTGCTGATTCGAAACCCAACTGTGTAATTTTTCTTTAGACTGAGCGAGAAAAAGGCGAGAGGGAGAGAGATAGACATAGAGAGACAGGGAGAGGGAAGGCAAAATACACAACACATACATTGTTCTGAGTTTCGATAAATGTTTTTTTTCAAGTCAACTTGTTAACCTTTGAATTGGTTGTCCCACTTAAAATCGTCAAGCTGTCATCCCACAGTTTCATTGACGGCACTCCTCTCCGTTGTCACATACTGAGAGTGAAAACACAATTTTCGATTTCTAATCCTCTCCTTGTAAAACAAAAAGGACGCCAAGTCTGGCACGGTGATTGTTGAACATAGGAAGCGCATCAGCTTCCCAGAAAGGGGCACTCATCATAGTACCCCACCGATATCTTAATCGATGTCAAGAGTTCTGGAAAAAATGTAAACCTATTATTCAAAAGTAAATATACGCAAGAATATCAGAAAAACAAATATTTCGATATTTTAAGCTTTCCTTTTTCTTAGCCGACCGAACAACACACTTGTTGATTTTTCACTCGCAGTAAGAAAAATAAATTCAAAAAATCAGTCAGAAATATTTTTGTTACATTTCAGTACGAATTTTGCTACATCTTTTTAATTAAAAAATGACCGTTTTTGTGTCTTTTTTAGTTGAAACAATCGAACTATTTTTAATCTATGCAGAGTTAATATCACTACGCCGAACTCATAAAAAGTTTAAGTAAGTTACAAAGACATACTAGTTTTGTTTAATCAGTGGCCGTGTGGATACGCATTCGCCTTTAGTTCTAATATCATATTTTCACTGGATACTTTTCTTGCTAAATATTAGCCGATATCGATATTCATTTAAATTTGACTAACATTTTTATAATAAAAAATGAATTAACATAATTTAATAGAACTAATAGAATTAATAGAATCTTCTTATCTTGGTTATAAAATTCAAGAAATATTGTAGAACAAAGTTACTTCCGATATATATATATATATATATATATATATATATATATATATATATATATATATATATATATATATTAATTATGACAATATATGTATTAGCATACTATGTATACTATGTATTATTATACTACCAGTGCCTTTTAATTAGAAGTCTCTTTAAAAGATTCAGTTCGATGATTGCCAATCAGTAACAACAGAGAATATATAAGTCCTGTTCATTTTTTATTCCTATGACCATATTTTTTTTAATTTTGTTATTTTATTGTTATTTTTTCACATTTTCTAAAAAACATAACATTTCTGTCAGATGTATTTTTACGGTCC
This sequence comes from Sepiola atlantica, assembly GCA_963556195.1. Taxonomy (NCBI): domain Eukaryota; kingdom Metazoa; phylum Mollusca; class Cephalopoda; order Sepiida; family Sepiolidae; genus Sepiola; species Sepiola atlantica. The sequence continues at coordinate 102,527,744 of OY744532.1, read as the reverse complement.
GTTTCTTTGCCGTGAGCCAAACACTATTTTGTATGTCGATATCACTACTGCAACACTACAAAATCATAATGAACATGCACAAAGAATAAAAAGTTATTGGATTGAAATATCTTGAGTGTTGCAAAGACGATATTGACATCAAAACGTAATAAGTCATAAGTATTGAAAGTTAATATGTAAGATTCAAATATTATACAAATCGTAATCTGATCCACAAACGCATACAAGTATATACATACATTTTTACTAAGCGACTAATCAAAATACATGTATACACCTAGACTTATACGCACAACATAATGTACACATGTGAAGCTCTAATTATACAACCTTGCGTGTAGATGCACTAACATGAAGTTATACATGATGAATTTATACACATACATCATGATAAGTAATATATGCGTGCATAAATATCCACCCCTATATTACCTAATATAACTATACACTACTGTGTGCAAAACTTAAATGTAGCTAAATTCATACATAATCAAATAGAAAACCAATATGTCTACCTGTACATATACGTATTTTCCAGAATATGTTAATATATACTTATATATGCCCACCAAAACTTATACTCATATACATACCTATATACAGATAAATATAAGTAGATTAAACAAATACGATTATTACGTGACATTTCATAAACTTCATAGTATTTCGAGAAGCACATATACGGCTTGATTGTCTCAAGATGTCTGCTTTGATAGGCAATACTCGTGTATATGTCAGCAATTAATGATGTGATTAACCTTTTGATTTAATTAAGCTAATTTCGGGGATCAATCCAATGAGGTGGTAGTTATTAATGACAGGTAATGTGCAATCACGTCTGTAATGAGTAGGAAGGTCTTAATCGAAACCATTAGTAACGAATACACTTATGTAAATAAATGCATCCATACGATATACATTGAAATGATTTCTATTTAGATAAATAGGAGAAAGAGTATAGTGTTATACTGGTGTCTAGATCATCGTCACAGACAGTACTTCAACATTGCTCGAAATGTGTTGGGGGTAGCTTTAATAACTGTCACCTGGGGTTCCATTATATTTTAGACCCACGCACGTCTGATCGAATGTAATTGAAACACTAACTGTAATATTGGCCTTGTCTTACATCTAGTCGTAATGGGGATGAACCTAAGCAAGAGAATATAGACTATTTTCTGTCGTCAAAATAGTTTCTACAGTGTATCGAATTATTGTTTAGCGGGGGCTTCAACGTAGCAAGAAGTAAATCAGTGGTGCTAGATCAAAGTGTAATATCTGTTCTGATGGATACTACACCCCAGATACTGGTATTGTCTTGGCCCTCGGGGCTTTATTTACGCCGATCTGTAGGTGTGTCCTGTGCAGTTCTAGGAGGTCGACCCTCCCAGGCTTTGCATCCTCTCTTTGGGAAGTTGTAAGTTTATTGCTTACTGCCTGAGGCGCCCTTACCGGGGAATGCCGACGAGGCTGCCCAGGCAATTTTTAATGGCAAGAGTGGTCACCTTCTCGGGCGCTGGCTTTTCAAATCCCACTTACCCGACCCGACGTTGGGTCACATCTTACCTTGTGGGAGTAAGATAAAAATGGGCTGTGACTAACTCCTGGGGAGGTAAATAAATAATCATGGCTTCCGTATAGCACGTGAGGGTGTTCGAAATAATAACATCTAGTAAAAGAGTTTGGTTGTCTCGGCGGGACTTGAACTAACTGATACAAAACACATGCACATTTTCGGGATATAATTACATAACGACGGTGTCCATGCTGTGTAGACCCAACAATCTACCAACATGTAATCATTGATCTCGTTAACCCAATCTTTAAAATGGATACAATAAATTTTAATTTTACATTGCTGTGAAAAAATCAAGAATATGTTTCGCTTTTAGGAAATAAAATTTGTATGATTTGTATTAATGTTTTATTTGTTAAATAGTAAGGATTACGCACAGTAGTAAATAATTGATGATTAAATAACGCAGATAAACGAACAAGACAGACACAAAAAAGTGAAGTCATAGGGCCAGCGTATGCACTCAGATATCATCTCGACCTGGTATTTGCTTTTGACGGATGTGACGTCACATCGTTCAAAGAAATAGTACGCTCGTATTTCGATCGGAAGCCAAAGGGGGCGCACATGTCGATTCAAACATATCCAAATGAAAGATCGTTTACCAGTAATTACCGACCTTTCTCTGTCTTCCCTCTGCTCTCACTAGTAAGTTACATAGAACAGACGATCGAGGCGAATAAACCTTTTCTTGTCTGCAACCGTTGTCACGATATGAACGAACTTGTTTCCTCAGTCCTGCAAGAGCATATTAAAGGACGCGTTCAGGATGACTGGCTAACAAGATATGTTTATGAAGCTCCATGTATGCTACACGATTGAAAAGTAACACATTTATACAACGTTTAGTTTCCATATTTCGTTAGATCTACTGTCCTTACAATCACTTATCTCATTTTTCTATAACGCATATATATATACATATATATATTTTTTATATATTGTTTTTAAATCTCCGAAACAGTTACATGGTAAACAGCTGATGATCCCCGTGTTAATATTAGACGCTTAAGGTCTCCTGTTTTTGTTTCACTCTTAGATAATTAACCCCTCCCCCTTTTTTTTTTTTAAATTTACTTATATTTTTTAATTTATTAATTTTCCAACGAATGTTAAGTCTTCAATATCTTGGATTTAGTTAGTTTGTCTGGGAATTTAAACTGCATTTTACATTTTTTTTTTAATGACTCAAAGCTTCTTTAGACTATATATACATACACACACACACACACACACATATATATATATATATATATATATATATATATATATACATACATACATATAATCTGTTTTATTCAGACAATATTAAAAATAATGTCATAGAAAAATCATATCACTATTATATATTAAAATCGAAAATTATATTTTCTTATTTGTTAATTTTTTGTAATTTGGTCGTAGTTTTTCCTTTTTTGTGTTTTTTTCTGTTGTTATCGTCTTATATCATTTTCATTCAATTTTAATCAATCATTTGGATTGTTCTCTTTTCCAAATTCAAGCGAAAACTATTCTTCTGTCCGGCAGGAATACGTACGAGCGCCAATAGATAATTTTAAATAACTTTAGAATGCAGATATAAATTGATCAAAATCCAGTTAAGTAAAACCATTTGTGTAAATGGCATTGTGTGCACATCTCTAGGGCCGTCAAAAATGTTTTTGTTTTTTTAATTTGGAGAGAATCGAAATCTGCATTTTAATACGAAAATTTCGATTATCCTGTAATGATCGAACATAAGATACATCGATTTATTTCGTTGACAGAATACTAACTTTTATATGATTACACCAAGAAAAGAAATTATTATTATTATTATTATTATTATTATTATTATTATTATTATTATTATTATTATTATTATTATTATCTTTTGAATTTCTACTTTTTATTTTTATATTATTTTTATTCATTGTAATAAGTTTACATAATTACATGAAATGAATAATCATAATTATTATTATTATTATTATTATTATTATTAATATTATTATTATTGTCTATCTTTTTAATTTCTTCTTTTTACTTTTATATTATTTTATTTATTGTATTATGTTTACATGATTACATAAAAAAAGAAAAATCATCATTATGCGCGGTATTATAGTATTAAGTTCCCAATGAGTTGCGTAATTATTCATTAGGGCTGAATCGGTTAGGCGTTTGGAATTGAACCGTATACGTATGTTGATAATTAAATATTTGTTATTAAATGATGATATATATATATATATATATATATATATATATATATATATATATATATATATATATAAATCCATAATGGCTGTTTAATCGTCTAGGACTCATCAGTGTCGTTGTACATTGCGAGTGTATCCATTCGAAGATTTCCTATTAAACCAGACTTTATTAATAACCCCTAATATCACAGCAAACAATATCTACAATTATCTTTAAATAACTGTTAGATCCGGTAACATGTAGCAGTTGTTTTGGTTACAGACATACATCCAAACTTCATTATAGTATGAGTTATAAAAATTACATCATTCAATCTCGTCTGTTTATTCCTTATGCAAATTTTATTTATTTGTTGTTCCTATATTTTTATTTCAATTTAGAATTGAATAATGTATCGTTGGCTGTTTTTGGCCCTCGGAAAATATTTTGTTCAAAATAATGTATTTTTTGATGTCGTATTTTTTGAGAAGCGTCAAATACATTCCATCAATTGAGTTTCGTTTAAGTTCGTTAGGATTGCAAGGAAGCTTTTTCTTTCGTTTGTTTGTTTAGTTTGCCTTTTCTACATCGTTTTATTTGATTTGATCTTTTTTTTTTTTTCTATCCCAAATCTAATAACGCTGGTTATGCAACGTTGGGTAACAAGCGATGGGATGTTATGTTGAAGTAATCTAATGCAACACAATAGCCTAGAGAGTAAATACCGAGTGACCCATTGCGATTAATTATGCAAAACAAAAGCCGATATTCCTGGAAACATAGAAGAGGAGGAAAAAGAAGAAGAAGAAAAGAAAGAAGGAGAAAAAGAAAGAAGAAGAAGAAAAAGAAAACAGTAGAAAAAGAAAAAGAAGAAGCAGAAGAAGAAGAAGCAGAAGAAAAAGAAGAAGAAGAAGAAGCAGAAGAAGCGGAACAGGGATAACAATAAAAACAGCAATATACATTGAATTCTCATTCGGAAATCAGTCAGTAAAACTCATAGTTCCAGTATTTGCTATATTTACTGTATTATTGCACATCTAAGGATATACAAATTTGCATTAAAATAAATATCCATATATATATATATATATATATATATATATATATATATATATATATATATATATATATATATATATATATATATTTATGTATATATATATATATATATATATATATATATATTTATGTATATATATATATATATATATATATATATATTTATCGACCGTTGAGAATTAGTTCCTACACTGAAGAGTGCATTAGAATGAAACATCGATGTCTGTAGGTATTTAAATAATTAATATTTATTTATAAAAATATTATTGTATATATATATATATATATATATATATATATATATATATATATATATATATATATATATATGAGAAAGGAAGGAATAGAGTAATCCGACGTAATGGGAAATAAAAAAGGAAGTCTTACAATAAAAACGAAACGTTGATGTATACATAAAAATATCTCTTGGTTTTTCCTTTTTCATTTTCCATATATATATATATATATATATATATATATATATATATATATATATATATATATATATAGAGAGAGAGAGAGAGAGAGAGAGAGAGAGAGAGAGAGAGAAACATATGTATATATATATATATATATATATATATATATATATATATGATGTATAATTTGTTTTATATATAATCATCATTTGGCTACTTATTTGCAGACATGTTAAAGTCAGAGTTATGAATAGGCAGACCTCTCTGAGCCGGACAAACACTTTCTCCTATAGTTAAATGAGGTGGGAATTTGATACCTAATAAACCGTCTAGTTAGTATTGAACATTTTTATATGAACGTATTAAAAATTCACTTGATTTATAACCTGTGGATGTAAACTTACTTGTATTAAGTATACCCGTCGAATCAGAAACACTACAATTATGTATTCCACTCTTATTTCATTCGATACTTAATAAACTTTTACATATCTGAAAAAAACGTATTCATGCATAACTAAAACAATTAATCTTAGAAATTGTGCGATAATATTGCAGTAAATAGATTTATGATTTGTTCATCTAGTTGACATAGGTGGTCACGTACACACGACGCACACTTGACAAAAGGGAGATAACCATTCATTAAATACTTGTAGAGATATTGCACACTACTAGAGTGGTTGAATTAACAGACAGTTACAGAGAGCAAGAAAAAAACATAAGTACCTAAGTTAAAAATCAGAGGCTTGTACAGTTAATTACAATTTACGGCCATTTAGAAGAATTAAAATGGAATAATTTTTCATACATGAGTCGAACCCATAATCAATAATATTTACGCATGTATATATATATATATATATATATATATATATATATATATATATATATATATATATATATATATATATATATATTAGGGAATGATAGTTGGCTTGAAGCATTGCTGGGTATAGTAGTAGCATGTTTTTTAAAGGCTGTGGGCAATGCAAATTCCGGGTAAGATGCAAGTTGTAACGAACAAAAACAATAAATCGAATACGAAATATGACTTACTATTTATTTTTCCTAAAATCTTACATAACAGCAAGAGTATTGTTAGCTGTTTGTGTGATGGCCGGATGATTAAAACATCATTATTTAATATTTAAAGAAAAGAAACTTTCTTTTTGTCAAACATAATCAATACCAGAAGAATTCCCCGACTATGCAGAGAATCTGACAAGATAAAATTGCTCCCAAAGCAAAAAAGCAGCGAAAACCAGGCTCGCAGAAATGTAAATTAAATATTTTTTTTAAAGTTATGTTATGGTGATCGATAAACTGTTGGTTTTAATAATAATAATAATAATAATAATAATAATAATAATAATAATAATAATAATAATAATAATAATAATAATAATAATTATAATAATAATAATAATAATATATATAATAATAAAATAATAATAATAAAAACACAATAATAATATGTATATATATGTTATTTATTTATTTATTTTAAAAAAATGTTGTTTATTTAGTTTATCATTTTGATTATTGGTTTTATTTTCAGTGTGTTTTATCTTCGTATTTTTTTTCTTCTTTTACGTATTTTAAGAATTTTAAATAAAGTAAAGTAAAGTAGAGTAAAGTAATATAAAGTAAAGTAAAATAAACTAAAGTAAAGTAATTAATCTCTCATTTTGACTATTCTAGATAAATTAAATTTATTGATATTCTATATTCAAGAAGTGAAATTAATTGCGGGTTTCGTTAAATTAGATTATCGAAATAATACGATATGTATTTACTATAGGATAAAGGGAAGTAACTTAGTTAAGTAAATTAATTCATTTTATGTATTCGGGTGTAGAATTCTGTAATATATTAATCGTTATATATATATATATATATATATATATATATATATATATATATATATATATATATATATATATATATATACAATACATATATATACGCACATGCATATACACATATACATAATATATATGCATACATACATACACAAGCACATAGATTGGTGGTGGGTGTAGTGGGTGGTCAAGCTGGTAAACATGGAAGGAATTAGTAGCGTTGGTTGTATTATTAGTGATGTCTTGGGTAGGTTGATTAAATGCTGTGAGCCATTTGAGGTGATAAGCTGTTCTACAGAATTGAGTCTCGATCTTAAGTTTTGTGTGGTCGTTTAGCTTTTGGGTGGTGATGAATTTGGGGCTAAGGCTGAGAAGCTCAGTCTCGGCAGTAGTAAGGGATTCGGTGAGGTCAGTGACCATGGGGGGGGGGGCTATGAGGTGGTGGTTTGAGTTTTAGGTTCTGGTGGTACTAGTGTTCTTGGTTATGTGAGGTTGGGAATATTTCTGGGAAAACCAAGTGAATATCCGTTTCAGTCGGTTTTTCTCAAGGTTGATGCAATGGTGATAGGCATCATTGACAACTCTACTAATTCCTTCCCTATCTATCAGCTTGACCACCCACTACCCCCACCACCTAGTAACCACCTACTTGATCAAAAACTTTCTAGATTAAAACACAGGATCTTTGATATACTCCAACCCGAAAAAACCTGAAAAATAAAGATCTAGTTTACTTACCCTCTGATAAAGGCAAGGAATCTCTCAACACACTCGCTCTCGAACACTTAACAACAGCAACCTATACACCCCCGCCCCCAACATTTCAGCCACACTAGTCCAAAACCCTATTCACAACACCTGGTCCCAAATATTTCTCACACGTAACCTCCCCAAAAATTCAAAATAAACTCCACACAAGACCAACACACACACACAAATTAGACCTATAGTCTCTACTATTAACGGACCACTCTATACAATCTCCTGGCTTCTCTCTCAACTACTCAAACCACTACTCCCCTCCTTTCTCGCACATGTTAGCAGCTCCGACCAAGTAATTAGCAGACTACACTCACTCCAACTCCAACAACTACAAACAAACTATATATTTATATATTAAGCCTAGATGTAATCTCCCTCTACACCTCAATACCCGCACACCCAGCCATAGACCTCATCACTGACCATATATATATATATATATATATATATATATATATATATATATATATATATATATATATATATATATATATATACATGAGGCAAACGTAAACATAACACCATAATGGCTTATTTTATCTTCATTTGTGTGCTCCCACCATTCCGTTTTTCGAGTGCAATCAATGTATGTGTGCAGCGTTGATGTGAAAAAGTCATGTACATGAAATGAAAAACGCTTATTTCATATTGTTATTTGATAGCTGACACTTGGTAATAGATAAACAGCGTAGCTCGGAACAATAGATACGGAGAATAGAATAAGTAACAACAAAACACTATCTTCTCAATTCACTTGAAGGTATATTTTCTCTTAACTTACGGTGCAATTATAAATCTAAAAACTTTACATCTGTTTTGGCCCGGTTTTATTTTGAAATTACTCATTTATACGTTTTTCTAAAATAAAATAAGGATCATTCTCGCAATGTCTCTAATAGAATATGAAATGTTACCATTAATCTGGATTACACTGGTCAAATAATTGTTCCTTCAACGGATGAAAACAAGTGTAAACATTCAGCATATTTACTAATTTAAAACGAAATGAGTAATAAAAAATATAAATAAAATGTAAACATATTAAGAGAATTTTGTTTGCCTGTAGGACAACGAGAAAGATTAGAAGAACAGAACACAACTATGGGTGTGGTCGTTCAACGATAGATGAAGACTTAAGAAAATGAAGAGAGCAGATTTAATGGTATAGATTGATTGTCTTATTGGTCATCGGAATGCACCTATAATATATATATATATATATATATATATATATATATATATATTAATCCCTAAAGCATTATAATGTAAAAAACTGATGATCCCTACATGAAAATTAGGTAATAGTAAGATCCAAATCTTGTGTGAATACCGATGTATAGTCCTAGACGTAAAATAATATAGCAATTGCAAAAAAGATTGCTGACTTACAACAGCGAGTAGTTGTCAACGAACGGTTCAGTACTAAAGCCATTTAAAATTAAATCGTGAATAGCTTAAAGGTTTTAAAATATTTAACGAATATATATATATATATATATATATATATATATATATATATGTATGTATATATAAATATATATATATATATATATATATATATATAACATGTCTCCAACCTTCGTTGTCTGATAATCTATTTTCATTCCTTCCTTCCTCCCACCTTATTTTTCCCTCCCAACTCGTCCTTAACTGACTTATCAATCGCCAGACGGAAAAATTGAATTTCCAGATTTAATAGACGATTTAAAAGAACTTGGGTTTGAGCGGTTGGACGGGGACCTAATCAAACTGACCACGTTTAGGATACCTCAAATTGCTTCTCCCTTCCTATATACCTTCCGGGGTAAATCATACAATGTCCCCCTCTCTATATATATGCATTGCTCTCTTTCCCTCTAACTGTATTGCCTTCCCTTATACATCGTGCAATCTCCCCATCTCTCTCTATATATATATTAAATATGTTGTCACTCTCTGTCTCTCCCTCAATATACGTCTCAAATAGTTCATTGCTCCCTCTCTCAAGATATATATTAAATATGTTGTCGCTCTCGTAATATATGTGTATTGAAATGGTGAGTGGGAGTTTCTTATCTTACATTTTCAAAAATGTAATCATCCTGCTTGGATGCTTGAATAAGGCCGTAGGGTTGAAATAAATTATTGTACCGGTGATTATGTGATACCGTGTTACTTTTTTTCTTTTCTTTTCTTCTTGCTCTGTTTATTAAATTGAGCTCCCATACTCGGACTTCCTTCTGGAATGTATTTCATTCTAACACACACACACTATATATATATATATATATATAAATAAATATATATATATATATATATATATATATATATATATATATATATATATATATATATATATATATATATATATATATATATATAGGCAAGTTAAAGGATCAAAATAAAAGTTGTAAACAGTACAAAATCTAAAAAATCAAAAAATGGAAGTATACATTACAACATTCAATTACATTTAGGTTTACGAATGAATTTGTAGTAATTTTTAAACCGTGAATTATTTCATTTTTGATATTCCGAAAGAATTTTATGAAACTTTTTCTCTTTATGTTTCATGCAGAAGAGGAAACATTGGCAGTATATTGAAATCTGACACGTTTGCGCTAATCCAATTGCACATGCACCTAATTTTTAAACAGATCAAATACTTCGTCATAAAAATTAGTAATTCAATCTTAACGTTTTTTTTTTCACGAGCGAAACATGCATTTGCTTATATAACGGAAACGATCGACTCATTTTTATGAAGACCTACGCATTTGAAAAGAGACTCTGTCTGTAGACCTACCCGTTTACCTTTCACGCTGTACTATGAACATAATTTATAGATGTGTCTACGCCATTTATTGGAGAATATTATAGTCGATATTTTATTATCTTACGGTTCAAATGATATGCTTATATTACCATCGCTAAACGCGCAGTTTGAGTAGACGAAACTTCAGAATATAATCAATGCAAAATTTCTAAAAAGATAGTGTCATAGGCTTTGTAAGATACGCGACATAAAAATCCTTATTACAATTCAAATAATCAAAAAACAGCAGCCGTAAACGTAACAAATGTTTATATTTAGATTAAAACGTTGGCAGTTTTTTGAGTTCGTGTGTGCTATTGGTTGAAAACATTTCAGTGTGTGAAACCGTTTCATTTGCTTGTCTCATGTAAGTGAATGTATGTCAGACAGATGTATGTGTGCGAGCGCGTTATCAGTAGCAGTAACAGCCCTTAGTGCTACGTGCTTGGTTTAATAAAGTTGCTTTGATCGATGTATGTGATAACCAGTAGTTATAGTCGTGATGCTTCTTGTTCTGTTCATGAAGTAATTGATGTTCATAGTTCACGCTTTTCGGGAGGAACAATTAGATATATATTATTAAAACTAGATGCCCATTCGAAGTCTGACGGTCATCTCAATATACGTTTTCCTTTGACGTGGAGATTTAGCTCGTCGTCTGGTTTCTGTTTTAATTCTTCTATTGACAATATTAATTATTGCAGATCTACAAAATTGTCGGTTGCTATTTGTCGACGCTTAAGTTTTACGCAAACCACTACTAACATTTGGTAATATATCCACTATATTGTCTCTGACTGAGATACACGCCATAGTTTTGTCGTTGGAAGCTGGCTGCTTTGTGGACAGCAGATCACGAGCTATTTTGCTATTGTTTTGTTTTAGATATTTATATATATGCACACGAAAGATGTTGGACTATCTTTCTTATGCACATTACATGCAGATTGACTAAAATGTGTGTGGATATTTACGTTGTATTTCACCCTTTCATTTTCTGTTTATAGTCGAACTGATAGTATTTGATTCAGTAAATCCCTAGAAATCGACACAATTTAATCTAACTAATTGTTGATGTGGCCCTGTAATGGGGTCATAATGAAAACAAGGACTCGGGGTTTAGAAAAAAAGTATATTGAATGAATATATAATACAACAGAGAAACAAGAGTGGCAGTACGTCAGTCTCGAGTGTCAGTATAGACTGGGGTGTATTCAACACTAGAGAGTGGGTGCTTCAGAATTTCTAATTAATAGCAGAGTCCAAAGTCCGTTATAGATAAGGTGCCATAACATTAGTGAAGCATTCAAAGAAACATATCATATTTGTTTGTTCTAGTAAATAAAATATCAGTGTGTCTAGACACTGTCCTATGGCGACAGTGATCCACTTGTTTACACACATAGCTTTCCATTTCCGCTATAACAAATAGGCGAGTTCATGGTGTTTATACTCATCAGTGTAGCTGTATATGTATGTATATATATAAGTATCATATATATATATATTATATATATATATATATATATATATATATATATATATATATAGAGAGAGAGAGAGAGAGAGAGAGAGAGAAAGAGAGCGAAAGAAACACTAGCAAGTGAAGTTAAATATAACAGAGTGTGTTTTGTATTTGCAATTGCCTCCGATTTCTACCATTAGTGTTCCCGGTGGTAATTGTAAATTATCGATCAAAAAGGTGTTTTGCATCTATTATGAGTGTATGAAAACATCAAGATCGTCATCATATGTTCATTGAAGTTTAATTCATTGTAGTTATATATATATATATTAGTAAGCATTCGATATTGAAACTTAAGAAAGATGTCTGGGAGACCAACATATCTTCTTATCTTTAATGCGGGTCCGCGCATCTTTCCCTAAAAGACTTCGACATTTGAACTGTTACCGAATTAACATCTTACGGATTCTACCTTCTACTAGCGATAAACATGTCGCTATGAAAAAAGATGTTTTGTACCCCTGACAGAGACGTAATACGTCGAAAATTTGGGACTACTTTAAATAAATTACTATTTATTTGAAAAAAAATGCATTCTTAGGCTTCAAACATCTTTCTTACATTTCAATATTGAATGCTTTCTAATGGGAGACCAACATATCTTCTCATATATATATATATATATATATATATATATTTAACTGACTTTCAAAACTAACTATTTTTTGGTTCAAACAAATTAAACTGTGTTCCATCAGTCACATTTTTCTATGTATTTCTATATAATGATTTTTGTTTAGGGCATCTATTTTGTTCATTAGTAAAATGGATTAAGATATTTTATTATTCTGATTGCAAATTGATTCAAATTGTTGTCGAATTGAAAAAAATCAACATAACACCTGTATTCATTTATACGAAAATAGAAGACCCCTTATTTGAGGACGATTAAACTGAACCCCCATAACAAAGCAGTTCTGCACCACTTTTATGTTCCCGTACGAAGATTAAAATGCAGAAATTATCATACTAAACATCAAG
>OY744532.1:102499582-102509582 GCA_963556195.1 Sepiola atlantica | reverse complement strand
GATGAACAAAATGGGATTTGAACAAATGCACAGCAGGTAATCTCGAATTTTATTTGAAATATGATAGCCCAATGTAAATTATATTTTTAATTTAATCATGAATTTCCGAGAAAAATGATATTTTAAAGTTAATTTTTTAGACAAACGAACATGCTATTTAAACTTAAGCGTAATAAATAGACACACATCCATTGTCTTGTTTCAGCCTTACATTGTTAGTAAATATTTGAGTATGACAAACCACACAACATGCTTTTTCGATTTAAATATATCAAATCAATAAAATCCCTATTTAGGATGATGTCAGTCCAAAACAAAATCTATTTGACAAAGAAAATTTTTTTACTCGCCTTAAGTATCTCAGATCAACGAAACGGCTGTACTTGTACGGAAATCGCTCCAGACAAAGCATGAAGCCACTTGATGTAAGGAGCTAAAAAATAAAAAAGGTATATACTTCATGTCAAAACTAGCCAAAGATAGGTGTTAGTTGGATAGATTCCGACCAAGAAAGCGCAATTCACCCCCCTTTGTCAGCCGGATACTCATGGAATGTGAGGACTAAATGGAACAATAAATGAAGCGAGAGTTACGTATGTAAACCCAAGTTAGTCACTTTCTAATCTCCGTTTAGCAAGAAAACTCAGATTCTATTTGAAACTTTTGTTACTTTGAACTTAATTATTTATTGTATTTTAGTACATATATATTATTTGAAACTTTATAATAATAGACTGATGGTAACTCGTTTTTTTTAATTTGAACTGGACGGATCGAGCTAAGTGTTATTTAGAATCTAACATCTAACAAACACAAATGAAAATGTCATTTCCGACTTAAATATGTTATTAGATACTCATGTGTGACAGGCCAACAATTTTTTTAATTAAAACTTAATCATGATCGACGAATGAAATGCTATTTAGACATACTCATGAACCGCTAAAAATATGCTATTTTTTAAGTTTAGATTGCAGATAGTTGAAAATGATATTTCAAACCTAAGCGTAACAGACAGACGAAAATTCGATTTCAAATGTTAGTTTGACAGATCGACTAAATCGTAATGTCAGATTTAGGTTTGACAGACAAGAAAGATTTTGCATATATCAGATCAACAAAGATGCTTTTAAAACTTAAGAATAATAGATAGATGAAGATTATATTATCAAATTTAAGCGTGGTAACCGGGAAACAGATAATGTTATACATAGGTTTAGCGATCTAAAATAAGTTGTCATAATTTCATTTACCAGTTTAACGATACTTCTATATATATGAAGCAAATTTGACTGTATATGTTTCTGGGAATAACAGTAAACCAGTGGATCTATGAGCCATACTAACCACAGATTTTCAATCACTACCGTCTGTTCAATTCTTTGTCGATGTAAGAAGTTCTTGCCTTTTTTTTTAATTAAAAGTACGTAAAAATTAATATTTGACATGTTAGATGTCCGTTGTAACAGAATTAAACATTACTTTTCACATGAAATCATCGTAAGTATTTGACGTGTTTCTTTAATAGAGCACACATTTATCATATATTTAATGTAAAGATAGATACACAAATGTGATTATTATTTTAGAAAACCGAACTATTTAAGATCTAGGCGGAGAGGTAACACATCGATAAGATGAACTCATTTAAGTATATTAAAATGACAACACATTTTCGTTGGATCGAGGTCAATGTGCATAAAGCGTCCGCTTTCAGTTTTAATATATTATGCCATCTTCTGTGTTGATCTCACACAAAACAAGTGTTTCCTGAGCCGATATCAATTATAAATCGAATATTTCTAATATGAAATAGACGAAAAATATTTAATTAATTCATTTACCAAATCTTTGGTATCTAATTTAAGAAAATATTATGAAACCAGCAGAGACTGGCATATCACCTTATCTGAAATCGGGTAATGTTGTCATTTTCATTCTTAAAATGTTTCGGACAATTACCTTCATCGTGGTTATAATATCAAACATATTTTAGAGACGTTAATATACGTTTTAAACTTATAGATCTTAAATCACTCTGCCAACAATGGTGAGTGTCTGTTCGCCGCCGATCACAACAGACGGCCAAGTACTGTCGTTTAAGTTGGGTATAATTTCTTATTTCCAACAGCTAGAAGATTTGGCGCAAGTCCGGTATTGCAAGATAGGAAAAGCCAGCTCACTAAACCAAAGTGCACTTTAGTCCCACACAATTAGTTCTGAACAGACTCGTTGACATTTTATGATTAGAGCGCCTTAGGCGGTCGGAAATAAAGCAACCCCTTCTTAAAGAACGAACATAATGCCGGAGAGGGAGCACGTTCTAGGACTTAGAGGAACAATAACTCACTCCGATAGCCAACTGATGTAACTTGAAGATTGCATGAAATATATATATAGAGGGGTCATAGGAGGCTATCACAATGGAAGAAGTAGAAATATGTCGGTGTTGAGGAGGAAGAAAACAAACAAAGAAGTATTTTTTTATTATAGTTAATCTTACTTGTTATGTTAAAGTTTCTACACAATGTTTTTGGCATGTGGGCAGTGAGACAATTACTTGAAGATTGGTGACAATAGTTGCAACCGGGCAGAATTAGATCATTTAAGATAACGGCTACACAGGAATTTGTTTACACTGGACTTGCAAATTACTACGTTGTAGTCAGCCGGAAAACAATTCCGTGGTATTGTGTTCCACAGACGGGTAGTTTTTAGAAAAAAAACTTTGCTCATAGAGTTATATTTATTTTTAGGTACACAACGGAAGAACAATAAATTATTTACAGTATTTTAAGCTAGACTAGTTCTATTTTTAAATGTTTTACAGATACGAACAATAGACAGGAGCTCAGTCGAACCCCATTACATGAAAATAACGATATAATAGATGAAGACTAGCAACCTCCCTACTGTGAGAAAGAGGCCTTAGGGAAAGAAGAGGTCATCGCCTATAAACTTACCCAAATACAACGAGACGGACTAAATCTTAGCCTCAAATTTACCACCAGCTTTCGCAAGGGGGGCATTGTACATACTATCACAAAGAACTAAAAACATTACGACTCCGAGTTTGGAAAGGGCTACTTTCAGAGTCTTATAACAACCTCACTCCGCCAACTACGTGATACTTCCTTTACTATGGAGATACTCAAAAGCTATCTGAGAGCTTGCCTATAACATGCGTATGCATATCATCCATGCTGATAAAAGGTAGCGGGGTCGTTATAACGGCCTCCGATTATTATTAACACAAAAACAAGCTACTAATAAATGATGACAACATCTACACAAAGAACCCCACGGAAGACATTCAATGATACACAAGGCGTCAAACGCGAAGACAGAACGATTTTGTTGGGCGTCTTTACTCGATTCAACTTCTAGACTAAACCTAACCCAACCCTAACCCTCCCAAACGTTACAAGTCCTGTAATTTACCAGACAGCATTAAGAATGTTAAAAAGACAATATATTTCGTTTGATCGGTGGAAGTTTGGATAAAGCGTTCCCATTTATTTCAAATACGTTATGTGATCTTTCAAGTTGTTAATATTACATTCGGCTATTGATTTTTTTATATAAACCTAAATAATGCTTATTAATAATCGTTTTTATTCGAATGGTTTAAACGTAATTTTTCTTTCATTTATTTTATTGCAATTTAAATTGAACAAAAATAATTTAGACGTACGTGCATACGAGAATCGGTTGAGAAACCCGAAATTAATGCGTACTTCTCTAACTAAACGTGGGTAGAGGTTACCCCAGAACGGAAATCGATGATACCACGTGACTACCGGACGGAGATTTTCTGTCCCTAGTCTGGCGATACTAGAAGCGGAAGAGACGTGTCTAGAGCGCGGTCTCTTAATGGGGGGGGGGGGGAGGCACAATGGAGCAATGGGTAGCGGATAATCTATTTAACTATATTTTTCTCTCTAACGCAAGTAACTTTTCTTTTTTATAATTTCTGTGACAGTTTTTCTTTTTGTAATAAACCGTTATTAAAAACCAAACGTCAGCGTCCGAGTGATTTTATTCACAGACAAGCAAGAACATAGATTCCTGACAACGACACGGGTGTATACACGCCCTTCAACTAGTGTATACTATGTAGTTAATGATAATCTGTATAGTATGTATGTAGGGAGCAACAATCCTTCTAAATATTACACCTCTAAGCCTATTATGCTCATGAGGGAAAACAATTTATCGTTGTTATTCGTATATTACCACATTTCAAGCTCGACTGACATACATGTAGTGACTAAACTTGTGAAATTAATATTATGATTATTTGTATTAATTTTATCACTGGATGTTCCGGTCAATGTGACGCCCAACCGCTTTAAGGTGTATTTTTCTAACTCAGGAATATTTATGTAAAACTCGGAGATCAGTACGAAATTTTGAACGGAAGCTTCAAGGACATGTTAGGTAACGGATATACGTGATAAGAATAATCAGTCCTAGGTGACAGTCTTCTGGGTGTTGAAGGTTCAATCCTCAGTAAAGGCCGATACTAAATACAACTGCGAATTACTTAAGACTTCTACTCGGTCATGGCTAACAAAACGAGAGCAATCTACACCCAAAGGGTTCTGTTCGCAATTTTGTACAGATGTCCAAGTTCGACATTAAGATTCCCGAGTTCGACAAGTTGCACCTGAAGAAGGTCAGAGGTTACATCAGCAAATACGTTTTAAAATAACATTTAAAATGAAAACAATAGTCTGAATAATCCAAATGATGTAAATTATGAACCTTTATTTACAAAATTTCGAAACTGAACATTTATATTTTTACAGAACAAATACGTTGCTTTGGGAAAATTTCGTAAGGGTGTTATGAGCTCGTAGCGGCCACTATTTTTTAAGAACATCACACGCTTTGTAGTCATGGTAATTGATTTACCTTTTCTCCAGGAGATTAGACACAAGGTCATGTGTGGAGTTTGATGAAAGTGTTTCTGTGGAACGAACTAGATTTGAACTCGGAACTGCGTGGCCAAGACAAAACGAAACTTCCGTGGGCAGAATTTCTTTTCTAGAACTGCCCGTCTGTGGAACACAGCGCTGCGAGCATCCTTCCCAGCCGACTGCAATATGGTCGTCTTCAAGTGCAATGTAAAAAAATTCTTGTTGCACCGTCTCCGTAATTAATCAATTTCTAACCGGCTACAACCATCGTGTCTCACCGTCCGACAGTCAAAGTTTTTAACCCTCATTTATATTCGAGTGGTTTTTGGGCCTTGATAAGCGGTGGCCTTTATTGCAAAAAAAAAACACCCAGGTCCTCAGTCCGCGTCGTTACCCACTTAGCCACCGTCACACAGATATAATTATGTCAGAAACAAAATGTAACGTTAAGTATTAACCCGTACAGGATGATGGAATGTTATTATCCTTCAAGAGTTGTTTTCCTTCAAAGTATTCGTCTAATTATTTCTAAAATATTCTCAAATTTATTGAAACATCATCAGCTTCCACTCTAAAGTACTAAACCTATTTTTATTATTATTTTAATTCTTACGAAATGCAATGTTTCGGTATCCTATTGCCGTGTGCAACTGCTTATTATATGGCGGTAGAATTTTCTGTTCAAAAAAAATATATATATATTCTTTATTTTATCTCGTAAGAAAATCGTTCGTAAGATGAAAGAGCAAAAGGGAAAATGCTAAAACGAAATGGATTTGGAATCTGTTTCTCGGCCATCCAATCGCTGTTTCTGCTGCTCCTGCTGATTCTTATTATTATTATTATTATTATTATTATTATTATTATTATTATTATTATTATTATCATTATTTGTATTATTATTATCATTATTATTATTATCATCATCATTAATATTATCATCTTTATTATTATCATCATTATTATTATCATCATCATCATTATTATTATCATCATCATCATCATTATTATTATCATCATCATCATTATTATTATCATTATTATTACCATCGTTATCATCATTATTATCATTAGCATCATTATAATCATAATTTATATTATTACTATTATCATCATCATTAGAATTATTATCATCATCATTATCATTATGATCATCATATTATTATCATTGCTATTATTATTATTTTGATTATTATTATTATCATCACATGATTATCATCACCATCATCATTATTATTATCATCATCATTATTATGTTATCATCATTATTATTATTATCATCATAATTATTATTATCAGTATTATTATTATCATTATCAATTGTATTATTATCATCATCATCATTATTATTATCATCATTATTATAATTATTATTATTATTATCATTATCAACATTAATATAAGTATTATTAGTAGTAGTATTAGTAGTATTATCATTATTATAATTATAATCATCATTATTATCATTATCATCATTAGTATTATTATCATCATTATTATTATCATAATTATTATTATCGTTATTATTATTATCATTATTTTTATCATCATCATTATTATTATCATTATTATTATTATCATCATTATTATTATTATCATTATTTTTATCATTATTATCATTAGTAGTAGTACAGTAGTAGTAGTAGTATGTCTGCGTATTTTATTCGCTATCTATTTCATAGTTCCAAAAGGACTATTTTTATACCTTTTTTTTAAAACACACACATTATGGGTTATATTATGTTTGTATGTTTAGGTTAACTTTGTTTTACTAAGATTCTCCTCTCGATAGAGTGAAGCCAATTAACCAAATAACCATATTCAATCTCAACATGATAACGACTACTTCAAAGTACTGGACTCTTTATTATGATTAATCTTGTTATTTGTTGAAAATGGAGGATTTCTCGATGGCCTACCTGAAATCGAGAGCCTTTTCTCGTAGATTGATCCACGCTTCTTCAGAAGAGGACCTGCTCGTCGCTTGTTCGTTCTGTCGGTTGTTCATTTGTCTGTCACGCTTCCGTTTAAAATGTTATTTTAATCGATAAACACGCAGATTGTATCGAGTCCAAGAGTTTGTTTAAGCTCTGATAATCGTTCGGCTCCCGATTCCTAATAGTCTCGTTCTTAGCGTTGTTACTGAATCTGCCATCGGCCTCTTGCTCGACATGTTTTTGTTTTAATATTCTAAATCGTGTATGTTCGAATTCTTGGTCTTATTTATTCTTTCAGCGTGTGTATCTCAGTCTAAAGAATTAATAACACACTAGTATCAATTCGGTGAATATGTCTCTTACTTCTGATTTAAGCAATATAATGCCTCTAGCAATGCATCTCGTTTGACAAAAGAAGTGTTTGATGACAAAAACTTGACAGGGAACAAATACGTCTATTGTCCATCTGAGAGCCGAGATGTTAACCTAGTTTAAAATATATGGTATTTTATGAAAAGTCTAATTTACGAGAATAGACACTACTTTATTTGGTAAATGATCTATGGTATCGTATCTTGGAAGTATATTTTCTCATAACAACACCAGACGTAATGAATAGTCTTCATCCGTGAATAAGAACTCGTAGAGTTGTTAAACAAATATCACGTAAATATAAAAGATTACAATTAATTAAATCATCCTCTATGTGTTTCTATTTCGTTATTTCAGAATTAGTATCATTAAAACACAATTCAATTTATTTTTGTTTCATTTCCTATCTTATAAAATGTCAACTTGTGCCTACACTTTTATGTTGTTTGGTGTCCATATATTTGCTAAAACAGGATTATTAATATATTTTGAAATTGAAGATGGAAAACAGATTTTGATAATCAACAAATATAAGACACCGTCATTTTCATATCAACTTCTTTTATGTGAAATTGCCACATAAAAGCTATGAAGCCACTTGATGTAAGGAGCGACAAAAATACAACTTCAAAGTAATAACTGCTAAATGGGCAGATTCCGACCCAGAAAACAGCAATTATTCCCCCTTTGTCAGAACCATCACTGATGGAATGTTAGAACTAAAGAACAAAATAAGGGAAGCAATAGTTACGAGGCTGCCGAAAGTAAAGCCAAGGTCAACTTTCTACTCTCCTTATGGTATACGCACAAAATGTTGCTATTTGGAAACACTCTTGGTTCGTACTGTCGGAAGATACATCAGTTCCCATGCTTTATTTTACATGCTGGCAAATTCATCAGGTGTGGCGCGTACGGTTTACCCCTAGCAACTGTCTGATAATGCATTATTCTTCCGTTTTTCCCTTGGGAACTGGAAATTGTGTCAGAAAAATGGTCAAGACTATTCAAATTCAAACATCACTAATTAAGCATCGATCAATATTTCTTATCTAATAGCTTCTTCTGACTATCACCAAAGAGATTTTAGAGCTATTATTTATCCGGACTCAGCATTAAGATTCCTGTATCAGCCAGATTAAAAGACACTCATAGAATATGGACAACGAATACGACGTTTTTATTAACATTTAAATCGCTACACTTAAACTTGCATCGATTTCTTCAACTATGACTTTCTTCTGGCTAATTACATAAGGGCACGAAAGTGTCTAATGACTGATATCAATCCGGACGTCACACTAGGATGTTTTCTTTCTCTGAACCACAATAAATAATCGAATTCAAAATCCAGCACCAATGCGACATAAGTAAATGCAC
This sequence comes from Sepiola atlantica, assembly GCA_963556195.1. Classification (NCBI taxonomy): domain Eukaryota; kingdom Metazoa; phylum Mollusca; class Cephalopoda; order Sepiida; family Sepiolidae; genus Sepiola; species Sepiola atlantica. Next base: position 102,500,974 of record OY744532.1, on the reverse strand, counting down.
GTAATTATATATCTACTTTCGTATAGATGAACAGTTAAAGCTAGGGTCAAATGCATTTTATGATACTTAAGTACGCCTTTGTATTGGGCAATCATTCGACATTTAACTGCCAAAGTATATTACTGTTAAGTAACACATAATTCTAAGGAAACGCTTGCCCACGCATCAACAACAAACAAGAGAATGAATATCACTGTCGACACAAACTAAAGTTTAGCTATAAAATGGCTGCATATATTTGCCGGCTTAAAATTATCCTGGCTTCATGACAAACGAAAATAAAATGAAAGAAATCTAAAAGAAACCAAAATAAAAGACTCTACTTTGGTTAAACTCGAAGATAGAGAATCTTTGAAGATCTTAGCCGAATGCAATATAAAGTGGTTTGCTGGCAATATCTTCTTCCTCGCTGTATTTGCTTACAGACGCCATGTTTAACCGAGAGTTGCAATTGCCTTTTTCTCTCATATACAAAAAATGTAGACAAATTCAAGATGGCTGCCAAACAACGAAGAGAAGAAAAAAACGAAAGATTAATACGAGAACGAGTATTTCAAGATGCGTCTATTCAATATGCGCATTTAACGATAGAAATGCTATTTAAAATCGTAGCAAATTGAATAACATCTTATGTTAAGTGTGACAGACGTACCGACAGACTTAGCATTTTATTGATATGAGCTGACCCATCAAATGTTCGGGGTATCGATCAAATCGTTGCACTTAGCGATGAAACTAGAATATAAAACCTCAAGTGTAATAGACCTACGGCAATCTAATGGAGGGTGATCTGTACTCTTCTTTACAGCTCCTTTCTCAAAGAAGAGGCAATGTTCTTTGGCTTTTTACTATGAGCAAAATGTAGTATATGTTCTCATACTTAACTTTATATTTTCTGTCTGTGGTCAGCAATGGAAAAATGCTTCTCCACTCAAGATGGTTTATTATTTTTCTCGAATCCAATGTGCCTCTTTTGAAGAGCTTGATTTCCCCCGGATTTAAGACCGACCTTGTGTTTAACTTTGGACTCGTGTGGAGTCAACTTCATAAGGACATTCCTAGTCTCTCTCTACTCTATCGATATTCCAATGAAATATGTTCGACTGAGCTCAAATCACTGGTTATTGTTTGACAGACATTCAGAACAAGAACTCATCTACCTACCACAATATATACCAACTTTCCTTTCTTGTTTCGTTTGCTTAGCGCCAGGTCGAATTTTCATCAACCGAATTTCTTTCCAATAGAAATTACCACGTGACTAGTTTCCTGCAGACAACAACAATACCGTTTTCAAATCTTATGTTAACGAATCCTTGTTAAAAATAATTTCGTACATTGATTACTTAAGTGTTTGTTTACATTGGATTGGAAGACAACCATGTTTTAGTC
>OY744532.1:102474582-102497082 GCA_963556195.1 Sepiola atlantica | reverse complement strand
AATAATAATAATAATAATAATAATAATAATAATAATAATAATAATAATAATAATAATAATAATAATAATAATAATAATAATAATAATAATAATAATAATAATAATAATAATAATAATAATAATAATAATAATAATAATAATAATAATAATAATAATAATAATAATAATAATAATAATAATAATAATAATAATAATAATAATAATAATAATAATAATAATAATAATAATAATAATAATAATAATAATAATAATAATAATAATAATAATAATAATAATAATAATAATAATAATAATAATAATAATAATAATAATAATAATAATAATAATAATAATAATAATAATAATAATAATAATAATAATAATAATAATAATAATAATAATAATAATAATAATAATAATAATAATAATAATAATAATAATAATAATAATAATAATAATAATAATAATAATAATAATAATAATAATAATAATAATAATAATAATAATAATAATAATAATAATAATAATAATAATAATAATAATAATAATAATAATAATAATAATAATAATAATAATAATAATAATAATAATAATAATAATAATAATAATAATAATAATAATAATAATAATAATAATAATAATAATAATAATAATAATAATAATAATAATAATAATAATAATAATAATAATAATAATAATAATAATAATAATAATAATAATAATAATAATAATAATAATAATAATAATAATAATAATAATAATAATAATAATAATAATAATAATAATAATAATAATAATAATAATAATAATAATAATAATAATAATAATAATAATAATAATAATAATAATAATAATAATAATAATAATAATAATAATAATAATAATAATAATAATAATAATAATAATAATAATAATAATAATAATAATAATAATAATAATAATAATAATAATAATAATAATAATAATAATAATAATAATAATAATAATAATAATAATAATAATAATAATAATAATAATAATAATAATAATAATAATAATAATAATAATAATAATAATAATAATAATAATAATAATAATAATAATAATAATAATAATAATAATAATAATAATAATAATAATAATAATAATAATAATAATAATAATAATAATAATAATAATAATAATAATAATAATAATAATAATAATAATAATAATAATAATAATAATAATAATAATAATAATAATAATAATAATAATAATAATAATAATAATAATAATAATAATAATAATAATAATAATAATAATAATAATAATAATAATAATAATAATAATAATAATAATAATAATAATAATAATAATAATAATAATAATAATAATAATAATAATAATAATAATAATAATAATAATAATAATAATAATAATAATAATAATAATAATAATAATAATAATAATAATAATAATAATAATAATAATAATAATAATAATAATAATAATAATAATAATAATAATAATAATAATAATAATAATAATAATAATAATAATAATAATAATAATAATAATAATAATAATAATAATAATAATAATAATAATAATAATAATAATAATAATAATAATAATAATAATAATAATAATAATAATAATAATAATAATAATAATAATAATAATAATAATAATAATAATAATAATAATAATAATAATAATAATAATAATAATAATAATAATAATAATAATAATAATAATAATAATAATAATAATAATAATAATAATAATAATAATAATAATAATAATAATAATAATAATAATAATAATAATAATAATAATAATAATAATAATAATAATAATAATAATAATAATAATAATAATAATAATAATAATAATAATAATAATAATAATAATAATAATAATAATAATAATAATAATAATAATAATAATAATAATAATAATAATAATAATAATAATAATAATAATAATAATAATAATAATAATAATAATAATAATAATAATAATAATAATAATAATAATAATAATAATAATAATAATAATAATAATAATAATAATAATAATAATAATAATAATAATAATAATAATAATAATAATAATAATAATAATAATAATAATAATAATAATAATAATAATAATAATAATAATAATAATAATAATAATATGGTACCAACTAATACAAGACAAAATATTTTTAAAGGGTCAAGGAGGACGGAAAGTCCGGGAAGATAGAGCATTAACTATCAATTCAGTTGAAGAGTGCAAAGAGTAATAGGGTTAGGGTTAGGAAAGGCATATAATCACCCAAATCCAAAAAAAACATCGGTGGTTGCCAGCGAGAAATCAATGCAAAGCATCTGTTACGAAAAGGTAAACTCATTTGCAATGGTTATCGAAAAAGGTGGGGAGTACTGCTAATCTGGGGAGAGTTGTTGTCACTCCAGGAAATACCACCGCTCATTCTCAGTTAGCATTCACTGATGACAACCTATATTAAAACTCCTAGTGATTAAATAATAACAATAATAATTAAAAACACATTATAATGATAATAATAATAATAATAATAATAATAATAATAATAATAATAATAATAATAATAATAATAATAATAATAATAATAATAATAATAATCTTCGTTACTGTTTCAATGGTGAAAAACTATTTCGATGACACAATATAATTTGCAACCGTTATCGAAAGAGGCGGATAGTACTATAAACCTGGGGAGTATGTTGTCGTTAAGATTCCAGGGAAGGAATCTGGTAATCGGCAGTGTAATAATCACTGATATTGACCTTATCAGTAACTAATGATGATTATATGAGTTCATAGATATGTCTGCAGGAGTCTGAACAATCGATGAGTGTATAGAATCTGTGATAAAACTGTTAGCTAATACTGAATGGTAGCAGGCAAATAGACCGACCGATAGTAAGTGCAAACTTTCGATAAAAAGCTTACGATTGCTCTTAATGTAAATTAACACAAAACAAGACATAAAGACGAATAGTTAAAGCTGGAATAGAGAATCGGTGAGCGCAATAAAAAACAGAGGGAAAACGCATTTGGGAACGGAAAAATGAAAATAGAGTTTGCATGTAGAAAAAAAAGAAATGAACATTTGGCCAACATAATTGTAGAATTGCATTCGAGTATTGCGTAATGATGAGTCTATGATAATTTACTGACGATGTATACCTTTATTCTGTGAATAAGGTTTCGTGCAGTCGTCTACGTCATGAAACACCGCAAAATGTATATGTTGTTACTTTTTTGTTGTTTTTGTTGATCTTTCTTTCCTTCTTTTTATATTATTATTATCATTATTATTATTGGTAGTAGGATTATTGTTATTATTATCATCATCATTATTATTTAAATTATCATTATCATTATCATTATTAGTATTGTTATTATTATAATAATTATTATTATTGTTGCATAGCCCTTTAAAGGGGTGCGGCATCAAAGGGGTCATTTGTTACATAACGCTTGTGAATTAAATCTTCTCGGAACCGAAAACAAACGAAAAGTCTACGAAAAGATTATGAAAGCGTTTTCAACCTTTTTTTTAACTCATTTTCGTAAGGCACTTCTATAGGCATTTTCAACAAGCACTTTTAATACACATTTCCTTAGGGCGATTTTAAGCCTTCAAACTGTCAACCTATTACACATTAATGTTTAACCAATTCTCGTTATTAAAACGTTTTTAATTTTAAACATTTCAAATTACGCATTTTAAACATAGTTCTCTTTTAAATTCTTACTCATTAAACACAGTTCAATAACCATATAACATTAAACCTTGTATCTCATTTAAACACATTAAACGTTATAAACATTGTTCGTTAAGCATATCAAATAAAGCATGGTGCAGTTTTCCTTCCTACTTTTTTTTAGTTCTTTCGAGTTTTACAGATTAGGACCCAAAATGTTATGCACAAAAATAATAATAATAATAATAATAATAATAATAATAATAATTATTATTATTATTATTATTATTATTATTATTATTATTATTATTATTATTATTATTATTATTATTATTATTATTATTATTATTATCATAATCATTAATATTATTATTAGTATAATTATAATAATAATTATTATCATGATGACTATAATAATAATAATAATTATTATTATTATTATTATTATTATTATTATTATTATTATTATTATTATTATTATTATTATTATTATTAGTTAATTACTCACTAGGAGTCTTCACACATTTAATTAAACGCTGGACATAACTATTAGTGTTCCAACAGAGTTATAAGCATACCAAGTCTACCCAGATTTCTAGCCCTCGACCTCTTTCGATAACCATCGGAAATCACTTTGAATTATCCCACCTGCTGATGAACCATGATTACTATTGGTATCCTCTCAAGTTTGAATGCAATAATCCTTCCTCAAGGTGAAATACCTTTTCTGCATATCTCTTGGTGCTCTTCCTCCTCGTCTCTTCATCTCTCTTGAACATCACGACAATTTTTTTAGCAGGGGGTATTTTATTTCTGGCAATTTTCGCTTTCCTTTGGCTCGGCTGATTATTATTATTATTATTATTATTATGATTATGATTATTATTATTATTATTATTATTATTATTATTATTATTATTATTATTTGTACTCACTAGAAGTTCTCACACAGATCATCGTCAGTGATTGCTCACCGACAACAACCAGTGGTATTTCCTTGTACCTGAGTGACAACAAGCCTACTCAGATTTCCAGTATACTTCACCTCTTTTCTATAACCACCGCCAAGAACCTTGCGGTATCGAAACAGCCACTTACCATTAATTTCTCGCTGGTAAGGACCATTTGTCTCAACTAGGATTTTGGTTGCAATAAGCCTCCCCAAGGTCTCATCATTATTCGCACTTTTTCAGTGGCGGTCTGGTTTATGCTGACCCTCCTAGGTCTTGTCATCCTCCTCGACCCCCTACAAACATTTTGGCAAGCACCATCATTTTATTTTTTTTTAATTGGGGGGTAGGGAAGGGGGGGAGCTTCTAGGGTTTCTTTTAATTTCTGTTCCTTTGTCGATTTTTGTGTGCTGTAATCTGAGGACCTGTGTAGTTTATTTGGGGGACCAAGAAAGTGATGTTTCTTACAGTTTCTATTTCCTGGTTCGTGGTGTGGTGTTTGTTTTCTCTCTGTTGTAAATTTCTTGTGACGGGTTACCCTTTGTAGCTTTTGTGGGTTGATTTCCGCATTCAAGGATGTTCCTTTAAATTGCAGCTGTTTTGATCATTGCCGTCTTTGTATGGTTTCGATGGTCCCTTTGATTTCAATTTATCCCAGTCTTTTCTCCAGGTTTTGTTGGGATTGTTTCTAGTGCTCCTACGATTATTGGTATTATACTAACTTTCCTCATGCTCCATATTCCTTTCAGTTCTCTGGCTAGTTCTGTTATTTTCTTCGTTTATCCGTGTCTTTGATCTTCACTCTGTGGTCTGCTGGAACAGCGAAGTCTACGAGTATACAAGATTTTTCCTTCTTGTCGATTATAACATTAGGTCTGCTTGCTTATATGAGTATATATGTTTGTATATCCATATCCCAGATGATTTTGTGTTTTTCGTTTTCCAGTACGGTTTCTGGTTTATGTTTGGACCATTTGTCTGCGTATGCGAAATTCAATTATTGGCACAGTTCTCAGTGTATTGATTTCCCCACACAGCATGTCTGTTCTTGTATTCTTTTGGGGCAAGTTTGCTACATTCACTTATATGATTTACTGTTTTGTCTCTTTGTCCGCAAAGTCTGCATTAACTGTTTACTTAAGTTGTATCTATTTTAGCTTTAATGTCGTTTGTACTAATCGCATTGTTCTGTGCAGCTATTACTATAAATTCCGTTTCTCTGTTCAAGTGTCCTTTTTTAGCCATGCCAAGCTATTTTCGTTGGTTTCTTGTGAGTCTTATGAAACGTCTATGTAGTTATTTTTATTTCCCCTCACCTTTTCTTGTCGGTTTGTGTCCGGTTTCGATGCTTCCTGTGTTGTCCGTTGGGACGGTGTCTCTTGCTGCGTTATCAGCCTTTCTGTGTTCTGGTTCATGTGTTTTCCAGCTTTATTTGGTGTCGTCCACACAGTCTTCTATACTTACCAGTTCTCTTCCATCTTCGTCGCTCTTCACGTAGAGTATGTCTGTATCGTCTTTTGGATGTTATTATTATTATTATTATTATTATTATTATTATTATTATTATTATTATTATTATTATTATAATTATTATTATCATCATTGCTATTATCATTATTATAATTATCATTATCATTATCATTATTATTATTATTATTATTTTTGTTATTATTTTTATTATTATTATCATCATTATCATTATTATTATTATTATTATTATTATTATTATAATTTTCATTATTATTATTATTATTATTATTATAATTTTCATCATCATTATTATTATTATCATTATTATTATTATTTTTATTATCATTATTATTATTATAATTATTATTATTATTATTATTATTAATAATATTATTATTATAATTATTATTATTATTCATAATATTATTATTATTATTATTATTATTAGCAGGAGCATGAGTAGCAGCAGAAATATGGTCCCTTTAGTTGCATATTATTGCAAGTTGATATGACTTACACAGTTATACAACAGTTCCCCCACTTAAGTAGGAGGTAACCTTTGAGATAATTGTATCATGACAAACGGACATACTGAAGTACCCTCATGGTTTCTTGACAACAGGACAGCAACTACACTACCCATTGAAAGAAAGACGACTGATGAGAACATAACAAATACTACACTACCCTCCAAAAAAAGGAGGTTATTCGTCAGAGGATGGTATAATGACAGCAGAACATATAATACTCTTCCAGACTAATCGAGCATTGAAAGATAGTGTATTGTCTAAAATAGTATAGTAAACTAAATTGAGCATACAAAAGATAATGGTATAGTTTCAGCTTCAGACAAACGGCCTCGGCTGACATCACAGAAAATAGTCGTAGAGAGTCAACGAGGATTGGGAGACCGAGGAAGGACAGCACTAACAAAACCTCCACTTGGAGACTGTAGAAAGTGCCGGGACGGTGGGAAGATTATTGCCATCCTAATCCCAGGAGAGAACAATGGTGATAGTCAGCGAAAAATTAATGGTAGGCGGCTGTTTCGATACCGCAAGTCATTTACGGTGGTGATCGAAAAAAGTTGGAGAGTACTAGAAATATGTGGAGGCTTGTTGTCACTCAGACTCCAGGGAACACCATTAGTAGTTGTTGGTGAGCAATCACTGACGATGACCTGTGTGATAACTCCTAGTAAGCAGAAATAATAATTATAATGATAGTCAAAGGGAGGCCGAGGCTATACAACGGGGGGCAATAATGAACACAGCTTAAATTTTAAGTAAAATCTTCGAATGCAGAAACCAAGCAACAGAAACTACAAACGCTTACAGAGCCACATAAAATGTTTAACACAAATAAAATAAAAACATAGAAAGAACACCACGTGGCCTCCAGGGGAATTTAACTGCAACAGATCTTATTGGCTGCCCCCTTAACTTCGACTGATACCACACAAAATGGTGGTGAGGTGTAGGGGAAAGCGAGAACTAACAATACCCTACATGGAAGGATGTGGAGTATACTGGAACTTTGGAGATGGAAATTGCTAGTTCATCCAAATCCCAGAGAAGAATAATAGTCGCTACTTGCGAAAAATCAATCGTAATGACTGTTGCGATAACGTAAAATCATTCGCAATATTTATCGAAGGAGGTGGAAAGACCTGGACATCTGGGATGGCTTGTTGTCAGTCAGTTGCCAGGGAACCCCATAGGGTTTATTTTCAGTAAGCAATCCCTGATGACGACCTGTGTGTAAACGCTTAGATAGTAAATAATAAGAAACGCTTACAAAACACACTTATATGTTCCAACTTAATAGTTTTGAAAATAAAACTAATAAAAAAGTCATCGGCTTTTCGGCTATGAAAGATATAAAAGAAACACACAGAAATGGAGAAAAGACCACAATGTATATTACTGGAGATACCATAGAATAGGATAAATCGGATGTTTGATTGGGTCACTCACAGTGCAGAGGAGCCTCGATCCTCATTTAAAAATGCCAGCGTAAGGTCTATTAATCATTTTTGTCTCTTTATTTTTCTCTGACAATCATGAAAAATTCGATCGCTTTCGATGGCAAAACAATAACGAAATTGAGATATCAAATATCACTATACTTACATACACACCTGTCCCTTTAAACGAAAACACAATTAAATCAATATCGATCAGATGATCTATTCTACTCTCTATTTGCTGGCGAAACTTGAGATTATTTGTCGAGTTTTTTGTATTTAGATGTGTGCTTGTATCTTCATAATGGAAAATGTCTGTCGGAGTATGGATTACTATGAACATGTAAAGCATACCGCCCAGACGGTGTGCGGACTTTTCTAAGGACAATTTTACCTCCACCATAAATATATTGTAATTCAGTAACTTAACGAAAACAATTTCATTTTTTATATTTTTTTTAAATGAGCTTAACAATTGACTGTTAAAATATACGGACCGTGTTAAAACGGAAATCTTTGAGTCACACCTTAAAATAATACTGTCCCCATATCTGAAAGTAACGACATCATGTGACTTCCGGTAGTTTTTTTTTCTCTTTAATTGACGAGACGTCAAGTAGAAAAGAAGTGTCTGTGTACTTTTCACAGTGTGGCTGGGTAAACACGCGTACACGATTTGCCTATAGGTCGGATGATTTCTGTGACTGTATCTCTACTGAAATATATGCGTTTACCATATTCATATAATACCATAAAAGTCAAGTTCTCAAATCGAAAACAAGCTAAATAAACACAAATTGTGCATAATATAATATGCCCCACACTGTATAATAAGCTCCAGCCCCTGTTCCGTTGCTGAACTTTAGTATTCCTGTGCTTTTTTTACAAGACATTAAATTAAATGTGCTCCGAGGAACTAATACCCCCTCAACGTAAACGCACCCGACAAACCCGAAAATCAGCTTAATCTCACCTCTTTACTTTTATGCCTGAAAGATTTCAACTCTAATAAATTCTTTCCCCGATATGCTAGCCTTTGGAATTCCCTCACTACTCCTTGTTTCCCTGAGTGTACAAACATGCAGAAATGTAAATGTAATGTGAACCAACATCTCACTGCTCAACTCCTCACATGATATTCTACTATGGATATTATTGTTATTGTGTTATACTTGTTATCAAGTTATCTCAGGACTGATATTGAGATCTTTGTCCAAGCTGTGTTGTGTTTATTTTTTATATATACCTTGTTTTGGGTGAAACTATGTAAAAAAATATGATAAAATAAACACATCGCACCTATCAAAAATAACGCTCTCAATATAATAAACCTTGCTAACAAGAATTACTTATACAATAACAATAATAAATAAAAGAATAATCATTATATAAATGAAAGATTAGATACATTTAGCATTTAGAACTATATATATATATATAATACATATATATATATATATATATATATATATTTTTTTTTTTTTTTAAACCTAAAGAAAGAGGCAAAATGTCTTCAAAAACATGTGTTAGATGCAGATATTTTTATTAAAATCAAAATTAAAACTCAAAACAATATTTTCTTTTCTTCTTCATCTTGAAAGTTATCTAATATTTCGCTTGATATAACAAGCCTCGTCAGAGCTTTAGACAAATAAAAGGTATTAACCTTATCTTTTTTCGTAACAATCCTTCCTGGTCTTGTAGAAGTGACGTCCGATGTGGTGTTAACTAACGGTGTAAATGTCTCTTTTAAATTGAACTTAAATCGCGCACGGTGTCTGGTAGGTATACATTAGGGAAAGTTTATTTTCTTAGGCATGTTTAAAATTTTAAACATAAAGAAAGAGGCAAAATGCCTTCAAAACACAATGTGTTAGATGCAGATATTTTTTATTAAAGTCAAAATAAAAAATAAAAATAATATATATATATATATATTTATATATATATATATATAGTAAGATAATAAAGATAGCATTTTATCTTCAAATCATATCCTATCTTGAACACTCAATGATCCATATACAAAGTAGAGCAGTAATATAAGTAAAAGAGGTGATGAAATCAACATGTGATTAAGTACAATAGTTATAAAATAAGCAAATAACAAGTAATATATTAATACACGTTTTTCTTTCCTTAATCCATTGATTTAAAAAAATGTATGTTTTCATCATCAGAGAAAATCATAACAATAAATCAGTAAATTATATTACTGTTTAGCACATATTTAAAAAAGAAAATACAAAATAAATATTAAAATATCAAAAAGAATGTTGAGCCAAGAAAACCATTTTCGATGAAAAAAATGTAACATGTTCAAATAAGCACAGCTAGCAGATCATACATGTTTAGCAAATGTAGGTTGAATAGCAGAATGTGTTTAAAAAGTCTAAAGAGGGAAAACCTTCGGTTTGGGAAATAAAAGGATTCAAGCCTGAGGTTAAAGTTGATTGGCTAAAAAGTGGCTCACCAGAAGAAATGCAAGTATATCAATTTTGAGAAAATTGGTAAAAACTCAAAAAATAAGAAGACTCATTGCCGGATATTTTCTTTCTTTGCAGAGTAAACATGTTATGGGTTCTGCCCCAACGGACAAAATCTAGAATGCGATAATTCAAGTAAATTATAAGATAATAACAATAAAGAAGAAAAAGATAATGAGGAAAGAAAAAGATGTTAGACATTCGTAGATGATAGATAGAAAAAAGAATGAAAAGTAGAACATGAAAGAATATATATATATATATATATATATATATATATATATATATATATAGGGTGGGCAAAAATAAGGGTCCTATTTTTAAAAATTCATAACTTTTTTATTTATTGATTTTTTTTTTTTTTTTTAGAATAAGTAAAGGACCCCTTCCGAAGCAAGCATGAGCCGTATTAGCCCTAAGGAACGTACCCTCATTTAGAAAACATTATTTTTGCTTAAAAAACTCAAAACAGTGTAAAAAACAATACTTTAGTTTTGGTAAGTTTTAAGAAGTGTTTTTCGGCTAAAATTTGTTTTGTTTATTTCAAAACATCTCGGAAGGGTCAGTCTACACACACATAAAGTTTGGTGAGTTTAACTTTTATTTTGTGGAAGTTATTCAAATTCAAGTTATTCAAATTTAAAGATAGGACCCTTATTTTGGCCCACCCTGTATATATATACAGGGAAGTGGAGATGAACAAGAATAGGGAAGTGATGTGGAGAAAAAGTAAAGCAGATATCGCCAAAAATGTATGGTGGTTTGAGTGATTATGCTGGAAGACGTCAATTAGATAAGTGAGGAATAACGTTAAGAGAGGGAAGATAATTAGAGCTAGATATATATAGAAAATATGGAGGAGATGTTCAGCGAAAAAATATTGTATTTTTTAAACAATAAAAACATTTAAATTTTTTAAAGTGACAAGATTAATCGCAAAAATATAAAGCCTTAATTTAAATCTAAAAAAAAATTTTAAAACGTCGATATACGGGCCCAAATTCTAGTATATGGAAAATATCAAATTAGTGTGATGCCAATACGTAGTTAAAGCAAAATAAATTATTTTGGACTATTTAACTAATTTCCAGCGCTATTGATGATGTTTACCCATATATTTATTTTTTATCGGGTAAGTTTTAAATCCATGTTTGAAACATGACATCAATCATGAATCTAATAATACTTAATAGAATAAAAGATTAGGAGATTGTTTTTCTTAACTTTAAATTAATAAAAAAACTAAAACACTTAAAAATATATTATTCCACAGAATAGGTAGAATGAGGTCATCGTAGCAAAAATATATTATAATTAGAGTAATATGTTTTTGGAATAAGTTACCAGATCAGATTAAGAACAGCAATAGCGTGGATCAGTTTAAGATGAGTGTTGATGAATTCAGAGGAAGTGGTAGGAGGGAGAAATTGAGAGGGCACGTTTGGGAGTTATCAAATGAAATATTTAACAGAATTTTATCTAGATATCGATACTGTACTAAGAGTTTAATTATTTTTTTAACAGTTGAATTGAGAAGATGGTTAAAGGGGAGATGCCCAAGGAGACATAACAAACACACAAATAAATAATAAATAAATAATATCAGTCAAATTAAGAAATCGTAAATATGTGAGTAGTTACTATTTAATATTCATATGCTTACATCAAAATAACTGAATAATAATATATACCATCATAAGTTACGTAAACTTATTTAGGATAGAGTTAAAACAAAAAGTAAAAATTCAAAGCTAGTAATGCAATATAATTAAACAACCCTCGAAGACTTGAAATCTTCAAGATTAAATGGAAATAATCGACTTAAGAAATAAATTATTGTAAGAAAGGATTTAAGATTGTTGGCTTGTCCGACTAAGCTGGCTCATCAAATACATTCACATAATCTAAAAATGTATTTTAAAAATGTGTAAATTAACAAATGTATAATAAAAGGGTCCATTTAAAATGACCCAAATAATACAAATGTATAAGATTATATTTTAAAAATCAATATAACGTTAATACATAGTAAGATTCGGGTTAAAATTCCAATTGCTATTAAGATCATTATAGAGATTTAAAAAGAATATATATTGATGAACGGATTTTTAACATTAAAAGGGTTAAACTAAATATTATGTATGTATTTTCGAGAAATAAAAAATTATATGGACGTTAATTCAAAATCAAGAAACGTTTTAAATTAAAATACAAATGAAATATGGAGCTAAGAATATAATCAAAGATAATCAATCCGTTACTCATACCTACAATGTAAATGTGAAAAAAAAATTTCGGAGGAGCAAGCCGATTTAAACAAATGTAAGAATTAATCATAAAAGGTAATTATGGTGATTTGTACGTAAAACATTATGTCGACTTAGCAATTGGATGGAAGTGATGTATAGTTTGTATATTTAAATGTTTTTTTTATGTCTGCATGCCGAAAGAAGTTCGCTTTTTTAGATTATTATATTTGTATTCGTAACGGAAGTTATTATCATTTCGTCTTCGAAAGTACATAGTTGACGAAATTTAAATTCAGGAGTGAAAGATTTTGATTTCTTGATGATTCTCTTTTCTCAAATAATTTTTTAATATTTTTATAATTTTATATTTTTATATTTTCAAATCTGTGCTAAACAGTAATATAATTTTACTTAATTATCCTTATGCCGCTATCTGATGATAAAAGCATACATTTCTGAAAATATATAGATGAAGGAAAGAAAAAAGTGTAATTATATATTACTTGTTATAACTATTGGATACTTTAATACATATTGTACTTCATCTAATTTTTATTTTTATCACTGATTTTCTTATATATATATATATATATATATATATATATATATATGTGTGTGTGTGTGTATATATATATGTGTGTGTGTGTGTGGTTGTGTGTGTGTGTGTGTGTGTGTGTTTGTGTGTATGTAGGTTTTTTATTAAAAAGTCGTGTTACGTTTGTGGCTATTTAATTCTGATAATTCAATATTCGGGCAATGCCGGGTAGTCCCAAGATCTTTGTAAAGCCGTATCACGAAATCGATCCCTATTTCTGGCCTTCTATCGATGAATTGAATCTTATTAATCATTTTCCGAACGGTCGAGTAGAAGGAGCCGGGGCGTTCCTTATCACCAACTCTATCACAGTCGCCGGAAAACGATATCGTTCGATACGCAATCGATGCTTGCTTTGCACCGATTCGGTTACTGATGGTAATATCGGCCGGTCGGTATAGCGAAGTATTCGTGACAATCATCGCCCGCTTTCATCTTGCAGAGAGATCATAAGGTGGTGCCCACCTACAGATCACATTCCAATGCTTTCTGCATTAATTCCGCCTTTTATCTTTCTTGGGTGCGTTTGCTTCAGAAATGCATCACGTCTCCAACCCAACAACTGGTGTCTCTTCTTTCCCACATTTCACCCTCCCTCCCTCTCCTTCTTTCTCACTTTCGCTCCCTCCTTTTCTCTATTTCCCTCTCTCCAACTCTTTTTTCCTCTTCTTCTTCTATAATTCCGTTCTCTTCCACTCTCTCTCTCCTCTGCACTTTCTTCCTCTCTATCCTTCTTTTCGTCTCGTTCCCCCTTTCCGTATCTCTTCTTCTCTTTCTCTTTATCCAACCCCCTCTCGCTCTCTTTGCCCCTGCCCCTTATATCTCTTTTTCCCCCACTCTCTCATCATCTTCCCTCTCTCTCTCTCTCTCTTTCTGGTCTCTTATTCTCTCTTTCTCTGTCTCTTGTTTACTTAATATGTTCTGTTGATTCCATATGCGTTCAACTCAGAATTATGCACGAGTGCCCAGAGCAAAAATTATGGTTGAATGCCTAAGAGACTCAGTTCAGTTTTACATAACTATTATGTTCTTCTACGTTAAATTGCAACTTTCTCATGATTATATTGTGATTTAACATCTGTCAGAGCTATATTCGTTGAATTATCCAAGTTAAACTATGTTTAGCCTGGTTAGTATTAAATTGGTGATTATTTAGTCATACCAGTTTGGAAATGAAATAGGCTGTTGACTCACTTTATCTAGTGCCATATGATAAGTTATGGGTAGACTAAAAAGGTAGAGTACACTCGCAAGCCTTAGTAGAAAACTCGTTTAAGAGAAGGAAAACCCCGAAACAATATCGCCTTTTCACTGCTTATTCAAACCCTATGATCAACTGTCTCTGAGTCCCTCTTGCAATAAGACATCAGTCCAATAAGAAGTGCAGTTTGAGATTGCTACACTTTTCTTTCATTATGAAACCTCAAACATACAATCACTGTCTACAATTGTAGTCATTGTTTCTTTAGAAATAAAGAGATTAATCATAAATATGGTATATTTTGAAGAGGAAAATAATAGTCCGAAATGGTATCCATTTTTGCTAATCAAAGGCACATTAATTTTTCATATTGCAAATCTATTTAAATAATACATTTCTATTGCAACATTGTATATATGATGTCATATTAATATGTGAATATTTTCTAATTCGGATGTCATTAGTTTCCGTCAAATGACTACATAAATGTACAGGGTCCGCCATAAGTAACTATATAATTGTATTTCCACATAACAAATGTAAAATGCAATTGCGACATAGAAACGAGTTAAGGGTACATGATGTTTATTTAGACATTGATTACAGCTCCGTGCGCTGTCTATGGTGCCTGTGCAATTTGCTAATTATTCAGGGGTCGGGCGTATAATTTTATGCACAGATCCAACGGAACTAGAAGAATGCCAGCTCGAATTTATTCATTGATATCAATGCTATTAGATGTCCGCTTTCGAATGACACATTAAATAGAAGAAACGCCTTTAAACCTAACACCAATACAACCACTGAAATATTAAAACGTGATGTATTTAACAAATGTTTTTTTTAGATTGTTAATAAAATACTAAACGTGCCCGTAATGTCCTGGTTCACAACTATTAATTCTACTTTGATTTCATACAAACATTCATAAATTGTAAAATTACTGATGACATATTCTTCTTGGGTACCAAAAATAATAAGTCTTTACTTCTATAGTATCCTTCATATTCTTCTTCTTTTTCTTCTTTTTCTTTCCTCACCCTGTTTTTCTTATTATACACAAATATTTTTGATTCTTATATAAAAGTAAAGAGACTTATTATTTTGTCATATAATTTACCTATGTGACTGTAGTGTGTAAAGACACACGTATGTAAATGTTATGCCGACTCGTGAGGAGAAATTTACTGGCTCTATAAATGGATAAAGAAATATTAGAGAGTGATTGGATCAACATGAATGAGAGATAGCAAAAAATTATATAGATAGCCAAGAGAGAGATGGATGACTTGTTCATTCTTATCTAAACTCAGGAGTTTACCCTAATTGACTACGTCACCGATAGTACCGACACAGTCTTTTCTCCAAACCTGGGTACTTTAATGCCTACCACACCCATGGGCTCTGTATCTCGAGCTCCAAATCCCCAACTGGTAATACCCCCCCCCCCCAGCTTATCGATTGCGCATTCTATTACACAAACCGGCATCTTCTCAACCCCATGTCAGATCGCTTCTCAATCTACTCCTAGCGATAACGACACTGACTGAGGTTTGTGTGACATATGCTGATACGCTCCTCGGGAATGCTGATCATCTCGTAATACTAGTTGATATCACTATAAAACAAAGACCCCAAACAATATTTTACAAACTGGTTGATTGGGAATCTCTCAGAGATCCTATCAGCGATATTTATTTTTTTTTATTTTTCGATTTCAATTTATCCAAAGATTTTCCAAAAATAATATATATATAATGTATTTTTATGTAATTGTTTTATAAGTTATTGCAGCGTTCGTTGTTTTTGCTCACTACTACTATTTCGATTGTCTCACTCCCTGAGTTATTACGATGCAGGAAATTGCATTATTAGTCGCCCTTAACTTTATAGGATTATTTTTCGTTAATATATATACATATATATATATATATATATATATATATATATATATATATATATATATATATATACATATATATATATATATATATATATATATATATATACATATATATATATATATATATATATATATACATATATATATATATATACATATATATATATATATATACATATACATATATATATATATTATTTTATACGTACATAAAAGTAATCCATGGACACGTGTTTCTGGATAACAGCCGTCAGATAACTTAGACAAGGATCGAACCTTCGATATTGATGTTTATAGTCCAGCGTCTTACCAGTAGTCAACGAAGCTCTGCATAAAAATGTGTACGATTTTTATCACCTAACTATTCAATGTATTTTTATGTAATTGTTTTTATTGTTGATTGCAAAATCTTTTTGGTTTTGTTTACTACTACTATTTCAATTGTTTCATTCCCTGGGTTATTAAGACTCAGAACATTGCATTATTAGTTGCCCTTCACTTTATAGGACGTATTTTTCGGTATTATATATATTTTTATTAATTATATACGTACATAAAAGTAATCCATGAACACGTGTTCTGGCTAACAGAATATATATATATATTATATAAAGATAAAACTTGTCTTTTATATATATATATGAGCAATTACGAAGAAAAGACAAGTTTTATCTTTCATGAATAATTAAACTTGTCTTCTCTTCGTAATTTCTCTAATAAAAGTATGTCCCCCAAAGAAAATCATGTAATATATATATATATATATATATATATATATATATATATATATATATATATATATATATAAATGGTATAGCCGCACTGAAGAGATGTGATACAGCGAAACAGTCTGTATGTGGATGACTACATCAAGCGTCCTTTCTTGGGTAAAGCTTATTTTTAAGGATATCGGCAACTGCCATTAGCTTTATGGCATAGCTCATTGGGTAAAACTAATTTTAACTCCCGGCACTTTACTATGTGTACATTGATGTATAACTTACATTCCGTCAGTGTTGTATGATAGCGCAGGGGTAAAGTCGCAGACTGTCAGCTCGACGGTTGAGTTTCAATCCCGGCTTGAGGAACAAACTGGTCTAGCCGCACTGGAGAGAGGTGATACAGCAAAATGGTCCATTTGGATTACTATATATATATATATATATATATATATATATATATGCATATATTTTTTTCGAAAATGGTGTGATAAATGGTATTCTCCTGCAATATAAAAATATGTTTCTTTGTTTTTTCTGCACTTATCAGTAATTTAAATTTCAAAATGATTTAGTGTATAGATTACTATTTATTCACAGTAGAAATTAAGAATCATTTATTATGAAATAATATTTGATAAGTCTTTTTTTCTAAACTGTAACTCTATGCGTACTTTTAAGAGTAAATAAATCATTAAAAATATAAATATACTTTGTATTTTCGAATCCAATTACTGCCATAAAAAGAATAAAAAGTATTAAAAAAACAAAAATAATAAAGTTCTTTTTTCATTTTGTTTTATATTTTTTGTTTCATGGGTTTGTGATGATTCTACAATTCCGTTGCTTACTTGTAAGGAATTGGCAAAGAGCAGTACTGTGCTAATGAACTGATTATTAAAACACTTTCTGAAACATATGTACGCAATAATATTTGTTCGTGTTGACTTTTTGAAGTGAATCTCAAGATGAAGCCTTATATTGAGCATGAAACACCTACTTCGAGATGGTGTTTGCTATATCTGAATAAGGTGTGACAACGTTGTGATATTGTGTGTCAACATTTTCTAGCAGTTTGTTCATAAATTCGACAAAGCAAGATCAATAGACGATGTGAAGCGTTGTGGGGATGCCTGCAAAGCTATCTGCAAAGAAACTGCCTGGTATATTGAAATGCAACAAAGTCCAAACTAATCAACATGATCAAAAAGTAATTGACACTATACCTGCAGTTGTGAAAATCAGTGTTGTCTTAATGCATTTGATTAGCATTCACTTCAGAATTTCGGAATCTTCTCACACACTATTCCATGATTATTTATTGATATGAAATTAAGTTCAAGCATCGCCTATTGACTGTTTCATGAGCTATTAAAACATTTATTTAAAGTAGCTGAGTGAATTCATTATGGCAAATAACATAAACCAATCGGGAGACTCCATACTTCTGCCTGACACTGGCGAAGTGTTATCTCATCTTTACTTCTCTATGCATGAAATATTTCCGAATGTGTCCTGGAAATGATTTTTCTGATCGGACATTGTTACCGACAACACACCATTAAATCATCACAGTCTAATTTTCAGTTTCCTAGGTGTCCCTAAATTACAATTATTTAGAAAGAAGAAAATACATTACAACGTCAGATACAGTGGAACTTATTTGTAAAACCTCGATTTTACAAAATAATGTAAATACATACATATACAATATTTACATTCGCAAATACCAATTTCAGTAATTGATACTTTCACAAGTCATACACATTTATAAGTGCTTGTTTACATAACTTATCATATTTAAAGATATACAATACGAACTTGATATTTAGATATAAGATACTAAACATAGATATGCAGAACAAACTTTATAAGGTAGATATAAAATACTAGCAATCTATTATTGTACTAAATAAGAGTTTATCAATATTTGTTTCCCTGATATTTTATATGTCTATATATTCCTATTTACATTAAAAAGAGAGACATGCTCAACTATGGCTTAGTTTTGGGATTGAGATATGGTTGGGTTTTTTAAAATGTTCAAATTGGCCGTAATATTTTTAAAACTTTATTTCACACCACACAAAAAAGAACATTGCTACTGAAACGTAGAGGGGCTACTCTGATAGGGTCCATATTTTTGGAGGCAATCTGAGTGGGGAGTTTGACGACGGCAAGATTTTCATATAAATTGCCATCACTAAATGAACCTTAGACATTGCCTTTCAATTTCTGCATGTTGGCACTGTGGGAAAACAGGGAGCAGCAAGCAAATTCCAAAGGTAATTGGTTTGAGGAAATAATCTATTGGAGGAGAAATTATTTCGGGAATTGTTGGATTACTACGGTAATGTAGTGCTATTATCCGACTGAGTCAGGGGTATTTGCATTGAGAGGACACAAGTGTCGTAAGTTTATCAGGACACATCCTCTAGAAGTATTTGTAATGAGGTACAGGTACGCAATATTACGGCGATGCGACAAAGGCTGGATGTTGGTAAACAATATGGGACATATTAAGTTAAATAAATTTACACTGCCCAAGAGGGTAGGTTTATCCTAGCCTACTTGAATTCAACTAAGTGACCATTAGACGAACAGTGTCAAGTTTTGGAAAAAGAGTGTTTTACTTTACGGGGTCTGGATTTTGTCAATCGGTTTCATAATTTTATTCAAATCATTAAGAGAAGCTACTTCATTCATTTATATATTTTAAGGTCGTATTTGAAATTGATTCATTTTTGAGAGCTTAAACCTCTTTTAACGCTTACCCTTAACCACCGTATTCTTTCTACATTTTTACATTTGTGTTTATGGTAAATACCGTGGTTTTATTAGTACTTGCCACTCCAACAAGGGCAGAGTTAGACACCCGTGTGAGGAGAATGCAGCTCTCCGAAAAGCGGTAGTCTAGATCGGGATAAAATCAAGAGTTCCATCCGTTGAGAACTATTTCCCTTTCGCTGACTGAGGAAAGATTAGATGGAGGTTAGTATCAGAACATCCAGAATATGGTGAGTTAAATAATATAATTTTACCAAAAAAGAAACATTTCTGTTTTGATTTGTAGCAAATTCGGTTTTATTTCATGTCTTATGTTTTCTCAATGCAATTAGTTATTTTGGCGACTGCTATCTCCGCGATTAAATTCATTTTGGTTTTTATAGCGTATGTTTCAGTTTTATCTGCCTTTTCACATTTAGTTACCGTCTTCTCGAATTGTAGACGGCTTTGGACATTTCCAATTGGTTTTCGTCAATCGAAATCGGAAATATTATAGCTGATATGGATCTCCGGTTCGAGATGTACTAGTTTCTGTTCATAAAACCTGCTCATTAGGCATAATGATTAGAGTATTCGCTAATAGGCTGGTAGACCGGGGGTCAATCCTCGGTCAAATCATGTGAAAGACTCAGAAAATGGTACTTGATGTTGTAATTATAATTTTCTTTCTCCTGATTTCCTCGTGTCCGTACTCCTTATCGCAACCAAATGTTACGACGGTCTTGCTCTGCCAAATGATATCTCTCCGAACAGTCTTTCATCCAGCGCACACACCAACGTAGTCACGAACTCAAATCACCAACTCATAGTCGCCCACTTCCTTCAAAACATTCCCCTTTTATTACCAGTGACATTGCATTCATGCAAATGAGCATGCACATGACCAGTGAGCTCTTCTGTCAGAGAGATCAGGAAGTAATGGGAGGTTTTTGCTATAACTAGCGATTTTACTCAGGTTCTGTTTCTTTATGAATCCATTCCTGGGTGGGGTAAGTCATACTTTGCTAACCACAGATGTTAAACGCTCAGCATTAAAAAATGATGTTCTCAGTTAAGTGGAATAATAATGAGGGAGGAGTGATGCTTTCCCTTACACTTCAGTGTAGTAACTAGCTAATGAAAGGGAGCTTTTGGGTTGCCCTCGACTATGATCGACCACTTTACGTTTAATTTTGACTATTCCGATGAGTTTATTTTTATCTTTACCTTCGAATGTTAATAAATAAAAAAGAACGAAAGGGTGAGTGGAGCGAGAGTAATAAAAGAATAAGAGAATAAAAACGGGGCCACACAACATACATTGAGAAGGGGTAGAATGAATAGATCGAATGTTAAAACGATAGGACAGACCTTTAGACATCATTAGAAAATATCGCATGATGCCTAACAAGAATAATAAAAAAACTAAACTTAATCCCAACACTAATGAATACTCTAGCATATATTTTTCTCATTAGAATATATGCGGAAAAAAATCTATCGAAACAAACTTTGATTAACAAATCATTATTATTATTGGTAGTAGTAGTAGTAGTAGTAGTAGTAGTAGTAGTATTAGTATTATTATTATCATTATAATCACTGATAATAATTTGTGTGAGAACTATTTGTTCGTACATATAATAATAATGATAATAATAATAATAATAATAATAATAATAATAATAATAATAATAATAATAATAATAATAATAATAATAATAATAATATACATTCGTATATTCAATCTATAACTTTAAATAAACACTAATCAACATTACAAACACACTATTGTATCCTATAGTCTACAAAAATGTTAAATTTATCACGTGATTCTTTCATTGCTCAATAGCGGAATTGTATAAAACAAAGGCAACACCTGTGTAGACATTTCTAATGTTTCTTTAAGTCAGTTTTGGAGTAGTTATGCCTTACAATTGACAAGTGTATATGATAATCCGTGAAACAATGCTTTTCTTAGAAACAAAAATCACTTTTTAGTGCTGTTACTAGAGGCAACAGCATTTGAAGAAGGTTCACCATTCCTCGTATAAGCAAGTGTTGGTTAATTATACCGAGGACATTTTATTTTGGCTTCGAACACTGTTGTGTTGTATATTTAGTCAAGGAGAAACTATCCTGATGTAAGGTTGTCCTGACAAACCCCTGTACAAAGATACCTTAGACACTGGAAGTAAGTATCTAGTATTGATTTACTCCTCTCCAGGAGTTAGGCACAAGGCCAGTTTTTATCTTACTCCCACAAGTAAGATGTGACCATAGGTCGGGTCGGGAAAGTGGGGTTTAAAAATTGCCTGGGCAGCCCCGTCGGCATTCCGGTAGGGGCGCCTCAGGCAGTAAGCAATAAACTTACTCCTCCCAAAGAGGGGAGGCGAAGCCTGGGAGGGTAGACCTCCTAGAACTGCACAGGACAGACCTATAGATCGGCGTAAATCAAGCCCCGAAGGCCAAGACAATACCAGTCTATGGGGGTGCAGTATCCATAGGAACAGAT
>OY744532.1:102459582-102469582 GCA_963556195.1 Sepiola atlantica | reverse complement strand
AGTAGCCCCTTAATCTACAATGGCAACTTTTAAGTTAAAAATAAATAAATATACACATAAAATTATCATACAAAATATTACTTACTTCAAAGAGAAAACATTTATTCTTTTTTTATTAAACATTGATTGAATATATTTGATAAATTTTCACTCGTATATTTCAACTTTCATTTATTTTTATTCATATTTTGTATTTATTTCTCTTTGGGTGTTATTATGTATTTCGAAGTATATAATCCCTACGCCTAAATCATTTTAGTAAGTTTAAAAAAATATTCTTTCATTTGATGGATATCTATTAGGATAAGCCTTTGTTTTCCGTTCGAATATTTTATGTCATCGTGGGTTCAAATCTGACACTAGTCTATTGTTCTGTTTGCTATAGCGTTCCAGTTAGTTCCTAGTCGATGTTGGTCATAATATATATTTTTTTACTAAAGATGACTGAAAGATATTTAATGCATGTTCTTTACTTCTAACCTTAGCTATAAAATTTCAAAAAAAGTTTCGAGAACCAGCATAGAGGGATATTTCAGCTCGTATTCTATATACAAGTGTCTGTCGTATTTTATTATTAACCAAGCAACTATAAAGTATATCTATCTCAAAACGGATGTAATTTATATTTTATTTTCGTGTATCGATTCTGTATCTGCACCAGTTTCCAAATAGGCATGTGTCATCCAGCAGGATAAATGATCCAGATCTGTATCGATCTAACCACCATTACAGATATAAACTTTCTTCAAGAAATTATTTTTGTCGTCCTTAAACCATGTTTGGGTTTAAAGGATGTATGTTTTGTTTTTCCGTAGGCTCACCGTAAAAGTGTTTCTTGCGAATCGACCATCAATCATTTTGACTTTATATCTGCACAATCTCAATCGTTGGAATCCGTATATGTATAAATATATACTAAATTAAAAATTATAAGCTTCAGGAGAAGAAGAGTGTTATCTTGAATCTTGGCATTAGAGTGAGAGTAATCGTTAATAGACCAGGTTAAACAATTATGCTTGATGCGTATTTTATATAACACGCGCCATAATAAAATGATAATCATGTTTACCAGTGAGACTTTTAGATATTTTGCTTGCTCTCATCGAAGTTGGTTGTCTATTTGTTTCACGCTTTACGATTTATTATTGACACATCTGAGCTGGCATGAAATTGTAAATCGTATTTTTTTAAAATTTAATATTTTAACGTGCACACATTTCATAATATTTTAACGTGCACACATTTCATAATATTTTAACGTGCACACATTTCATAATATTTTAACGTGCACACATTTCATAATATTTTAACGTGCACACATTTCATAATATTTGCAGTTTCGTTACTTTTACCACTTTTAAAAATTTATTTTTAAATCTACAGTATGTCAATTGCGACGTAATTAAATCACTTTTTCCTTTTATATGGCCATCTATTGTACTAATTAAATTGCGAGCCAACTAAACAAGTATTAGGGGTCAAATTATTTTTCTCTAGTATTGACATTCCGTTGGGCGATTAATCTTATTAGTGTTACATTTTCCTTATAGGTGACACTCCGCTTTGCTCAATGTCTCTGTAATCTTGGCGAAAACAAATAAAACATTGGCAACCTCCTGCAATAAGTTGAAGCATTGAAACAGGTGTATTCGCTAGTTCATTAAACGCCCTTAATCTGATGTATACAACCGTATTGGATACTAAACCATCTGCGAAGATCAGACATTTGAAACTGTTAGTGTTAAACTCCAACAATTTGAAATCATCGCAGTGTTTGTTACAACCACTAAATTGATTCGTCCTTGAAATGTTTAAAGTTTTGCTTGTAAACGTTGTATTTTATTGAGGATGAGGACTAACGATTACCTTTTCTACAGATTGTTGATTTTTATATTGTATACGGTTATGTCGTTATAAACATAACCTTTTAACTGAACCTAGTGACGGTTTTTCTAGGTAGAACATTTTTGAAGATGTGCTAAAGAGAATTGTTGTTTTAAACGATTCTTATTTTAAATTGAGTGTTGTTGTTTTTTGTGATCATCATCATCATCATCATCATCATCATCATCGTATATATATATAGGATAGAGCAATTTTGTTTGTAGTTACCCATATGGATGACTTTAATCCCTGTGACCTTTTTTTCTGGAGATAAGATATCTAATGCCAAAGGTGTATACTTAATGCTATTGCTCGGGAAATTCTTGACATTTAACATGAAATCAACCATCGAGTTATCAATCACTTTCGAGCACGTCTTTTGAAGTGTGTGCACAATAACGGCAGATGTTTGACTGATGTAATTTTTAAAACGTAATAAAATAACATAATATATGTATTTTCGAAAATAGAAAATACATAGCTTTATTTGCATACATCTGCTCCTTATATTCACAAAAGGTAAAAACAAAATATCTTCATTTTGAAGATCGATTTTATTAGTGATTTTACATATTTTTCTAAAGAATTTGGTTAATCTATTATTTAGCTAAAACTTAATAAAATAAACTTGTAATAATCAGTTGTCAACTGCTTGTTATTTGCATATAAAATGAAAGTTTATTAAAACTATTACAACATAAATGTGGATTCATTATATTTCTTCACGTTGATTTATCACACAGATTCAGGCTACGTAACGGCCTAATAACAATGATATGACAATTTGCAATTATATATTGTGAGGCAAAATTATCTAACAAAAGTATAGATTCTGATAAAAACAAAATAGAATAAATAATTCAAAGAGTATTTTATTTTCTCAAATGTACTATATTATGTCACTAGGAAAAAAACGATGCTTGCCTGTCTAATCCATATTAGTAACCTGAAAGAAACCAAACACAATGGCATCGTATGTAAAGTCGGAAAAGAAAAACACTCTTTTCGTTTGTCAAACCACATAAAACAAAGTAACATCATATGTACATTTAGAAAAATACTTATATGTTTTCAGTTGCTTTTTATTAAACTCTGGAAATGTGTCAGATAAGTTTACCCAACAGTGTATATACGACGCCTGTCTAAAAAGTATCCAACTTTATGCCAGAAAAACATATTTCAAATACGTGACGGGGTTGGGACCCTAATCCCTTTTAAAGTAGGCGACTTGTGCTTGCACACACTTAGCCCACCGATCCATCCACTGCCGTAAACACCTCTGTCAGTCTTCTTTTCGAATGGTGTTCATCTCCGCCGTCGCGTTAGATTCAGCAGGTGTTTGGAGAAGATGCGATGTGTAACACCAATTAATGAGTGGTTCAACCGATTCAACATGGGCGCATATTAGAGAGTGACCAGCGTTCTGACAGGAACTAAACTGCTTGGAGGGCAGCTGTTGTTGAGAGGGTGCAAAAAAAGATATCATGCGGACGCGACGGCTGAGATGAACACCCTTTCAAAAGAAAACTTCAAAAGGTGTTTCCGGCAGTGGATGGATCGGTGGGCTAAGTGTGTGCAAGCACAAGGGGCCTACTTTGAAGTGCATTAGGTTCTCAATTCCGTCACGTATTTGAAATAGTTTTTTCTAGCCTAAGGTCGGATACTTTTTAGACAGGCGTCGTACATATATATTTTCAAATCTATTCATAAGCATTCTTACATCAACATTTCCAGACGAGAGAAAAGTAGTCCGGCACACACCAAATCTATTTACAACGTTGGTGAGTAAAGCCGGAATGCTCACATTTTTCACAAAGATAAAAGAAAGAAAAGAAACCTGCAATATATCTGCTTCATTTCATAAAAGACAAAATCTCGAGAAAGAATTCAACCAACGATAATTTGTTTAGTTTATGTGGATCCAAGATGGGCGAAAATGTGAAATGTTTATTGTGAATTGCTAATATAAATCTGCCAAAAAGCCTATAGTTATTGTATGTATTTATTTGTTAAATGTTTGTTTTTATATTCTTCATTTGTTACCCCTTCAATAAATATCATTTTTGGTTTGCCGCTCTGCTGACCGAAAGATAATGAACCCACATATTAAATAGACACCGACTCTATAACTAGTTTATCAAAATATCCGTTTTCTCTTTTCTTATATTCCTTCGTAATTATATGTCGCTCCTTCGTCCTCTCCGTCTCTCTCTCTCTCTTTCTCTCTATCTATCTATTTCTTACTCTCTCTCTCTCTCTCTCTCTCTCTCTCTCTCTATATATATATATATATATATATATATATATATATATGTGTGTGTGTGTGTGTGTGTGTGTGTGGGGGTGTGTGTGTGTGTGTGTGTGTGATGTTATGAAGGCTTACCAAAGCATTCCTTTCAGGACACGAATGATCACCACTAAATATATTTTTTCTTACAAATATTATTTATTCAAATTAAATGTTTTTCCTACACGTGTTTCACTACCAAGCAGGTACTTGCTTGGCAGATCATCAGGGAAATTAAGTGTCTGGAATAAGGGTTTCAGCTGCCGAAATACACAATGTGGCGTTGCAATAATTGAGGTCACTTAAGAAGAGAAGAGGAAAAAAATAAAAATAAAAGTTATAATTAAAAAGCAAGAAAGAACAACGATAAAAAAGAAAGTCTTAGAAAATGTCTTAGAAAATACATTTTCTAAGACATTTTCTAGGACTTTCTTTTTTATCGTTGTTCTTTCTAGTTTTTTTTTAATTATAAATGTTATTTTTATTTTTTAAATAAATACACTAATAGGTGTGATGCTCCCTCAATCCTTATGCAAAAACGTTTGGTTTTTGAATTTGCGTTTCAAAATTATACACATCTCTACGCTTTTACATTTAAATAAAAATTATAATCAATAAATGTTCTATCAATATACTGTTGACTTTCTCAAATTTTTATATTTTGTTTTACTTAATGCTATTCTTTTGACTTGAAACAACTGTCATAGAAAGAAAGAGAGAGTCAACATATAATTGTTTTCGTTTTTCCTTTTGTTCTTCTTTCCTTTCCAATTGAGAACATAACAATAAATTCAGACATCCGCACCCCTATTTTACATCCATTATCGTCCTAGCTCGGCTGTGACATATTTTGACCCAGACAAACTCCCTAGCTAAAGATAGATACAGGAATCTAATAAATCCAAGCCGTCACCCCATTCGCTTCTCGCATCTCTTTAAATGTACAGACTGCTGCTGATAACGGACTAACCTAAATTGTGGTTTTCATTTTTTGCTTGTTCTCATCCACAGCAATGCCGAAATTTAGACAATTTCAGACAAATCAAAATAAATATCTGTATGATTTTTCTGCATTGTTTCTTCATCCTGAGGAAGTTATCAATAAAAGATGAAACGTTAGTAATATAGTTGTTGACTTTTCATTTTCATCTCTTATATATATCAACTACTAGCTTCATTTCGAGATCCAACACGGTGTGTTGCTGTTGATCACTTATCGCTGCTCGTTGTACATACCCGCCGACTTGGCATTTACAAAATTGAATTCCTCCTAACTTCCAAGCTAATTTGCGGTGGCCAACGGGTAAGACTCTTGACTGCGAATCAGTGATCGTAGTTAGTGACCGCCGACCGTCGGAAATTAACTTCCTGCACTGAAAATTACGTAAGCATGAAACATCGATGTCTGTAGGTAATAAATACATAATATTTATTTATAAATATTATATATATATATATATATATATATATGAAATAAATAAATACACTTCTTTCAGTTATTGTAATATGGAATAAATAGACTGCTTTGTCTTTTTGCGCCCTGCATCCACCTAAAAATCATACGAAACAACTTTTTTTTACTTTGCATTTAATATGAAATGTGTTCTGTATTGCAAGGTTTTCAATGAATGTGTGATGAATTTTGATTTTTTGTCTAGATAGTGTAAAGAACAGATTCTGAGAGAAAGTAGGCAAATACATTTTTCATTGATGCATGTTTGAGTAAGCAACATAAAAAATAAAAAATAAATGAAAAAATAAAATTAAAATTGTTTGATTGTTTTACTTGATACATTTATAAATTTTGATTTTTGTAGCTCCTCAAGAATCTTTTGAAGACTTATGAAACTCAAAAACGTCTGAAGTTTTTGCGAGTCCATGTCCACACTTGAACCGAAAATTAAATCGTATTCCGCCTACTTGAATAAAATGGATAAAAAAAATCACACAGGAATTACCACTGCTGTTTACTAAAACATATGTATGTCGCTAACTAATAATAAGGAAAACATTAAACACCACAAAATAGTTTTAATCCACATCAGATGCAGATATATACATGCAGTGATTATCATCTAATATACGTAGGGGAAACTCAACAGGACCTTTAGAAAAGGGTGGTGAATATAAAACAGATAAAAAATTAAATACCCCTAAACGCATTTTTCCCCATATATAACTACACGATCATTCTTTTAATTTCATGCACTAGACTAGTTTCATTAATTTTAAATAAATATCGACTCATTATAAATTCTAACATAATTAAACAACATAATTCCGTCTACAATTTATAACCTTTAATCAGCTAACTTATTTTATCCCAACACAACTTGAATTTAGATCCAGACTAGTAGTTTCATACCACACTCCCAAAATACTCACACATAATATCGATAATGAATTAATAAATAACAAAACAAAATAAAAATAAATAATTCCGTAAAATAAATAATATTTTCGTTCTTCTTTTTAATTATTCATAAGTTTCTTTATTCTTGCTTTTTGATGAAAAAAAAAAAAAAAATGACTCAATACTGGTCACCCCTGAAGAAGGAATTTTATTCCGTAATCGATAGGATTAATGTAAGAAAAAAAAAATTAATCTTGTATTGCTAATTTGGCTTTCATTTCAATTTTATTAACTTTCTATGCAATACTTAAAACTTGAACGAAAAACACACACATTACTCGACAGCGTGCCAACGCATCTCTCGTTCGACACCGGATTTGAATCCTACCGCCATTTCATAACATCAAGGCGATGACGTCGTACCATCAAAGACGTTTATCAAATTAACAAAGAAATAAGTTTCTTTATTCTTGGTTTTTGATGAAAAAAAAAAAAAAAAAAAATGACTCAATACTGGTCACCCCTGAAGAAGGAATTTTATTCCGTAATCGATAGGATTAATGTAAGAAAAAAAAAAAATTAATTAATCTTGTATTGCTAATTTGGCTTTCATTTCAATTTTATTAACTTTCCATGCAATACTTAAAACTTGAACGAAAAACACACACATTACTCGACAGCGTGCCAACGCATCTCTCGTTCGACACCGGATTTGAATCCTACCGCCATTTCATAACATCAAGGCGATGACGTCGTACCATCAAAGACGTTTATCAAATTAACAAAGAAATAAGTTTCTTTATTCTTGTTTTTTGATGAAAAAAAAAAAAAAAAAAAATGACTCAATACTGGTCACCCCTGAAGAAGGAATTTTATTCCGTAATCGATAGGATTAATGTAAGAAAAAAAAAAAAAATTAATCTTGTATTGCTAATTTGGCTTTCATTTCAATTTTATTAACTTTCCATGCAATACTTAAAACTTGAACGAAAAACACACACATTACTCGACAGCGTGCCAACGCATCTCTCGTTCGACACCGGATTTGAATCCTACCGCCATTTCATAACATCAAGGCGATGACGTCGTACCATCAAAGACGTTTATCAAATTAACAAAGAAATAAGTTTCTTTATTCTTGTTTTTTGATGAAAAAAAAAAAAAAAAAAATGACTCAATACTGGTCACCCCTGAAGAAGGAATTTTATTCCGTAATCGATAGGATTAATGTAAGAAAAAAAAAATAATAAATTAATCTTGTATTGCTAATTTGGCTTTCATTTCAATTTTATTAACTTTCCATGCAATACTTAAAACTTGAACGAAAAACACACACATTACTCGACAGCGTGCCAACGCATCTCTCGTTCGACACCGGATTTGAATCCTACCGCCATTTCATAACATCAAGGCGATGACGTCGTACCATCAAAGACGTTTATCAAATTAACAAAGAAATAAGTTTCTTTATTCTTGTTTTTTGATGAAAAAAAAAAAAAAAAAAAAATGACTCAATACTGGTCACCCCTGAAGAAGGAATTTTATTCCGTAATCGATAGGATTAATGTAAGAAAAAAAAAAATTAATCTTGTATTGCTAATTTGGCTTTCATTTCAATTTTATTAACTTTCTATGCAATACTTAAAACTTGAACGAAAAACACACACATTACTCGACAGCGTGCCAACGCATCTCTCGTTCGACACCGGATTTGAATCCTACCGCCATTTCATAACATCAAGGCGATGACGTCGTACCATCAAAGACGTTTATCAAATTAACAAAGAAATAAGTTTCTTTATTCTTGTTTTTTGATGAAAAAAAAAAAAAAAAAAAAATGACTCAATACTGGTCACCCCTGAAGAAGGAATTTTATTCCGTAATCGATAGGATTAATGTAAGAAAAAAAAAAAAATTAATTAATCTTGTATTGCTAATTTGGCTTTCATTTCAATTTTATTAACTTTCCATGCAATACTTAAAACTTGAACGAAAAACACACACATTACTCGACAGCGTGCCAACGCATCTCTCGTTCGACACCGGATTTGAATCCTACCGCCATTTCATAACATCAAGGCGATGACGTCGTACCATCAAAGACGTTTATCAAATTAACAAAGAAATAAGAAAAAAAAAAAAAAAAATGACTCAATACTGGTCACCCCTGAAGAAGGAATTTTATTCCGTAATCGATAGGATTAATGTAAGAAAAAAAAAATAATAAATTAATCTTGTATTGCTAATTTGGCTTTCATTTCAATTTTATTAACTTTCCATGCAATACTTAAAACTTGAACGAAAAACACACACATTACTCGACAGCGTGCCAACGCATCTCTCGTTCGACACCGGATTTGAATCCTACCGCCATTTCATAACATCAAGGCGATGACGTCGTACCATCAAAGACGTTTATCAAATTAACAAAGAAATAAGTTTCTTTATTCTTGTTTTTTGATGAAAAAAAAAAAAAAAAAAATGACTCAATACTGGTCACCCCTGAAGAAGGAATTTTATTCCGTAATCGATAGGATTAATGTAAGAAAAAAAAATAATAATAAATTAATCTTGTATTGCTAATTTGGCTTTCATTTCAATTTTATTAACTTTCCATGCAATACTTAAAACTTGAACGAAAAACACACACATTACTCGACAGCGTGCCAACGCATCTCTCGTTCGACACCGGATTTGAATCCTACCGCC
Source organism: Sepiola atlantica (assembly GCA_963556195.1). Classification (NCBI taxonomy): domain Eukaryota; kingdom Metazoa; phylum Mollusca; class Cephalopoda; order Sepiida; family Sepiolidae; genus Sepiola; species Sepiola atlantica. Next base: position 102,460,349 of record OY744532.1, on the reverse strand, counting down.
ATTTCATAACATCAAGGCGATGACGTCGTACAATCAAAGACGTTTATCAAATTAACAAAGAAATAAGTTTCTTTATTCTTGTTTTTTGATGAAAAAAAAAAAAAAAAATGACTCAATACTGGTCACCCCTGAAGAAGGAATTTTATTCCGTAATCGATAGGATTAATGTAAGAAAAAAAAAAAATTAATCTTGTATTGCTAATTTGCCTTTCATTTCAATTTTATATATATATATATATATATATATATATATATATATATATAAATCACCAGTACTTGACACGACCTGCATTTCGGTGAGCAACATAGCACCCCCTCCTCTATGCCCACTTTTACAATTCCTATTTATATATATTGCCTCCTCTTCCCTCTCTGTAATAAATTATGTAATTCCCCTCTAACTACATGATTATATGTTAAATGTGCTTCAAATTTCCCTCTCTCTAAACATGTATTAAATAGGTTGTCACTCCCTCTTTCTCCAATTATATTTGAATTGTCGAGTGTGAATTTCCCCCTTTTATAAGGTTAAAAAATGTAATCGTCTAAATTGGATGCTTGAAAATACGACAGAGTTGAAATAAATTACTGCATCGATGATTAATTCATTTCGTGTTACTACATTTAATTTTATTCTTGCTCTGTTTATTACATTAGGCTCATATACCTGGATTTTCTCCTGGAATTATTTCATCATAACACACACACACACACACACACACACACATATATATATATAAACCGCCCAGGGAAACGACAGATAATAA
>OY744532.1:102334582-102454582 GCA_963556195.1 Sepiola atlantica | reverse complement strand
GTTAGATTAACCCGGCTTGGCTGGGTGTTTGACGATATTGATTGTCTTGGCTTATATGAGATGTTTCTATTTGATCTTGTCAGTGCGACGTTGGATCTAAAGAGCATTGTATGAAGAGTTACGGAATCCCCGTCCAGCGTCTCCTAGTTCTCAATTCGACGTAGATCCCTATCGCAAAGGTCTGCACTGCTTTGCTCGGATCATCCCGCGAGTTCTTCTAGCGTCTCCGCAAATTTCGTCGTTATGACACAGTAAGAACGCTTGGTATGATCGTCCCAGCTTGCCACTGCTTCCACATCTTTGTCGCAATTCTCTAATACTGAACAAAATAATAACGAAATAAAAAGTAAGTAGTTAAAGCTTACAAAGTTTTAATTCTAAAATGAATGTTTCCTTATTTTTTGTTTCATTTTTTTTACTATCATGTAAAATGGTATTTATCTATAATGTTAGAGTTTACCTCGTAAAAATATTTTGGTGTTTTGACTGTTTTGAGAGGATCAAGTCGTATGTATTTTTTTAAGATTGGAAGTAAACGGATCGCGTGTTCATGATCAATAATCAAGCTGCTCCACGTAATGATCAATGATAGACTGTTTTTCTTTGGTTTGTCATTAATATCTAGGCACGATATAACATGCCAGACTTTGAAGCTAGAGTAGTTTATATTAAATTTCTCCTCGTGTGTTCGTGGAATGAGAGAGTGATATTCCGATACCCGATGTGCATCGAAATTTTCAGATCACAAGGGCACCGCCAACTATTGTTGCTCCGACTATATAAGTATAGTCAAACGTCAATGGTTCGTGATGATTTATTTCTTATGTACTAAACTCGTTGCAATTGATCGTGCCTATAGATGTCGTGGAAACAATTGTTATTGCTTCTATTTTGTTCTTGGGTGCTGGGTCATGCATTTCGATCGCATGTTATGCATCACCGGCAGAGACAATGTAGCTCGGCATGTCTCTTTTTTCTCCCCTTTTTCTTTTCCAATGTCTACTTTTATTAAACCTTTCCTCATTTTAGTTTCAGGAAAGATAATACATTTTAGTGCAGTGCCCCCATTAATCATTAGCATTGCTTACCCCTTGTGGGATTATCAGATTCCAAAAATGTTTTGAAAACCTTGCATGATGAAACACAATTATCATACCTGATTAAAATAAAAGAAATGAAACGCATCAAAGAGTTAATAAGTCGTTGTAAAATACTGGATGATCTAATACAAGATTCATAAGATAGGATTGTATGTAGTTCGACCGTAGTCGAAGACAACTAAAATCTATTTTTTCATTGGCTACTACACCAAAATGTAGGATTTGCTTGGATTCCTCCACTTACCTTTCATTTTCACTTTATAATACCGAGTGTTTGGCAAGGAGACATAAAGTACCAGTTTTGAGTATTTGATATGACTCGACCGAGGAATTAAACACGGTCTTACGACCCATTAGCGACCTCAATATCTAAATGAGTCGGTTAAATGCGCTAGAGTAGGTTGATCTAAATATCGGATGCTTTAGATGAAGTCAGACTTCGACCTCTTGGTTTTGTGAAAGGTATAGTTGATTCTACTGATAAGCAGCATATTAAGAAACAATACCCAGATAAACGTATTGGACAGGAACTAACGTCAAGAAACAACATCTTTAGCCAAACTCATTTGTAAAGATACAACAAAAACCTACGCGTCATCCGGCAGCTATTACTCTAGCTGTAAGTATTCTTTTTAAATGTATACTATAGAGTACATAACTTTAATGTAAACTTATCATCATTTTTAAATAAGGAACTTCCATTTAAACATACTCTTTGGCCAATTAATGAATTTAGGAAAGCGTTTCGTAATTCATCATGTTTGATTAAATCACTTTAAATTATGTATGTCTATATCTATAGGCGTATAGGACAATATACAATTCATAGCACGAATCATTAATACATACATATGCAAATTAGGCATAGGAATATATGTATTTTGATCGTTGATCTGTTCTATATCTATAGTATTGAAAAAAGTATATTGTATTACTGATTTAGGTGTCAGAACTCCCCCAGGATGCCCGCTCCCAAATTTATTTTGTGTCCCTGACCTGCCCTAATTGTACTTATCCTGGAGGACACCGCTCATCCCAACAAAACCCATCCCACCATTTCCTTTGCCCCTATAGAACGCCCACTCCCACTTAGGAACTGACTTTCTTGCTTTCGGTTTATACCGGAAGACAGCGAGCAGTTCATACCTTAGATAGGATGGGGGGTCCTACTAACTTACCATAATTAGCATTTTATTTTGTTCTTTATTTTTACTATCCCTTTTACTTTTATTTATTTTTTGGGGATTATTTAAGGCTTAGTTTTTGTTCTCCCACTCCCATCATCACACATGTATATACTTTTTGTAAATAAAATTCATTTCAAACACCTGGGGATATTTTAAGTAGCTTAAGTCCATAGAGTGAATGTGGTTCTGTGGTAACTGAAACTAGTTTCTAGGGTATTAGACAATGTGGACGACCCCCGACCCCCACTTTTCCCCTCCATACCCCTTTTTGGCCTTGTGCCACATCTTGGATGTATCGTTTGTATATATTTTGAGATAAATAAATATTGTATTACTGATTTAAATAACAGTGAACCGTGTCGATGAAAATACAAGTGTAATAAATGATAACTACACTTCCTGCATTTATTGATTAAGAAAAAATCAAGTCACGCACGCCAGACAAATTCCAGAACGTGAAAACGAGCGGAAAGATTCAGTGAGCGAGCGACTAAATCCAGTTTGTTAAAATATGAAATTATCTTTTTCATTGACCTTTTACCTGACCTTAAATATTTGACGTGCAGTTATTAAATCGTGAAATACAAATGAATAAATGTTATTTAGTACCAATTTAAAAATATCGAATTAACAATGATTCACATTTTTTTTTATAATAAAACTGCATTCCCTTTGTTTGTTCGTCATCGACACACTGAATATCTTACATTGAAGTTCTTTTTTTAATAGAAATCTCTCCAGACAAATATGAAGCCACTTTATATAAGGGGCTAAAAAAGAATCCAAGGTAAAAAAGCTAAGCAACCGATATGTGTTAGATGGATAGATTATGATCCAAAAAACAGTATACATGAAATGTTAGAACTAAAGGACAAAATAATGGAGGTAAGAGTTACGAAGCTGCGGAAAGTGAACCCAAGGTCCACTTTCTACTTTCCTAGTATTTGATAACTAAAAAGCGTTGTTACCATGTGACTGTTTATTAATTCATTGCATGTGTATTCATATACACTAGTCAAGGATACGTCTTCGACGATCAGTTCGAAAGAGGCTGGTAAATGGTGGTTACTTCTGGCCGTTCTCTGTCGGCATGACACATTTGATTTGGTTAGTTTTAGGAGGTAAACACTCACAGGCTTTACCATCTCCTTGAGATAATGATGATGTATGGTTAGTTTCCTAAAGTGGCCATACCAGTAATTCCATCCGGGTTCATTGGGCATGTTTGCGGAGCCAGGTGCACCTATTTTTGTGAGATTGCCTACTATCCGTATGTTTCAATCTTGCGCAACGTTTCCGCGGTTGGAAGGGGGATTGAATATATGTTTATTAAAGCGCTCATGTATTCAGTCTAATTTGTAACTATGTTTGCTTGTTTGTTTGCAAAATTTAATGAGCCGAGCATCAACATCGCTTGACTAATCGCCACTTTACCATGCCCAGACACCGGTCATCATCTAACTCAGAACAAATTTAATTTTGGGATGACTATGTCTAATGTCAAGGTCAAAGTAACGGAAAATGTAAAAATTACACTTTCGGCTATGGCTACGGCTCTGTTCGTCTTGGAGACTCGGACCATATTGCAGCCAATGTAACCATCTTATTCGACCTTGTTATTGATATTTTATCTTGACCTGTAATAGTTCGGTCATGGTCGAAATTTAAACGGAATTCTGACTTACGATTTTTCAACGTTTTATGTATGGATCTGGTTGTCTTTAATAACAATAAGCACTATACAATAGTTTAGCATGATCAGATAAATACTTTTGTAGGTAGCAGCGTTCCCATTTGACCCATCCTCAGGTTGGCAAACGTAGGTATGCAGTCCTGTGATTGCCTTATTTTCTTGTTCTCGTAAGTACAATGGGTAAAACATTGTTTCTCGTATCAAGCACGTCCCCCTTTATTCTCGTCACTATATGGTAACCCTCAGGATCACAGAGATGACAGTCCGAACTTATCGAACATTAATTTGGTTAAGAGTGTGTATAATGCCCATTGTGGGAAGCACAACTCACCCTCTCTTCCAACTTTTACAAAATATTTGGCAAAATATACACTGAGAGTTATATGTAAAACTGATTCACCAAATTCAAAAATTTACTTAAAGCAAGGTTTGACCAAAATGTCAACTGTCGCCATATCTTATTGGTTTGCTTTTATCTTCTGACGTAGAAAATATATTTTAATTGAAGCGTGTTGTCTCTCAGAAGTTCGAAGAGTAAACATATACAATGGAAGATCTTACTGGATAAAAGATGTAAACAAATCATCGTCTTCTGCCAACAGAAAGAATAAACTCATAATTAATTAAAGGTATCTAGATATTAGTTAATCTAGCATATAAAGTTGTTTTGTCGGATTTTCCAAGTCAGACTCATTTCAGCAGACAGATCAAACTTTGCTTCTTACGAGCAAGCGTACATTTGTTATTTCTATACCGTAGTATATCCTATATAATCACGAACTGATTTACAATTTATTAAATTGGTTTTTTAATCTAGCCCTGCCGACTGCTTATATAAGTTATCAATAATAAACGAAAAATTAAAATACCTCATGTTAAATTGAAGGATATAATACGAGTTGTTTCCCTTCATTTAAAAGAAAATGTGCAAACAAATAACAATTTTAAACAAAAATGATTTCATTGACTCCTGAGTAATATATAAGTTTTTAATAATGAACTAAAAATTAAAATCAGCATGGGAGATAATTCATTTTGAATTGAAGAATATAATACGAGTTGTTTCCCTTAAGTTTAAAAGAACATGTGCAAACAAATAAAAATGTTAAACTAAAATTATTTCACTGACTTTTGACTAACATATAGGTTTTCAATTATGAACCAAAAATTAAAATCAGCATGGATGATAACTCACTTTAAATTGAAGAATATAATACGAGTTGTTCCCTTAATAGAAAATATGCAAACAGATACAAGTTTTAAACTAAAATTATTTCACTGACTCCTGAGTAGTTTACGGAGAGTATAATATAAAGTGTAATACGTCTTAAGTTGCCTTCTTTGCTGTCCTTCTTTGTGTATAAACATGTTTCAACTACCAGTCTCTATTTGCTTCAATTCTCACGAGTGCAGATTTAGACACATGGTCAATTTCAACACGGGGAGAATCCAGCTTCTCATAAGGGTTACGCTGGATTGGAACAACAATTTAAAAAATGTAGAGTAGTATCAGAAGAGACGCTACATTTATCTTCTAACCGAAAGGTCAAAGAGTTCCAGCTACTTGTCAGATAAAAGAAAATCGGGATTATAATATCGACCTCGAACGAAGAGAAACTAATGAGGACAACATGAATATCTTCTATCGGGTATACTGAGATGACGATGGTGAATTAGATTACGAGGCTGGCTGAGCGACTGGTTGTGGCAAGTATGAATCTAGTCGGGTTTATAGAACCACTTTTACTTATAGATGTTGGCGACCTTCACATGGTCTTTCCTGTAAGTTACTGATTACAGAAATATTGTTTAAACTAATGCTAATAACAGAATATAACAAAACAAAAAAGGCGTACCATCCTGATTCACTTGAATGAACTTGCAAAATAGCCTCCCTACGGTCGTCTAGTTTTCCTAGTCTGCCGCGTCAGAAATTAACGCTCACCCGTAAACCGATGGCGCCCCAGTCATTTCATGGGAGGTTAGACATTGATTTTCTTTGTTTCGGACCAAAAATTCGCCCCCCCACACCGCCTAAATCTTTTTTTACCCTTTCCCACCGAAAGAAATATTTTTAGTTACAAAAAAAATGTATGCCCTCCCCTATTTTTTTTTTACCTTTCCCCACCCAAAGAACTGAATATTTGCAGTTAAAAATTTTTTTTCGACACGCCCCCAACATTTTTTTTTTACCCTCACCCACCCAAAGAAATATTTTTAGTTAAAAAGAAAGAAAAAAATACTTTTTGGATAGTAAATTTAGTAATTTGAAAAAAGTTGGCTTTAGTAAAGTAATCAATTAATTAATTAATTGATTTAATTAATTATCTTCCCTGATTAACGTGAATGAACTTAATAATCATCCACCCTAGAATAAGGACCCATGTATATATATACATATATATATATATATATATATATATATATATATATATATATATATATATAAATATATATGTATATATATATATATATATATATATATATATATATATATATATATATATCCGCCCGTCACATAATAGCAACAATAAGAAAGCATGACAGACAACACCGCATCGTCTGAAATGAATTCGGAAAATTATCCTTCACTCTATTTTACAAATGAAATGTTTTCTCTCATTTATTCCGTTATTTTTTCTTATACAGGTTGATACGTTTGTGTTTCTTTTTACTTCTATCAAACATTACACTTTGGGGAGCATTTCTTTTAAATTTGTATTTGATCTGCACTGATTAAGACATCATTTTATATGAATATTAATATCAGTGCTAACACAAGCGAAGCATACTGTTTAAACTGCATTTTCGACGGATGGTTTATACTCGTCGGGTGTAAAATTCAAGAATTGCTTAGCGACAAAATGGCATAACTTACCACATGTGTTATATTGGAAAGTTATATCCTTAGACGTATTGCTCTCCCAAGGCTTCAGATTTTTTTCTAATCCACCTTACTTTTTTATCCCATGCCAGAAGAGAGATTAGTGATACCTTTCCTAAATGTATTACTGGAAGAACTGCAATATTCCCGACACGAAGAATGGTAACCAACGCATCACAACTCTGGACCTATTTATAAAATAGCATTGGAAACCAGTCGAAACTTCTAAATCCGTCTTCTTGGCGCAGGCACTGAGAGTCAATCGAACCTTTCCACTATCGATCACGCACTTTTTCGTACCTGGTATATCGAGCTGACGCTTTTAGGACGACACTGATTTTGCATATCACCGGTCCCAACAGCACCATAGTTCCAGAAATAGAGCTAACGTGTTTTTTTATGCGATTTACCAACCATTAATCATTGCTTCAGGAAAAGCGCTTTAAAACTTTCTCAAGCTTCTGCGAGGCGCCATCTTGTATTCTTCAGACAAGCAGAAAATCATTCACTGCTTTATTTTACATTCACTTTCCCTTCGTTTCTCTCACACTATATATTTTATCTTCATCTTCCTGCTTTCGGTTTTCGGTCTTAACCCATCGATTTGTCCCCTACCATATATATATATATATATATATATATATATATATATATATATATATATATATATATATAAATATATATATATATATATACAGAGAGAGAGAGAGAGAGAGAGAGAGCTAGAGAGAGAGAGAGAAAGCGAGAGAGAAGAGGGAGAGAGAGAAAGAGATAGATAGAAAAGGATAGAAAGAAAACTCATCTCCTGACGAATGAAAAAGGTTCAACGATAAAAAAGCAAGTTTGCACCACTTCTATGTCCCCTTACGAAAATTAAAATCAAGGTATGCTACTAAATCTTGTGTCTATACTCATTCGTCCAATTTTGATGAAAACCTATTACATTCTCTAGATTCTACAAAATGTCTAAAACTTAAGACTAAAACGTAAGGTATTTTGAGAAGCTATTGAAAGTGAAACGAAACTAACATAATTGCTATATTATTTCAGATTTGCAGCGACTTTTATCCATAGATAAATGTTAATGAAAATCTGAAATATTTGAATTTTCAAATGAGAAGTGGGATCAATACTATACGCTCTTAAACCCCCGTTTAAATACCTCAAAGTGTCTGAAATTTCAAAGAGATTTATTAATTGATTTCTAATACATATTATCAAAATTTCAAAAATATTCATGATCACCGCTTTGTATTAAACTAAATGAATCTAAATATATACTATATTACCACCCTTTTCTTAGTTATTTTGTTCCAAAATTAATAACGATCGGATTATATGAAAACATTATACAGAAATATATAAACATGAACACATACCTAACTTTATATGAAAACAGATTTTTGCTGGATAAAATGTGACTCTTTGGCACATATTGGGCTCAATTAAATATGTAGGTCATGAAAATGTGAGTATGTAGAGGAAGTTAAATATCAACGAAAATAAAAGAAAAATCCAGAATCAGCCTATTTCTGCTCGCTATGTATATCTTCCTATTGCTCTAGTTTATTCCAAAGTAACGTTTACAAAATATTACTGCATGTGGCCATATTCTCTTTTTTTCATAGTAAACTCTTCCAATCTATTTATTATTTCTGTTATTATTACCTGTTGTTAATAACTTGATATAGTGGTATACGACGTATAGAATAATAGAGATTGAGTGAACCGATATACATTAAGAGAGGCTGCAACTGTGTATCAAACGAAGTTAATCTAAATATATTCCATATTACTACCCTATGTTAAGTTCTGTTGTTCCAAAATTAACAACTATCGGATTATGAGTCATGATATGAATCATCTGCACAGAAATATACACACATACACACATACCAAACTTTATATAAAAATAGATCTTTGCTTGATAAAGTGTGACTCCTTGGCACATATTCGGCTCAATTAAAGTTTGTGGATCATGACAACTGATAAATAGAAACTTTAGAAAAGATGGTCACTTCATGAGCACATTTCAAATTACAGTTTATTAAATCAATTCAATTTAAAGTTGTTTTAAAAAAGGAGGATGAGTTTAACATAGTTTGTGTGGTTAAAATATACAGCATAAAAAGCCTTCAAGAAAATTAGTTTCAGTACTCGGTCAGTGAAGTAGAAGTCTCTCTGGACTGGCAGAATTTTAATTTGTGTCTCAACCCAGGATATCCGATCTTGGGAGCTGGATTTTCGCTACATTTAAAACCAATCTTGTGTCTAACTCAACTCTCGTGGGGAGGCAAGTTAATAGTGGCAGTTGAATGAAGATGAATACCACGTAAGGACTGAAAATCTTTACATACCACGAATACCAAACAACGGCGTCTCTAATAACAACAATATTTCCCCTTTCAAAGAGACATCGCTCGATGTTAATTTCCTTACTTAAAAAAAGCGCCAATCTGCGCATAACATCGCAAGGACTACACTTATCCTAACGTCTTAAGAAGTTGACGTCTCTTTCTGCTCGTGTCGTGATTCGAGCCATCGGGGTTAATACCATCAAAATGAGGAGGAAAGAAAAGAAGAGAAAAAAACTATAAGACAGTCTCGCTTGACAAAATTGTTATACAACGAAAGCACGCAAGAAAAATATTAAATAAATGAATTTTTCATTTAAAATTGCACGATTGTTGATTTACAAAATATTTCACTTTAATATATATATATATATATATATATATATATATATATATATATATATACTCGCCGTTATAATTCAAAAATGAGCACAACAGTAAAGTCATAATTTGCAAAGACACTAAAAATAATACCGCCTGAAGATGATTTGACGATTCAAATCGAAAGTACTTGCAAAAAAGAAAAAAAGTATGGAACAAGAAACCCATGGATCATATTTATATCAATTTGACCGAAACAGTACATGGACAATTCGGAAAATTGAAAAAATAAAAAAAAAGTCGCATCAAACAGTCTTTAAATTAATTATGAATCAAATAAATAATTTCCATAAAAAAAGTATATTCTATAGTAATATAAACCTATTTTGGGTGGTAAATAATTCAGATCTTGTAAAAGAAAAATCAGTTCGTATTAAGTCTCGTAAACAGGCTAAATTAATCTCGACATATGATGTTAGTACATTATATACAAAAATACCACATAAAGAACTTATTAAAGAATTAGGTAATACTATAGATTTAGCTATTGCAGGAGGAAAAGGTAAATACATAGACTTTGCAAAATCTAAAGCCTTTTGGTGTAAAACTAAAAATAGTAAGACGAGTGTGTCCAAAACTAGTCTGACAATGCTTATAAGTCACCTTATAAAAAAGAGAGTTACTTTCAAATAGGAAATAAAGTACTACTTCAAACAATAGGTATTCCAATGGGTTTGGATCCTTCTCTATTTTGGGCAAATCTATATCTACATAGACTTGAATATATGTATATATATCATCATTAATAAAAATGATATATCTAGAGCGTATAGTTATCATGGATGTAGGCGATATATTAACGACCTTGTTTGCATTAATGATAGCGATGAGTTTGCAAATACTAAACATTTAATATATCCTAAAGAGTTAAAATTAAACTGTGAACATAAGGGAACACGAGCTACTTTTCTTGATTTGGATATAAAAATTGAAGATAAAATATTTATCCATAAACTGTTTGATAAAAGAAATTCATTTCCTTTTCGTATCGTGCGGATGCCGCATAAAAATAGTACCTGCCCTGTATATATATTTTACGGGAGTATTATGTCTGAATTTCTTAGAATTGCTCGTGTTACCTTAACATTGGTAGATTTTATGCCCCCAATTTCTGACCTAATAATAAGAATGATTAAACAAGGTGGCGATAAAAATAAAATATTTAGACAATTAAATAAGGCAATTACTCGCGATCCTGATGCTTTTAAGTCTCATCAAATAAATCAAAATAAATTGATGGAGCAAATCCAAAGTTATCTAAATAAAAATAAAAATAATGTAGAATATGTATAAACATATATATAACACATATACTAATTATATAAAAAGTAGAAAGGGATAAAGAAAGAAAGAAATGTTAACAAAGTTAAAAAAGAAGAAGAAAGAGAAAAATCGACAGTTAGCTTATAACGCCGATTGAAAACGCTGTGAGTTAAAAAAGAAGAAGAAGAAGAAAGAGATAAAAAAACAGACGGTTAGCTTATGAACACCAATTGGAAACGCTGTGAGTTAAACAACAAGAAAAAAGAGAAAAAATCGGCAGTTAGCTTATGAACCCTGATTAGAAACGCTGTGAGTTAAAAAAAGAAGAAGAAAAAGATAAAGAATAGACGGTTAGCTTATGAACGCCAATTGGAAACGCTGTGAGTTCAAAAAGAAGAATAAAGAGAAAAAATCGGCAATTAAGCTTATATACGCTGTGAGTGAGCAAGGAATCTTAGTATTTATAAAAAAGGACTAAACGTATATATATGTATATATATATATAATTTAATTTTTTTAAAAAAAATATTTTGATATGTTGATATTTTTAATATTTTTAATATAAAAGTAAAACTAAAAATACATTAATCACCTAAAAAGTAGTTTAATGGATTCGTCAAAACACTTTAAAATGCAGCAACATTTTTGTAAGTAACGGATAAATTTTATTAGACAAACGAACAACACAGGTAAGGAGGAATTTTTATTTTTTATTTATTTATTTACTTATTTATTTATTTATTTATCTATTTATATATATATATATATATATATATATTTTTAAAGTTTATTTATTTATTTTTATTTATTTATATATATATATATATATATACATATATATTTTTTTTTATAACTAATATAAGTTAGCAAAATATTTATACGGAACAAAACTTAGATTTAGTATACGGAACGTTTATGTTTTTGCCTTTTAACGGAAGTGGGGTCTCATCAACTCTGCTAGGAAGCCATGAAATTAAATACTGTCTTGTTTTTAAATTCCTTAAACAGTTTTTCATGGTAAACAACTGATGATCTCTTAAATAATGTTAGAAGCTAACTAATATAATAACTGTAAAAACTAAATTGACTTACATGAGTTATTTTCCACTGAACGACCTGGGACTTCAGGTTTTTTTTGTTGTTTTTTTTTAGTTTTAATAGTTGAGAAACTTCCGAGACTATATATATATATATATATATATATATATATATATATATATATATATATATATATATATATATATATAATCGAGTAGAAAAGGTTTTGTCGTTAGGTGAAGGGACAGTTTGAAGAAACAACTCAGTAGTAAAAACATGCTTATGATAAGTTCGCGAATGTTACTTAAAATCTATGTATTTAGATGCATGGAGGAATTTAAAATATGCTGCCTCCATTCAATCTGTAAGTTGGTGTTACTCCTTTATTATATTTACTCCTTTATTATATTTACTCCTTTATTGTATTTACTCCTTGCTTATTTCCAGTATTGACCACATGTCATCGTTTCTCATGGCTACCTATTTTCTTTCACGTATTTCATTCTTCCCTTTTCCAACATATATTATTTCACGCATGCCTTGCTCGTCTCCATTTCGCTTCTATATTCGCGTTCTTATTTTTCTCTGTCTTCCCTGCGAATAGGTTTGAGCACTCTTTCGTTTTACTGCTTTGAATCACTTAAATTGCCCATTTCCCTCTTTTCCTTCTGTGTGTCATTCTATCTCCCTCTGTCGTACAGTCGATCTCTGTCTTTCTTGTTACTCTTCTGTTACATTTAATTCTATCTGCTCCTATTTTTTTCCTTTTCTTTATTTGCTTATTTTCTTACTCCAAAAGCTTCCGTTCTTCCTTCGATACATTCTCCATTGTTTATTTTTTAAACTTTGCTTAGTATATTTCCTTTCGATTCCCCGTCTTTCTCATTTCCTTGAATCCATTCCATTGAATTACTTCGAATGAAGAAACCCCACTTAAAAATTTCTCACAAATCACGATCAGATGTCCTCAGGCCAAAGTTTCCCTTTGTTTTCGGTCAGTAAAGCTGACTGCACTAATCTGACCACTGGCCACGGTTCAAAACTGACCCTTCATCCAACCCTTTTTTTATCCGATTATTGCCTGGTTCCTATTAACCACGTCTCACCTATCTCACTTCGCAATCACACATATTCGCATTACTGTGTAATATTCAACAACTACATGAATGCATGTCAACTAATATAATAAATGTGAACCGCCTAAGATATATATTTCTAGGTTCATACTTATATTTATTTACATATTTTATATGTTAAACATACCTACAATGTATGTTGCAGGGTAACTAGTAAAGGAAAACGACAACTTCGAAGTTACACCTGCGACAAGGGTTGTCTCAGTAATATGGCACACATACTTAAGTCATGACTTGCCTGGAAAAGAGAGTGGGTCCTGCTTTACATAATATACGATATATTATAGTAATCTCCGTTATTGGAAATTAATTTATATATATATATATATATATATATATATATATATATATATATATATATATATATTTAGTACTAACAAACAAAAACTCCATATATTAGAAGCCCTATATATAGAAAAAAAACACCCTAATTAATAGAATTAACTTTAATAGCAGTAATAACTTCCTAAAATGTTTATAGCTCCAAATATAGTTTCGTACTTAGTACACGATTCCCGCCCAAAACCTTCTATAAATACTAACACATGGTCTATACCTGATTAACCTCATTCCCCCGAAGATGGATCCAGATGTGTCCGAAAGTACTTAAGAGACAAATCCAATCTGTGGCAAATTCACCAGCCAATTCCCCTCCGAAACTAAGATCCTATATATATATATATACATATATATATATATATATATATATATATATATATATATATATATATATATATATATATATATATATATATATTAAACATAAAGAAAGTGGCAAAATGCCTTCATGAAAACCATGTGTATATATGCATATATTTTTATAAAAATCAAAATAAAAAATCATTTTTTTTTCTTTTTCTTTTTGACTTTTTTATCTAATAATTTCGCTTGATATAGCAGGCCTCGTCAGAGCTTCAGACAAATATTCTTTCGTAACAGTCCTTCCTGGCTTTGTAGAAGTGGCTCCGATGTTGTGTGGACTTAACGGTGTAAGTTACTCTTTCCAATTCGAACTTAAATCGCGCATGGTCGCTTGTAGGTATAAATTTGGGAAAGTTCATTTTTGAAGCATCTTTAAAATGTTAAAGAAAAATGCCTTCATAAAAACCATGTGTAAGATGCATATATTTTTATTAAAATCAAAATAGAAAATCAATATATATATATATATTTTTTGATCTTGACTTTTTTATCTAATAATTTCGCCTGATATAACAGGCCTCGTCAGAGCTTTAGACAAATAAAAGCTATTAACCATATTTGTTTGTAACAATCCTTCCTGGTATTGTAGAAGTGACGTCCGATGTTGTGTGAACTAAACGGTGTAAGTGTCTCTTTTTAATTTGAACTGAAATCGCGCATGGTCGCTGGTAGGTATAAATTTTAATATATATAAACATATATATATATATATATATATATATATATATATATATATATATCGTATACATGTATTTAATTCAACACAACTATTTATGTAGTAGGTCAATAGTGTGCGACTAGAGCTTTTAATGTTACATCATATAAACCTTAGTTATTCAGAAGAAACATTTGATATTTCCTTCAAAAAAATTATTAAAGAACAATTGTACCGTTCATTTCAAGAACATATATTCTTATTATACACAAAAAAGTGCTAATATTCATGAAGATGCTTAATCAGTGTAATGTGAAACATTAAAATTCATCCAACTGTCATATAATTTATAAATATTTAGCTTTCACTAAAAATTCAAAGGCAAACCTATTTTAACTCTGTATTTTTCGCATATAAAGATTCATGTTCTATTGCTTCCATCATATATATATGCTTTTCTCTTGCTTAAAGTGTTCATACTTCATCAATAAGAACTTATTTAAAACAAAACATATGAAGAATAAGTACTCATTACTTACCTTAACGATTTGTGTTGAAACCCTATTCTTACATCTTTTTATCGCTTTTTTCTCGATTCTTACTTGTAAGGGAACCAAATGCACGACATAGATGCCAGTCAATCTCATTCAAATCACTCATGCATAGGGATAAAATACAACATTTATCATGAAATGAAACGCCGTAGATACAGGATGTGTGAAAAAGACAAAACGAAAAGAATTAGATGCAGAAAAAATCATCAAATACGAGAGATTTACCGTTTCGTTTTGATCAACAAACGTCTTCATATAAAAGTAAAGGTTTAACATTTATTGAAATAACGACAAAAACATAAGAAAACAAGATTTACTTCATTAGTCATACTTAGCGCCTTTCATCTATGTGTCCATTTATTTTCCTTCCCTTTTTTTCTTTTTCTTTTTCTCCCTTTTCCTATTTTAACGTCCTTGCCGAACGTGCTGTATTATTCTTCTTTTTTTGCAAAAGTAACGCACGTGTTAAAACAACCTGTTGTGCGTTTTTCTTCTTTCATCTGTTTTATAGTTTTTCAATAAACTTAAAAGTTTCACTTTTTCTAAAGACTCCCGTTCGTTAATCCGAAAGAAACCGGGTAATTTCGTTTTTCATGATTGTTTTCCTGTATCTAATTGTTTTCCTTTATCTTGTTCACGCATGTCTATGGGATGGATATCTATTTTTTATTTTATTTATATACAAATCATATTATACATATGCATAGTGCTATATGTATTTCACGTTATATAAATATGTATATATATATATATATATATATATATATATATATATATATATATATATTAGATAAGAAGGATGAAGGTAATCCAGCGTAATGGGAAATGAAAAGGAAAAACCAAAAAGGATGTGTTTTTATATATTCATCAACGTTTCGTTTTTATTTGTAATACTTCCTCGGGATGAGAATTTTAAGAAAAACCTCATGCAAGTACGTGAAAATATTGGGTTGACATGATGGCTACTACGTTTTCTCATCAACCCATCATGTCACACCAATATTTTCACGTACTTGCATGACATTTTTCTAAAAATTATCATCCTGAGGAAGTCTTACAAATAAAGACGAAATGTTGATGGATACATAAAAAAAACATCCTTTTTGGTTTTTCCTTTTCATTTCCCATATATATATATATATATATATATATATATATATATATATATATATATATATATATATATATATATATATATATATATTATGTACTAGACTCCATGGGTGTCTAGACGGTTTTGAACAGAAGCCAGTGGTCAGATTGTTCTGTTCAGGTATAGTGATCGAAACAAAAGGGTAACTGTGGCCTTAGGACATCCGATTGAAATTTGTTAGGAATCTTTAAGTGGGGTTTCTTCATTCAAAGTAATTCAATGGAATGGGTTCAAGACAATAAGAAATACGAAAAGTCGGAAGGAAGAAAGAGAGAGAATAGTAGAAAGAGAGAAGGAAAAAGAGAGAGAAAGCAGCGGCAATGAAACAAACGTTAGGAGTGAAGTATGAAAGAAGATAGAAATGAAGAAAATAGGTATAGATATCATGTAGAGGGGTGGAAGGATGTAAGGGAACAGACCGAAATATGAGAGAGAAAATAGAAAATAGAAAATAATAGAGAAATGAACCCAAGGGGATAATGAAATTAAACGGTGAAATAAATAAATAAAGAAAAAAAGATAAAAGAAATAAAGCACAGGCACATTAAAAATAAGGGGTTTAGAGGTTCTTGGGTCACTGTTTGTCTAGATAAAATATAATAACGGATGTATTACTGCCTCCTTTTCTATTATTCTCTCTGATTTGATGTATAACGTTATCAATGTCTGGCGTCATACTCAATGACCAGTTATCATACATCTCTCCGTTTGAATAGATTGCATGATCAGTGTTTGATCACATCCATTGTATAGAGATATGTTTACCCCTGTTTAGTTTATGACGTCACAAAACATGCTAAGCTGCAAACAAATCAATGGACACTAAGCAGATCTAACTACTTTCAGGATGATACCGATTTCTAAGTATTCGAGAGATCGTTGGTTAAAAATAAAATGTCATAAATGATATCCCCCTATTTCTCTCTGGTTTCATGTAGAACGTTATCATCTCTGACGTCATACATTGTACAAGTTAACCTTATCTCTGTTTTACTGGAGTATGTTATTTGTTGTGTCAACCCCTATGACGATATTTATTGTGCACGGTGACAAATAAACAAACAAAGAAGATAACAATCAAGTTTTAGTAGCATACTATATACGCACGGATTTAGACGTTCGTCTAGTTGACCGTCGGTGAATCAAAGGGGCACGGGTTTTTTTAGATAAGGTTCTACACAACACTGTCTCTCAAATTTCCTGGATTGTATCATCATTTGATAACGTCATGCACTGTGGCAATTTATCCTGCGTTATCTTTTAATGGATGACGTCATCATGTTAATGAGAACACCAATTGTTCAATATAAACAGATAACAATTAAGCAAGATCAACGAAGTTTAGTAGCCTATATATAAACAAATATTCGACCAGCTCTGCACCATTGAGTCTGTATTATATATATATATATATATATATATATATATATATATATATGTTAGATTTTTTTATGTGAGATGCTATATATAATGTTTTCTACAATCAGACAACGCCGAAGCCCACAAATCATAAAAGAAACACACCTGATGTGTAATTTAATATTTATTTGCTTGCTGGGTTAGCTTGTTGGATGGCACCGTCCTAGCAAGTGTAAAATCCTACTTGTGAGACGTCAGCCTGAGGTTTAAGTGGTTCGAATGACTACACCCCTTGTTGAAAATGTAGGTATATAGCACAGCTGACATTCGTCGTGGTTTGCTTAATCTGGGTAAGTTAATAGACATTATTGTATGTTTTGAGGTAGTTCAGTGGCAGAGTACTCCCATAACATGCAAGTGACGCGGGTTTCGAATCTTGAGTTCGGATGTGTTCTACTGATGTACCGAAATGAGGGCGAAACTCGAGTCTATGACTTCTGGGTGTTTTCATAGGTTGTGGGCTGCGGCGTTGTCTAATTGTATAAATAATTATATATATATATATATATATATATATATATATATATATATATATATATATATATATATATATATATATATCATCTCACATTCAATAATCTAATATTTCTTTGCTCGCTGGGTTAGCTTGTTGAATGACATTGTCCTATTTCCTACTTGTGAGACATCGACTTATGTTCTAAAAGGCAGATGATGAACAAGTTGGTATCTTCCACGGTCGGCCTTCACAGTGGATTGCTTAATCTGTCTCAGTTAATAGACGTTCTTGTATGCGGTGAGATAGCTTAGTGGCAGAGTACTTGCCTAACATGCAAGTAACTCGGGTTTCGAATCCTGAGTTCAGATGTGTTTAGCTAAACGTTGACGAAACTTCAGTAAATAGATAGTTGTAAGGGAGTAAATATAATAAAATGCATACATATATATATATATATATATATATATATATATATATATATATATATATATATATATATACTTATAGTGACATATTTATTTTCATACTTTCACAACATTCATCAACAAATCAGAGGTGAGTCAGTGTGTGTTCTGTTAATTCCGAATTTTTCAAAGAAAATATAATCTCTTTAGAAGATAATAAAGATAATGTTTGTAATATCTTTTGAAAATAACATGAAAATAATAAATGTGAATACATTATTTAATCCTTTGAAATATGTAACTATTTGAAATACTGGTAAATAATGCCCATATTTCCAACGAAAAATTGGAAAACAATAAAAAGAAAACGGATACCATGTTTCTCTTTGGTTTTAGGCCTGACATCAAATTTTGTAGTAATGAAGAACAGAGTAGATGTTTATTCGCGTATGTTATACTCTTATTGAGTGTTTATCAATGTGTGTAGTAATTAAGAAGGAAGCGTGTGTAATACTAGTTTCTGAAATATTCTCGAGGTTAAGGTAGCAGTAAAAGTTGAAGAGAAAAATGATATGTGAATTATCAAAATAATATATTAGTATCAATTATAGGCGACACCAAATAAATATCTTCCCTTCCGGATTCATATTAAGATACGGTAAAAAAAAACCATGTTAAATGCATATATAAAGCTTTTCCAATGTCAACAAGAGAAGAATATACGCCGAATTTAAAATAAATAAAACATGGGTGTTTAAATTATGAATAATAATTTAAACTGTTATTTTTAATTCTTTAAATTTAAAATTCAGCGGATTTTTTTGTCAGAAAACAGATAAGATATATAAATAATAGTAACTGCATTTCAGTAATTTAAACGGGATGGGATTAAATGCAATGAACTGAGGAAACCTTCTAAAAAAACATCGACTATATTTTGTATATCACGAGAATGTATGTTATTATGAAAGAAGGAAACAATTGTTTGCAAATAAAAAGATATTTTGAAAAATATATTGAAAATTGTTCCATGAATTTAAGATATATATATATATATATATATATATATATATATATATATAGAGAGAGAGAGATAGAGAGAGAGAGAGAAAGAGAAAGAGAGAGATTAATAAATAGATATAGCATAGAATGAGAACAGTTTTGTCAGGACAGCAGCCCATGCACATACAAACGGCTTACAAATCTTTAAAACTAGAGCTTTATAAAAAATAATATGGTTTAAAGGAATTCTGTTTTAAAATGTTATATATGTATATATATAAATATATATATATAAATATATATATATATATATATATATATATACATACATACACACACACATATAGATTATATATATCATATGTATATTATATATATATATATATATATATACGTACATACAGACACACACACACATATATATATATATATATATATATATATATATATATATATATATATATATATATATATGAATGCATTTATTTTATTTGGCGCCGAGGCTTACGAACAGGCGCCAATCGAAGCACTTGCTTGGGGCATGACCCTCCATTAGCCCCTAAAAGCAAGTTCGATTTGAGTCAACATGTCTTCGGCCGAAAATCGACATACAGTCCTTATCACGCCAGATTGGCAATTACACAATGGCCATTGCGCGCCAATAGTTTCACAGAGAAAAAAGGATGGCGATTTTGTGTGTAGACAATGGCAAGAATATGGACGTGTAGAGTAAGAAAAAGGACGCATGTGAGGAAAAGGATGAAGATAAGAAAAGATAGTAGTGAAAGAAAATGACAAGGAATTGGTCAAATCTTTCTTCGATGCAAACGCCGGCTTTCAAGAGAAATTACCGAACACTGTTCTCAGATAGATAATAGGAGTTTGAGAAAGTTGGTTGGGGAAAAACGTGTAATGCAGGCGATGCAAAGCGATAGAGATGGAGTTTGCGACCAATGTAGAGACGGAATAGTAAAAAGAGGGAAAGAGAGAAAAGGAATTGAGAGATAAAAAATGAGTACGGTCTGAGTAAAAGGACCAGAGAACGTAAATACCTTAACATTTTGGCAAATATTTCTTAGATGGATTCTGGTCTTGTAAGTAAAATTGCCGAGCATAGGAGCACACTTGCGAAGAGAAATACTATGAAGAGGGAAAGCATACACATATAGGTCAAAGGTAGATATAAAAAGGTAGAAAAGGAGTAAGGGAGAGGAAGAGAGTAACTTAGTGAAAGAAAGAAGCTATGAAAAGACACGTGAGAAAGAAAATGACTTAGAATTAGGTGAGTCTTTCTTTCTCAGGCTTTAAAGGAAAATTACTGAACATCGTCGAAAATTGTCGATGATAGATAATTGTCATGGTGACAAAAGGATTAGAATTTGAGAGTTATACGTTGAAAAACGATAAAGACAGAGAGAAGTGGTGAATATAAGGACAGCAATTGAGAAACAGGTGATGGAGATAGAAAGTTTACGAAATCGAAATGAGAATGTAAATAAAAATCAGATGAAAAGCTGGCGACAAAGAGTGGGGATTTGAGAAACGTATTGGTTTGAATAACTACAGATGAATTAAAGAGAAATGTGGAGGAATAATGACAGACGAACACAAACGAACCGTTGAAATAGAGAGAAAAGTAAGGGAGAAGTAAGAGATAACAGATTTGACACGAGGTGAGAATATTGCGAGAAAGATAGGTTAGAAAGCTGATAGAGAGAAAAAGAAAGAAATTGAGACAAGTTAAACAGAAAAGAAAAGACTATGTGAGAGAGACAGACAGACGAGATAGAAAGTAAAAAAAAGTGAACAGAGAGATAACATGAAATAAGTGGGGGGACAAAGTGTGAAAATTTGAGAAAGCGATACAGAAAGAAAGCGAGATGTGGAGAAGAGAAGAGCGGAGAAAGGGAGACAATCAGTGGAGAATAAAAAAAGAAGGAAATAAAAACGGTTATAATAGCGAATCGATAAAGAAAGTAACGCACGCAATGAGTACATCTTTACGAGATGGAATCCTCGGCTTTAAAATTAAACAAGTATATATCATAGGAAAAAGGCAAGCAGATACAGTATATTTCAAAGAGGAACAGAAACCGACACAGAGAGATAGAAGTATGGAATGATGAAAAACGAGAGGTAGAGCCGGGTAACTTTGGTAATAAAAGACAGTGTAAAAACGAAAATTCGAAATGAGTTGAAGGTCAATCATTTGTAGATGGAATCTTAAAGTTTCAAGTTGTATTTTTCAGAATTGGCTAAAAGTGGCAAAGTTCAATAAAATGCTAGGATGAGAAAAGAGTAAGTAGATAGACTGAAAATAAGAAATAAAAAGAGAGAAACATAGAGAGAAACATAGAGAATAAGAGAAAGGTATAACATGGGAAAAGTAAATAAAGCCGCATCAAGAAAATGTTGTGTAGACGAACACCTCAGCTTTCAAGTGTATTTGTTTCAAGATTAGTAGAAATAGAAAAGATACTTAATGGATAAATGCAGATAGAGAAAGAGAGACGGTGAGAGAAATGAATAGTGGATTGAATAACATGATGTTTTAACAAGTAAAAACAATGACAAAGGCGAAAATAGAGCGCATTTTTTAACATGATAACTTTTGGTGTTATGCGGAAACTGAGAATAAACAGGAAAGTTAGTGGATTGGTAGGACAGCAACAAATAAAGATAGGGACAAAATTGGATGTCAACAGAAAAAGAGAGGGAGGGAAGAACGCTAAAGAGGGCAGGGGTGTAAATAGACTAAAGAAAAGAAATAATGTCTAACTGGACAGACCTTAAACAGAAAGCTCTAATTCCAATAGGATTTTTTTTTAATTTTCAAATATATATAGATATATGCATACAAGCTAAGGATGAGAATAAATATTATATGAAATACAATATCTATTTAGTCATCAGTTTTTCAAAACAAGGGTTTCAAATATAGTATGCCTAAATAGATATTGTATGTTATACCATTTGTATTCTTATACTGTACTTTGTTATATAATTGATCATTTCGCATATCAAGGATTAATGTTTCATGATAGGTTCTATTTTAAAGGTATACATCATATCTTTATTACCCTGTTTCTTTACACACACACACACACACACATATATATATATATATATATATATATATATATATATATATATATATATATATATACCAATGGTAATATAATTAACGATAAATTAAATATCGTAAAATGATATATCGCGATAAAGTAAAGCTTAATACGTTGAGTAGAGCAATAAAAGTTAAAGAAGGAAAGGTGAAGATACAAAATTGCATAAAATTACATTAATCCTTAAACCATGGTTTTTCAAAGATAAAACTATTCTCGTCAGAGGATAATATTTGTTAATGTTGTATTTATAAAAAATAAATATTACCTAGTTCCATTTCAGTTTGAAAACTAGAAGAAGAAAATAGAAATGTTGGGGATAAAGAAATAAATCGCCGGGAGAGAAAAAAGTTAGCAGTATTGAGTAGCCATTTTCGAAGACAAAGGGGGGCGCTATGGTGCAGATTGCAAAATAACAAAAGTTTGTAGAATTGGAGAAGAGTTTTATCTTTGAAAACCATGGGTTAAGGATTAAAGTAACTCCTTGCACTGGAACTATCGATGTAATAAAATGTGTACCAATTGTATGTAATTTTATGTAATTTTATGCGATTTTTGATCTTCATCTTTCCTTCTTTAATATATATATATATATATATATATATATATATATATATATATATATATATATATATGTGTGTGTGTGTGTGTGTGTGTGGGTGTGTGTGTGAACAACTTTTCTGTGGTACACAATTTTATCAAGGTTTTAAATAGGATGAACGAAGTCATAGCGAGTCGGGAACAATATCACAAGAATAAAAAAGAAAGGACATTTATAGTAATATGTTTAATCGTCGGAAAACATTCGATTAAACACTTTTAAAAATAATAAAAGAGATCGACTAAAATTAACAGACTAAATCCCAAGGTACCTTTCAACCGACACATTGTCAAGAGAAAACGTCGGCGAATATCGCTTGAAAACGGGGAAAAGAGTAACGTGAAGAGAAAAACAAAAAACAAAAAAACAGGAGATTGAATATCGAAGTTATAAACCGAAAAGGAATATATGGACGTAATAGGCGAATTATTTCTTCCTCGTAAAAGTCTCTAAATAATTCCAATTCGTGAGACACCTCTTGTTGCCTACAGAGCGATGACTTTCGCATTGTTACACTCACTGCCTCGAAAACCTTGAGATGGTGTTTAGAAAGTGCCTTGTGTATAATGCGAACGCTTCCATCAGAGTACGCCTCACCGCACTTTTTATTATCATACACGTGGTGTCCAATGGATGATTCGTGGACTTGTGAGCGCCCGGATGTTCTCCGTAAAGGCCCAGATGTTATTTGTAGAGACCCGGATGTGTCCGTCGATATACTCCTCATTACGACACATGATCTGCGAAAACATGCAGAGGTATGCTGGGCCACTCTGACTTCCAAGCGTTGAAGGGTACAACGAACATAGTCAGCTTTACACTGACATTTGAATGTATATATTATAAAACTTTAAATAAATAAAATAAAGAAATTGTTGAGATAATAGCAATGAAATGTATTCAAAATGATGTAATTAGCTATAAAAGTTAATTAAATCATTTTAAATACATTTCATCAAACTTAACCTTATCCATAAACTAAGGATTTTTCTTACATGTATCTCATATGATCATTTACTTTTAAAAAAGCCATAGAGAAATATAGGCCGGCCTACCCAATTTTCTCATAATAAGATATTATTCAAATTCGTTTGACTGTAAAGTAGATTTTTCTACACTGTCTATTTAAGAATGTTATTGCTCTATAAACTTAAAATGAGACGAGTAAGCAGACCTATCTTTGATATTTTCCGATTCATTTTTGGAGGCCTGTGTTCAGTGTATCAATTTAATGCCCACTCCTATGTTTTGATAGTTTAGTGTGTGTTCATTTATACTTATATATATTTACATACATAATTGTATGCATGCTTATATATATATATATATATATATATATATATATATATCTTCCACGTTATGTGTGTGTTATCCTGGCTAATTTCTCTGTCTTCTTCCCTCTTATTGCCCTTATCCCCTCCGTCTACCGCCTCACTTATACTAGCTCAGTAGGTGCGAGAATAGAAAATAAAATAAATAAAAGTATAAAAAAGAATGAAAAATGAAGAAGAATATGTCACCTACTTGTAAAATTATATTTCAATGTTGCTAAAAGTCTTCTCATATGGACCAATCGGATCATCCTTTCCTTCTCCCATGTGTGTGCCTTCAAAATAAAATTGTTTCCAAGTTATCACTTTTTCTGAAGACGTTCGATAATACGAATGAAACCGGTCAAATCTCTTGTTTTTGTTTTTCTCCTGCATTTTAACCTGTTTTCCGTTTGTCTCTTTATTTTCAAACATTTTGTTTACCACGGCATTTCATTTTCGTGTACTTTACCCAATATATATATATATATAGAGAGAGAGAGAGAGAGAGAGAGAAAGAGAGAAAGAGAGAGAGAGAGATGTGTGTGTGTTTGGGTGTGCGTGTGTGTGAGTGTGTATTGCATTATAAGTGTATTATGGAATTTAGAAAAAACAAGACGCATTATTATTTCTTTATATATATTTGTTTAATTAATAAAATCATTTTTTTCATAAATATATGTCTGAGACTTTCGCTGTTAAACAACTTTTCAAAGAGTAATTTCCTTTCTTTCGTTTTTTCTCTTCATCTGCGTTACATGTCGAAGGAACTCTCCTCGTGGTACCGAAAAAATAGTTAACGTCTGATGTTGTTGCAGTCTTCATAGAGAATGAAATCAGATATGTTTGCAAGCGTGATTTGCGTTGATTTCAATATAAGATGGGACACATATCCTGAGGAAAACGGTTTCTTAAGTATATTATAGAATTTAGAAAAACAAAGAAACGTTATTTTTATATATATTTGTTATATGAATAAAATCATTTTTTCATAAATATGTCTGAGACTTTCAGTGTGTAATTTCGTTAAATTCTTTTTCCTCTTCATCTTGTTGATATATATATATATATATATATATATATATATATATATATATATATATGGTAAGTCAATGAAAATTGATAATACCTGCAAATGGAAGCAAATCGATATCTTCAGTTGTTCAAAACAAGGAGCAGTTTAGTTAATAAAAAACATTTATGTTTCTTCTCTTTCATTCCTTAAACCAGGCTTTTCAAAGATAAAAATCTTATCATCAGAGGAAAAATTATGATTGATAAGTTGACAGGATAGGACTGTCAACTTATCAATCATATTTTTTCCTCTGATGATAAGATTTTTATCTTTGAAAAGCCTGGTTTAAGGAATGAAAGAGAAGAAACATAAATGTTTTTTATTAACTAAACTGCTCCTTGTTTTGAACAACTGAAGATATCGATTTGCTTCCATTTGCAGGTATTATCAATTTTCATTGACTTACCATATATATATATATATATATATATATATATATATATATATATATATATGTATATATATGTATATATGTCTATGTAATTGTTTTTGCATGTTATTGCAGTGTGTGTTACTTTGCTTTGCATTATTATTATAGTTATTCACTTTCTACGTGATAAATATTAATGCAGGACATATTGTTCGTTAATATATAATATAGTGACGGCTGTGGGCCAGAGATGTGTGTCCATGATTTTATTTTATGTACGTATAAAATTAATTTATATATATATATATATATATATATATATATATATATATATATATATATATATATATATATATAAGTAATACTTCACTGAAACCTTCTTCCATTGGACACCTTTTCGGCGGACATTTATAACTTGGACAAACCCAATATCTTTTTACTCGAACTTTTTTTCACCCATCTCTTTCTTAATATTTTTTCAAATGTTTAACTTTGGCTTTTCTATTGACAACTTATCTATCTGTATAATTCCTCTGATGATAAGATCTCGATCACGAAAAGCCTTGGCTTAAGGAAAGAACAATAAACATAATTTTATTACAGAATATACCCTGTTTTGAACATTTGAAGTTTAAAATAAATTTGGACATTCGTGCATGTTTATCACTCTTCGTCCATCTATCTTTATATATATATATATATATATACATTTTATACGTACATAGAGAGAGAGAGAGAGATAGAGAGAGAGAGAGAGAGAGAGAGAGAGAGATTCACGTATTATAAAATAATCATTTCATATTGAATCCTTACGTGGTCGATTACAAATTAATAATATTTACTAACACTTTTAAAATTATTGGTTTCATTCCTTCTAAGGATCATATTTATTTATTTGAAAATCGATACGTCAAAAGATTTTTTCATGAATTGTTTTGCTGTAATATTGATTATAATACACATGTAAAGTATGTAATTCTACATTTGTTTAATTATTTTATTCTTGTATACGTCAATCTGAGCCGAAACTATATTACTATAGTTTAATGCTCGATCAGGGAGTGATAGGGGAGTATATGTTATATTTTCATCATACCGCACTACATTTGTGGGATCGGAGGTAGTGTAGTATTTGCTCTGATGTCATGAGACCATACAACAAGGTATTATTTCCTTATTTAAGTGGATGTAGTGTAGTATATGTTCGTTCGTCATAATACTATTCTCCTAGGTATTACCTCATCCTTTTGAGGGGGCGGTACTTTGGTACTGTTTTATTGTCATGATAAAATATTCTTAGTGATTACCTCATTCTTTTTTGATACTGTTGTTCTTTGTCATGATACCATTCTCTTAAGTAGTATAGTATTTATTTTGTTCGTATTATAGCATCAGCTCAGGTATTACCTCCTCAATTTTGGAATATGAGGGTTAGCGTATTATATGTTTGTTCGTCATTATGCAATTTTCATCTTTGGGGAGAAGTGTAGTATACATGTCTGTAATTGATCTAATAGAATCACAAGTAATGTAAGTCTGGGTCTGGTGTTGCAACATACACCAAACATGGCATAAAGAAAAATGACACCAAACAAATATAAAAGCGGTTCGCCTCGGAAGAAGATCTGAGAATCATTATCGGCAGTGGCTCGTTTGATGGTCAACATGGAGGACACGGCCGAATGTTGGCTCTTCTTATTTCAGGAAACATGAATACAACAGACCAAATACAGGTAAATGAACCAAAGACTTTTCAGACTAAGAAATGGATGACAGAAGAAAATTAGTACAAAAGCAATCCTAACACAAACTAGCTTATTTATACATATAGAATATACATCGATTGCAAATGCCCTATCGAAAATACATATACAATTCCCTTGTTCTAGTTACTCTCCCAGTATCGACAAGGAATGAAAGTGTGGCATGCCGTGCCATGTTCAATTGACCTCGGAGCCATTAATACACTTTATCTAATATCTATAAGAAAACGTTTCAATACATGTTTTCCACCAGCCATGGTTGCCTATAGAAGTAGCCTTAACATACATATATACAAACATATATAAAAGTTCGCGATCCTGCCTAGATTTGGTAGACTTACCTCACTTCTTGAATAACATTTAAAGTGTTGCGTGCTTATTCGTCATTCTGTAAGCCACGAATAATATGGCGTTATGTTTTGCAGCTGATATTATCCCCAGTACCAAATGCTGAGCTTTGGCAGCGTGTTCAAGCGCCGAGGCGTCTATTTCCATTTGATGTACGCGTTAGTTTGAAAAGCACGTTCTTCATGGGTTCAGCATGGCTGTGGGCAGACGCAAAGCCGACCTGCGGCGATGAATTCCGATTCCAAGGTTGAAATATTGCCAAGCAAGTTGCGAAGTGGCCGTGCACAAAGGTAACCCGGTATATTACGAAAACAATAAATATTTTTCAAGTTTTGTGTCTCCATACATATAGAAATATAGACGCCTGGGATTAATATACATATTATGATACAATATTTATATATACATATATGTGTGTGTGTGTGTATGTGTGTGTATAGCATAAACATTTATATAACAAACAAGCTAAAGAGAGGCGTCCATGTTACATCTCTCAAAAAACTAATCACATTAAATGCGTTGATGTATTGTTTACGATTGATGTTATATGTAAATAGTTCTTTTTCTAGCTTCTTAACCAATAGGATGTGTTGATATAAGGGAATAATAATAATAATAATAATAATACTAATAATAATAATAATAATAATATTAGATGTGAATATTCAGGAAAATAGTCCAAATTATATATATATATATATAGTGTCATTTCGAATCTCACTTCTAGCCAAACTGAGTAATCATAGACATGTTCAAACACGTGCCACTAGGCAACTATTAAATATATATATATATATATATATATATATATATATAGAGAGAGAGAGAGAGAGAGAGAGAAGGAGAGAGAGATAGATAGAGAGAGAGAGAGAGAGAGAGAGAGAGAGTAAGTAGTTGCTTAGAGACACGGGTTGTTTATAACGACCGTGTGGGCTAAGTCGTTGGAATTTGGGTTTTAAATATGACTAGGGTACTGTGGTTCGAGTCCACCGACACGTATGAGTAATTAATCTCTACACTGAAATGTCCTGAAAGTATGAAACGTATACGTATGTAGATAAAACGACCAATTTATTATTTTTATATATATGTATATATTTATAATTATTAATGACAATATATGTATTAGCATATATTCTCAGTGCCCCTTTACTTTGCAGTCTCCTTAAAAAATTCAGCTCGATGATTGTCAATTAGTGACAACAGAGCAAATATACGTCAGGTTCATAGTATATTCCAATAACCATGTTTTAATTTTATTATTTTTAAAATTGTTTTTTCACATTTTCAAAAAACATAACATTTTTGTGAGATATATTTTTACGGTCCGTTTCATTTGTCTTGTTCCAACTAACATTTTTATGTTAATATCGTCTCTGCAACATTACAAAATCATCAGAAAAATTCACAAAGAGTAAAAAGTTCTTGGATTTAAGTGTCTCTAGAAAACCTACACTATACAGTGTATAAAATGAGTAACTGTATAGTTTAGGTTTTTTCAAGACACTTTAATCCAATAACAATTTACTCTTTGTGAATTTTTCTGATGATTTTGTAATGTTGCAGAGACGATATTCATCCACAGAAAAAGTGTTTAATTGTGTAGCAGTTATACAATCTGACGTGAAAACATTTCAGCTGAGATGGAAAACACGCCGTTTTATGCATGTTTCGGCTACAGCCTTTTTACAAGGCTCCACCTCATCAGGTTGGTCCAACAATTAATCTGCTAAAAAAAGACGAACCGTGATTCTTCAATGTTCGGCCAGTCTGAGCAGGATTAACGTTGTAGCCGAAACATGTATGCATGTATGTTGCCAATACGTGTTTTGTAAATAGACCAATATACTAAAATATAGCTCTACTTGCTGGTTTGTATAGATTTTTCTTTTTCAAAATAAGTTCTAAAACATTCGTCTATTTTCTAGTCGTTAAGGGTATTCACTTTTAGACTTGTCTGATGATGCTTAGCATTCAATTCGATTGTAGCCAAAACATGTATACATATATGTAGCCAAAACAGTGTTTATCACAGTGTTGAAGTATTGCCTAATCAAGTAAGATTTGCTATATAGGAAAACATATTAAAATAAGTTTTGGAAAAAAAAATTAAATAAATTGTTTGTGTCTTCTTCTCAACGCCGATATATTTCCATTTCTTGCATTGTGATAGCCTTCTAATACTCCTATATATATATATATATATATATATATATATATATATATATATATATATATATATATATATATAATGGAAATCGCTCCCGACAAGACATGAAGTCACTTGATCTAAGGAGCTAAAAAATATTACTTCAAAGTAAGAAACTAGCAAACGATAAGTGTTTGAGGAATACAATCCGTCCCAGAAAACAGCAATACTTCACCCTTTGTCGAAAACATTGTTCATGGGATGTGAGGACAAAATAATAGAAGCAAGAGTTACAAGGCTGCCGAAAGTAAACCCAAGATCTGCTTTTTACTCTCCGTTGTTTGTTTAATTTTACTTCAGTTTAAGTTCTCCGAAATCAAGAGGTCTCTTATTTTAGTTAACATTTTATCTCGATATCAGATACATAGATATGCGTGTATTCGATCAAAGTTCTCTTAATTTCATAGACGTCCAGTTAATAAAGAAGTGAAGAACACCAATTTGCCTTTTCACACTTGACCACTTAACTATAAAAAGTATATATTTTTTTAGTCTATTGGTCTTACCGGATTCCAGGACAATAGTTTTTGTAGTCTGGTGGAGTGTGTATGTACAGTTACTTGAGGTAACATCACTAGGAGAAGGTGCACCATTTCTTGCACAAGCCAGTGTATAGCCGTATCAAGGGGATCTTATTTTGGCTTCGAATACTATTTTATTTTTTATATTTGGTTAGGTTTTATTTGTAGGGTGAATTAACATCATATCAAGTTGCCCTCACAAACCCTCGTACAGAGATAGCAAAGACACACGAAAATTGGGTCTAGTAGGTATTTCAAATTCTCTTTACATATCTCTTGTTTATTTTACTTTAGTCGAAATTCTAAAAAATCAAGGGTCCTCTTCATAGGGAGTATACTTGATAGCTATATGTAATACATAGTTATTCGAATATTCCATTAAAGTTTTCATTTACGTTTAAAACGTTCTGTTACTATAAGAAGTAAAATACATCAATGTGCTTCTCCTCAATTTGCTATTTAACTATGTTTTACTATATTTTTCTTGTAGTTTCTTAGTCTTACGGTATTTCTAGATTAACATTCATCTTAATCTGGTAGAGTATCCAGCTACATGCACTTACTTGAGGTAACATTACGTAGAGAATGAGCACTATGTTTAATATAAGCCAATGTATAGCCGTGACTAGAGGATCTTATGTGGGCTTTGAATACCATGTTATTTTCAAGATTTGGACAGGGTTAACTTGTAGGGGGGACGTATCCTCATGTCAGGTTGTTATAGCAAACCATTGTAGAGAGAAACCTAATACACTCGAGGACAGTGTATGGTAGGCAATTCATACTCTCCTGTCTAGTAAGTAACCCTCTCCAGTAAGTAATCTAAACTCTCCTAAGTCTCTTTCATGTGTGTGTATGTGTGTTCTATAATAGTGTTTTAAATAAGCAGTATTGCATAAACACAGTAACTTTATCAGATTAACTTCTATAAACGAAAACAACTCACAAGACCTATATATATATGTATATGTATGTATATATATATATATATATATATAAAGTGTGTGGTTTCGTTCAAGTTTCAAAGTATTGCATGGAAAGTTAATAAAATTGAAATATAAGCCAAATTAGCAATACAAGATTAATTAATTAATTTTTTTTTCATTAATCCTATCGATTACGGAATAAAATTCCTTCTTCAGGGGTGACAAGTATTGAGTCATTTTTTTTCTTTTTCATCAAAAAGCAAGAATAAAGAAACTTATTTCTTTGTTAATTTGATAAACTTCCTTGGTGGTACGACGTCATCGCCGTGCTGTTAAAAATTGGCGGTTGGGATTCAAAACCGGTGTCAGACGAGAAGTGCGTTGGCACGCTGTCAAGTAAAGTGTGTGGTATCGTTCAAGTTTCAAAGTATTGCATGGAAAGTTAATAAAATTGAAATATAAGCCAAATTAGCAATACAAGATTAATTTATTATTTTATTTTTACATTAATCCTATCGATTACGGAATAAAATTCCTTCTTCAGGGGTGACCTGTATTGAGTCATTTTTTTTTTTCATCAAAAAACAAGAATAAAGAAACGTATTTCTTTGTTAATTTGATAAACGTCCTTGATGGTACGACGTCATCGCCGTGCCGTTAAAAATTGGCGGTTGAGATTCAAAACCGGTGTCGAACGAGAAATGCGTTGGCACGCTGTCAAGTAAAGTGTGTGGTATCGTTCAAGTTTCAAAGTATTGCATGGAAAGTTAATAAAATTGAAATATAAGCCAAATTAGCAATACAAGATTAATTTATTATTTTTATATAGATATACATATATATATACATATATATATATATATATATATATATATATATATATATATATATATATATATATATATATATATATATATAATTAACTTGTTACAGATATCCAGGGGTATAAATCCGAAGGAATTTGAAACCGGGTTTATGAGAGTGCTCAATGAAAATTCAAAGCAAAATATATTTTTTGTTGGTGATTTTATTCCATTAATTGCGACAAAATATATGCTGTTTCATTAACGCTCGCAAAGAACATCGACTCTTTAAGCTTTAATGGAATCAAAAATCATTCCATTATAGCTTGAAGAGTTGACGTTCTTTGCGAGCGTTAATGAAACAGCATATATTTTGTCGCAATTAATGGAATAATAAAATCACCAACACACACATATATATATATATATATATATATATATATATATATATATATATACCTAGTGTTTGATGATTTCCTCTGGCTATGAAACATGGGTTCTTCTCTGTGGCTTACTTGCCATACCCACAATGTTATACTACTACTACTTCTACTACTACTAGGATCTTCTCACGTTCATGTAAATATTAAAAATACTGAGAATACACAACATATTATATCAACTTATGATATTATATGCGTATATATATATTAAATAATAAATATGTATATATATGTCTATATGAATTAATTATATATATACATATATATACATATATATATATATTACTTCTTTATATATATATATATATTACTTCTTTATATGCATGTATATATATATATATATTACTTATTTATATGAGGTTTTTAATATATATCATATACTATATTTACTGTGCCATTTGCTATACATCTGTTTATCTAACCATAACCCTAACCCTAACTCTTACCCCAACCCTAACTCTTACCCTAACCCTAACTCTTACCCTAACCCCGAGACAGTGTCATGCATAAACCTCAAATACAATTTCTCGTGATGTTTAACGAGAAAATAATAATTGTATTAATAAGTATCCCAATATTCATCATCTGTCCTGTGGTTTCTATGACTTTATGGGCGTCGCAAGTGAACATGCAACCAGCTTTCTCTAGCCTTTCTAATGTTCTACTTTCCTGAGCGTCGTACTCAGAGCTAACCTTGCCCCCGCTTCGATGTGTCCATGTCACCTCTTTCTTTGTCAGAAAGAATTCTCACTAGACTGCTTGCTTATAGACTACAACATAAGCGATCGATCATCGTATAACATTTGCGTTATCACCTTGCTCGTCGCAATCTTGAAATCTTCTACACATCGCTGTCCGCCATCTTTAAATACCCTACCGCGTATGTACTTATGAGGTTGATCAACCACTTCATAGTGCATACTCAAAGACCCATTGTTATTAATTAAACAAAGCCATAAAGTTAAACAAAATACAAATTGACTGAACAACCTTTTCTTTTTTCAACAAATGTTGCTGACAAAAACGTCTAGGAGCCTGCACTATTCTCTACTCACTCAAACATGGAAAGTGCAAACAATAAAAATGATGATCCCACCCATGACTACCGTTCTCTGTCACTCACTTTCCCCTCAACATAAAGCAAGGTTGGCAAAGGTCCACACAGTGGCACTGCCCCCTAACTTACTCTAAAACGGGGAGAAGAACATGTCTCCATGCTCTCCTGATAGTTCTCCTTGTTTTTCCTTTATCTTTCTCTCCATGTATGTTCTATCTTTTCTTCAACATGCGTAACAATGGTTATACTCGTCTTTGGCTAAGATCAAAGTGTAATATCTGTTCCGATGGATACTGCACCTCATACTGGTGTTGTCTTGGCCTTCGGGTCTTGATTTACGCCGGTCAATGGGTATGTCCTGTGCAGTGGTGGAAGGTCCACCTTCCCAGGCTTTGCTTTCCCTCTCTGGGGAGGAGTAAGCTTATTTCTTACTGCCTGAGGCGCCCCTACCGGGGAATGCCGACGGGGCTGCCCAGGCAATTTTAAACCCCACTTTCCCGACCCGACCTTGGGTCACATCTTACTTGTGGGAGTAAGATAAAAATTGGCCTTGTGCCTAACTCCTGGAGAGGCGTAAATCAATACTCTTTTTGCTTCAATCATTCAAAGAAAGACACAGTACATAACATGAATTACAATACAATATATTTTCTCTAAAATCCAAATCTGTCTCTTTTGTTGTCTTCTTTTTGTGCGCTCTGACTTTCTGACGTTAGTCACTAACTTGCTGTATTCTACTCTGTATTTATTATTTCTTTTTCTTGATACCCCACTTACTTTCAGTATAGAAAAACATGCTAAAGATAGTAGAAGGCGAAATCAAAAAATAAAAACACTATCAAACAGCGGCCACCATACACTGAATAACCCCGTTCTCAACAACAGCCGTTCCCTTTTGAGTTCGTGTGTGTGTATGTGATTATGCCATGATTTGAACATATACTTTTTTTTTACATTTCCTTACGTCTAAGTGCGTATCTTATTCGATTTAAAAGTAATTCACGATAACGATATTACGGATTATCATCGTATTTTTTCGTTACCTAAGCCGTCCTTCTAACTCTATTCTCTTCGTCTTTTATCTTTAAGTAAGTTTAATCTAGAAGTCCGCTTTTCACAGTCAAAGATTGGTCAGGCTTTTATTTTCTTCTTAAAACTACATGGAATCTAATTCTAAAAGTCGGTCGTAACATTACTATTAACTAACAATTCAGAAAACCATTTCACATTACTTTAAATTTTTGTCGATTTTTATGGATCTCTCTCTCTCTCCACGCAACTTTCAGTCATCTTCGTTTCATTGTTACTTTTCAGCTTATTCGACTTCATTTTACTTTGTTGCTCTTCTCTTTCGAACTCCATTGAAAAAAGCCTGGAGTTCACGGCACCAGAACTGAGTTTTTCATACATCATTTTATTATAATTGTAAAATTATGTCTTATTTGCGTTGTCCATTCGTTTCTTATTTCTTTTCTTTGTGTTTATTTTTACTTTTCATCGACCTGCGTCGTGCGTGTCCTTATTATAAATGTATTCATATGTATTTTTTACCTTTTCCGTCTTTGTGGATTGCGCCGCGCTATTCTCTTATTCTTTTTCTTCATCGTCTAGTTTTCTCCGTCCTTTCTTTCTTTTCGCTTTGTACTTCAGTTTCCTCGTTGTCTCTTTCTTTTCCTGGCATTTTTCCTCGTCTTTAAGCCGCGTTAATCGCTGTGCATATAATGTCACATTACGTTATAGAAAGGAATTCAAATTCAAAACAGATTCAGGGTTGGATAGTTATTTTAGAGATACATTTTTAACGTTTTACAAATACAATTACAATTAAATTATGAAGGAGAGAGACAGATATACACTTAACTTTAGCATTAAAAAGTGTGTAGATAAGTAGACATATAGTTAGCTATACTGACAAACACACAGATAGAGTTATCTTCATCCCGGGCTGTTTGCAAGTAGCTCAGTATATATTAGAATAGAGCCTAATTATATTCATGTACTTTGACGATTAACATCATTTTTACAAGTCAAGTTTCAAGTCAACAGCCCTACACATAGATATGATAGTTATTCACAACAGAGTGTTGTTTTTGTCTTACAATGAACCATAAACAGTATTTTAAACAATAGATTACCTTAAGAACAAAATTTCCGAAGGTACCCAGAAAATTACAAATCAAGAGTTATAGCGGACATTGTTGTACACATTCAACGAAAAACGAAAGAAATCACAGAAATAGATTAACTGTCAAATACCTGGTTAAAATTATTCATGATTACAATTAATTCGACATATTAATGTATATTATCATAATCCAAGAGTAAAATTAACACCAACACAAGTTCACTGTTTTCTTTTCTAAAAGGCTTTGTCATGTAAAAGGGAAATAATTTAGCTTACTAATATTCAAGGGAGGTAAACATTTTTTATAAAATTGTACTAGTTAAAGAACTTATATATAGTAATAACTAGTTCTTATAAATCAATTACATTATCAAATAAGTAAAACTATGCATTATAGGTAATAATCTACACCCCACACATGCATTCATATACATATTACTGTATATAATTAATTATCTAAAATATGTATGCCTATATACATACATTTTATTCACATGCGTATGCATACACTCATAGACTCACATACTTTAATATATATATATATATATATATATATATATATATATATATATATATATATATATATTCCTGAAACAGTTTTTCACGGTAAACAACTGATGATCCCTTAAATGATGTTAGAAGCAAACTAATATAATAACTGAAAAAGTTAAATTGACTTACATGAGTGATTTTCCACTGAACGACTTGGGACTTAAGGTTTTTTGGGGTTTCTTTTTTAATATAGTTTTAATGGTTGAGAAACTTGCAAGACTATATATATATATATATATATATATATATATATATATATATATATATATATATTAAGATCAGCATGATACATTGGGTTTCAAGTTGAGAGGTCAGATTAGGTCGGAAATACTGTGGTTTCTTAAAGTTGAGTAATAATCATAGAACGCCGAATGACGATTTCCCTGCTAGTTGATCTATCATGTGCTTATTATTAATTAACCGAACACTGTAGGTTTTATTCTACGAGATAGAACCAGGAATGATGTATCTATATATATATATATATATATATATATATATATATATTGTTACAAAATAAGGGAATCTAAATCGAAATTATTTTTGTTTCTTCCATTTGTTTTTTGAACCCAAACATTTTATAAAGGAATAAATGTGATATACTGTTCAAACGAAACTGTCTACCCCTTATCCGTTTACTCGAGAGTAGCGAATGTTGTGTCGTATCAGCGACACCTGCCATCATCCCTAACCTAGCCTGGAGGATGTAAAGCGATACTTCCGGTCGACTATCGTCTTTTAAACATTTGCTAACTTGTATCTTACATACACGCGCAAAATATCGTCGCCGTTTACCTCTTATTTCCGGTTAGCGACACCGTTTCTTCTATCCTAAACACTTAGATGAAGGGAAGTTAAACACTAACTAAACATCTGGTGTTACGTCTTAACATTCGCAAATGCATTGACCCGCAAATAAGCGCATTGTATCCTCGCCTGGAAGCTCAGAAGAATGTTCAACATACCCATCTCCTGCTCATGTATCTCAGCAGGGAATAAATATCAAAAAGGGAGTTGGCGAATCGACCAATGAGTACCTGTCAGTCGAAGAGTGGGCTGTCATTAGTTGAGGGAACCAGTTAGCACCATCGTATGAGGTGTGAGCTATGAAAAGAAAAAAAAAGTCGAAGAAGAAGAAAAGAACGAAGCAGTAAAAGTGATTGACTCGACATCCGGGCGCATTGCACCGGTATGTTCTTCTATTCTGAAGCGTAATCTGACAAAAACAAAACATTTTTGAGATTGTATAACCTAAGCTGTAGCTGATTGTATATATATCACACTATACACGTGATAGCGAATACATATCCTATGTAAAGATCGTATAGCGCCGATTTGATGTTTCCATTATTACACACGTGTATATATATAATTCCTAATCATTTACATCTTGCTATCTGCTGATTTTTCCATCCAAAGATCAGTGTGGATCCTGAGTATGTCTGACTTGTGACCATCCTTTCATAATATTTATCATTGTTTCGTACTTGCCGCTGTACGCAAAATAAGAAACTCACATGCGTAAGTAATGGGAGTAAATCCCCCATTACCCAGTGTTGCACATATCACCAGTTGTTAAATATTTACCAAAAGTAATAACAACAAATATAACTCCAGAAATTTACAAACGATTAATTATCACGTAATTACACACATACTCTAGTAGCGTAATGGTTAACGCAATCGGTCACAGTGATCGCAGGTTAGAAGACGGTTATAGTCAACAACGCTGATAAGATACAGTAACAGTGAAACACGTGTCTGTTGAAAAATATTTCATCCACAAGTAAATAATATGGAGCGCTTTCGATATATATATATATATATATATATATATATATGTATTCATATATATTTATTTCATGAATATGTGTATATATATGTACACGTCCTAAAAGTAGGGCGAAGGGAGCAAACTCGCATGCTTAAGTAAAGGGAGGAAACTATTCAGTGCTTTGAACAGCAAATATTATCAGTAGTAAAATTATTGCAAACACCATAACAATAAACATAACGACATACATTTATGAACGATAAATCATCAGGTAATGTCAGACAGGTAGCGTAATTGTTTGCGCACTCGGTGTCAGTCCCATTATCGCAGGTCTGCTCTCTTTACTAACAGCCACGCTGATGAGATGCAGTAACGACGAAACATGTGACCGTTTATTACAATGGTACATATAAGTAAATATATATATTCTACACAATAGTAATAAATATTCTTTCTAAAACTATATATTCATGTATAGACACCTAAATATGAATTCATATGTACCAACACACAAATTAGAAATGCACACACATATTGATTCACAATATTGTGTCCTAGTGGCGCATATTGATTCAGACGCGTACACACTTCCATATATATGTAGTTTTTTTTTTGCCTGACAGGTTTTTTGAATCAAACCGTTATTGCATTTTCAAAAAATAGCTTACAGCTTTGCAAAGATGGTATATATATATATATATATATATATATATATATATATATATATATATATATATATATATATATATATATATATATATATAACTGACAAGCATTGAATCATTCATCATACATATGTTTTTCTTGAATAAATATATTCTGATGTTTCTGGGTTTTTTAATATAAAAATACATACCGCTTATATATGTGATGTTGTTTTATACTCTGTGATTTACAGATTGTAGTCTCAACTACAAATCGTATCTTCTAGTGAATTATTGTATGTTTTGTAATTTTTTCAAATTTTGTTTCTTAACATTTTTTAAAATTTTATTCTGGTCAGAAAGTTCGAAAGTACGTAGACAGTATTTGTCCATACTGAATTAATCTGCCATATTGTTTTTCTAACTTGAGCGTGTGTCTCTTTTTTTTTTAATGGAAATCGACCCAAACAAGGCATTGAACCACTTGATCTAAGGAGGTAACAAGAACAAAATATGATTATCGCACAGACAAAAAATGTCTGTTGTCTATAGGTAGGAGAAAAACAGTAAGAAAGAAGAGAGTTCTACATGTCTGCAGTTCTTGGGAAAAAAGCTACTGGAATTGAGAGATATATTACAAGCAAATATCAAAATAGAAAATGTATATAGACCACTAGACCAACTAGTCAAACCGGCTGGAAGAAACCTAACAGGGAATTTCGAAGAACAGATGTCACAATAGTATTTGTAGAAAAGACTGAGACTAGCAACAGCACGTTTCTGAAAGAAACTATACAGTAGGGCAATTCAATCAAATTCTGCACTTCATGAAACATCCTAAAATAAGACAGAGATTCACCAGCCACAATATTGACAACAGCACTCTATCCATGGTCTAGTTGTAGATATTTAGAGTGAGAGAATAACTTCAGTTGTGAGAAAGTGTTTGGAGCGATTGGGAAGAACCGACTTTACGAGAAGCAGAGAGAGCAAGGTATTAAATGTATGAACTTTAAGAAAGATTAGATGCGAGAGAAAGCCAATAAGTGTCAGAGTCGATTACTCCTCAAGAGCAGAGCCATACATGAGAATCTCAAGAAGAAAAAGGACACGTCTACGATTGAAAGACACGAGCTGAGTCTTAACAGTATTAAACGAAAAAAGACATTTCGTACCCCAATCTACCTCTTGGCCATACTCAACTAGATCGCCTGCATATGTCGACTTAACCGTGGGGGTGAGCGGGACGCAACACCATAATACAGAGAATGGTATCATCAGCATAGATGTCAATTTTCTGGATAATATTCTCTGGAAAATCATTTCTATAGAGTAAAAGCTATGTTGGCTTAGAATAGAGCCATGAAGACCAAGATTATTGATAGGAAAAAAGAATGACTGGAACCCGCCCAAATTGAAATAAAAGACCTAATAATGTGAAGAACCTCACCACCAATACCATAACCCTGAAGTTTTTGTAGACGATCAGGATGCCACACTCTGTCGAACGCTTTCGAAATGTCAAGCGTAATTGCTCTCCCCTCTCTAAAATTATCCATAAACGGACAGATTCACTCAGTTACAACAGTTAAAAGATCAGCAGTCGAACGAAAACCACGAAATGTAATAATGAAATCGAAGATGAATAAATATGGTTGTGATTGTAACCCAACGAGTTACAGGTACGTATCTAATAACTATATAAAAATAATGTTAAAAACATAACAAGTAAATGTATAATAATATAAATTTACTAGCAAAGCTATTAATATATATATATATATATATATATATATATATATATATATATAAACTAGCAGAACTACCCGGTGTTGCCCAGGTTAGAGTGTTAGATAGCATCATATGCAACATCATGGTCGAGAGAGTTTACTTTAACAGCAATCGTTATGCTGTCAGATAAATGTTTTACTCAGCAAGCTATTCAGACATATTTTAATACTCTTAAACTTACGCTAAAAAATAGATGCATTTCATTGGATAACATTTTTTTTAACATTGTCATTAGATTATTTAAGCACCTTAAATAAGCTAATGGCAAACATATTTCCATTACGTACACATGTAAATTGTACATGTGAATACAATTATATTAAAAGTACACTTCCTAGTATGTCTTCTCTTTTAGAGACAGACATGCAAATATAGAGAGGTGTTCTTCTTGATTATATATATATATATATATATATATATATATATATATATATATATATATATATATATATATATATATATATCATTTGAATCAAAGGGAATACAGTTTCTAGTGCTCCCGAGGGCCCATCTTAATATCAAAATTTGCTGAAATCTTGAGAAAAGACATCATTTCTGGTCATTTACTGGTCATTTACCTATGGCTAGCATGTCATTCGAATCAAAAGGGAAAACAGTTTTCGTTGGAGAGAGAAGTTTTGCCCCGGGTGGCCCTTTCAATATAATACCACTTTACTGTAATTTCGGGAATATACATCATTTTTGGTCATTTAACTATGGTTTAAATTTCATTTGAGTCTAACTGAAAACCGTTTCCAGCGTTGAAGTGATATACATCTTATATGGCCTATAACCTTTACTGATAGGTCAGTAGTCCACATGTCAATTTTCAAGCAATTCTGTCCAGCGGTTCGGGTGAACATAAACCACAAAGAGTTACTATATATATATATATATATATATATATATATATATATATATATATATATATATATATATATATATATATGGAGAGAGAGACAGATAGATAGATAGATAGACAGATAGATAATGAATAGATTATTGACCCAATTGTAATATTTTAACTTATATAAAAGTAACCATGTTAATTGTTATTGTTGAGTTATTAAACCTGGCATTAATAGTCTATGTTATGGTTCTTAAAGATTTATATTTTACAAATAATTAGCTTACTTCCGTTAGATTTTGATTACCCGTGTGAAATAAGATAAAATCAATTTCAAAGATAAGTTCGTCGGGGCAAAGTAAAAACAATATGGCTGTGCCATTTTAGAATCACCCGAATAAATATAGTAAAAAACAAAAGTCGATGAAATAAAGCAGAAAAAAAACTATACGATTTGATGTGGAGACATACATCGGTATAGGTATGGGTATAAGAAACAAAAGGCACGTCTTTTATATTAAAAGATTGACAAAAAATAAAGAAAAACTTCAATCTGTAAGTACGAGAAACGGAGGGAAAAATATATATCTTCGGGAATGGTAGATTCTTGAATAATATTGGCTAGTATTTCATTGGATGTTTTGCTCCACTTTTCAAGCTTTTAGTAGTGGTAGCAAAACAATAGCACCTTCTTTTGTCCAACAGTCCATGGTTGGGCTTT
Organism: Sepiola atlantica; assembly: GCA_963556195.1. Taxonomy (NCBI): domain Eukaryota; kingdom Metazoa; phylum Mollusca; class Cephalopoda; order Sepiida; family Sepiolidae; genus Sepiola; species Sepiola atlantica. The sequence goes on along the minus strand of OY744532.1, from coordinate 102,412,195 downwards.
TAAGCCTCTTATTTTTCTTTTTTTCATTGCTGCACTTTATGGAGATAGGGAGCCAGGACCTTTTGTCTTAATACCTGATTGCTGACCCTAGTTGGCCTTTGTCATTGCTGGAGCACCATTTCCAGAGGCAGGAGGGTTCACACCATTGCTTACATCTTCTCGCCTGGTGTATGAACGGATTGATTGGCCCTTTATATTAGGGGTGCCGGCCTACCAGTATTTATTTTTGTTTTTTTTTCTTACTTTTATCAGTCATTTCCTCATTATAAACGGATTCTAATTCATTATTTGAAGCTGCCCTCTATTAATAGAGAGGTTGCAACCGTCCGCAATTCGGGTGACGTGCTGGATGGCTTGAGGAGACAACACATTTCTGTTGTATATTTGGTCAGGGTTTACTATAAATAAAAAATATCCTCATGTTAGAGTTTCTGACAAACCCCTGTACAGAGAGACCGAAGACACCCAAGAGGGGTGTCTAGTAGGCATTCAAGTCCTCCCTGTACATGTGTTTGTGTGTATTTATATACGTATGTATATTCTGGGAATAGGTAGCAGATTTAATCAGCATGGAAATATTCTTATAATTAATTATATAGTGCTATACGTGTCAGATGTTATATTTCGACTAGAAATTTCAATATCGTTTGCATACATGGAAGGTATTTCGATATGTATACAAAATGTTTTGAAGAAAATGCACTTCTGACGACCAGATTTACCGTTCAAATATGTATTATTGTTATAAAGCACTATCCATAATGATACCAAGATCTTTATTGTGCATAAACGTTCCGCTGTCATTGATCAGACTAATTCAAAATTTGAGAGGTTCATTTCCTGTTATATATATATATATATATATATATATATATATATATATATATATATATATATATATATATGTATATATACGTATATATATATATATACATGTGTGTGTATATATACGTATATATATATATATATATATATATATATATATATATGTGTATATATACGTATATATATATATAAATATATGATATTTATAAATATATATAAAATTTGTTATACCTATTAAAGCTCGCGCCTTAAGCTTACTGCTCTCATTAGTGCAAAAAGGTAACAATTTAATACGGCCAAGAGGCGCAAACCAGGTTCGACGAGTCATCCTAGAATATGTAAGCAGTCGCCATATACACTCGGCCACCGGAAACTATCAGGTGCTCAACAGAAATGAAGATCTATATGTGCATAGAAGCGAGTACAGAAAGAAGACAAGTCAAGAGTGTTCGCCGAACGTATTCGAAATTTTGTTTAGAGCTTATGACAGTCTATGTTAAACATCCCCGAGAGTGCTCGACTTTAATTTCTTAAAGGGGCTAATTATAATATGTATGAATAAATATCAAATTATTAACTTACAGATGCTAGCGTAACAAACTTATTGCTCTCATCAGTGCAGACAAATAACAATTTCAGACGGTCGGGAACATCAAACTCGTTTCACAAAATATACTTATACATAGACACCTGTTTCGAAATCTTTTCGACTAAACAGTGTGGATAGATATTCACATATATATATATATATATATATATATATATATATATATATATATATATATATATATATATATGTATATATATGATTATTTTTTATTCACACAGACATGCACAAAATATGCCACACCAGCATGCCGACGCCATCGATCAACAGCTGTTATAAGCCGAGATCTCATTAGGCAGAGTTAAAATTCGATCTTAACCTAAGATCATATTTGGAAAAAATGAAATGGGAAGAAACTAAAAATTGAAAATTTGAAAGTCACGTGGTTAGGTCCGTCGGTATGCCGGTGTCGCAGATGTTGTGGATGTCTTTGTAAATAATAAACATCATCAGATATAAAAGCTCTATTTGATATTGTTAATTTTTAAAAGCCCGGTGGTATTCTTTGGATTACTATTCTGTAGATGTTTACCCTGCCTGAAAAATTATAAATATATTTTATATATATATATATATATATATATATATATATATATATATATATATATGTGTGTGTGTGTGTGTGTGTGTGTGTATTAGTTTGTTATTTTTCTACTTTTTTTCTAATTTAACACGGGTTTAATTTTCCAACAATGTAGCGTTTATTTATATGTATGTATATAATTATGCGTCTAAATATACAAGTGTATATCTACGCACGAATACGCATATAGACATGTGTATATAAATTGTTGTCTTTTTAAGTGTAAAGCAGAAACCACTCATTTACTATTTTTCTTCAATTGCTTTTTTGATTTTGGTTCATATCATCTGATCTACAGAATGTTGTTTCAATTTATTTCCGTTTTTGAATTCTTTAGTATCTGTCATTTTCGTTACATTTTCTGTTCTCGTGAATGTTGCAAACGTTGGAAAATAATTTACATTTTTCTAAACCTAAGGTTTCTCTTAAGTACTTGCATTTTTAATCAAATGACGAAAAAAACCGAATCACTAGTAAAAATAATAGTAAGAACGGAGAGGTTTTCTTCAAACTGACTTATCAACTCACGGTTCGAACACTCCATAATCACAGGTAATGTATATATATTTATATATAACTTATTTTGTAAAATAGTAATAAACGTTCTAGCTAAGTGTTTACTTAATTGAGAATATTGACATTAGGTGCGTAATATTTATTTATAATCAGTACAGAACATTAGTACACCGTCAGTACCACTGGTTTCAAGCTAGTAAAGATTTAATTACCCGGTTATCTTCAGCTTTGTTGTCATTTCAAAAAGTCACTACGAAGCTGAAAGTATTTATATATATATATATATATATATATATATATATATATTACATTTATATATATTACATTTATATGTATATATTACATTTATATATATATATATATATTTAATGTATATATATATATTACATTTATATATATATACTACATTTATATATATATATATATATATATATATATATCATACTTTTCGTTTCAAAACTATTTTCCTTTCGAATTAGATGCTCTACTAATTTAAAAAGTTTTAAAAACATAATCAAATCTAATGTGTATCATTCCAAAGTTAGGGTGTTGCTTTTAATGATATAACTATTTTTCTTTGGAACATCTGAATTTACCCTTTTGTTGGATCAATATTAAGAAAATACGAAATAAAATGTGTTCAGTATGTAGCAATATCTTGGGTTATTTTCACTCTCATTTAACTATATATATATATATATATATATATATATATATATATATATATATATATATATATTAGTACTTCATGTATCCACATAACATATTATAAGGAGATATCATTTTTTATGTATCGATTTTCTAGTATTTACTTAAACAGTGCTCGATACGTAAGTAGAGCTAGGTAGTAAGCAATGAAAATATATATGACAATCAAGCTACACATAGGCTTCCGCGTTTCATCCCCGGGGGAATATTCAGGCTATATATATATATATTGGCAAACCATACGAAATAAAATTTTCAATTATAAAAAAACAGTAGAAAATACAAATACAAATGATTATAAGGATGAAAATATTCCAGAATGCGAATGTAAGTCCTCCCCTTTATGTAATAATGACATAGGGCATGTAATTACCGGTAATTTAGCGATAGTAAAAAATCCTAAGTTGAGAAAGCTCCTTACAAAAGGTCCAAACTACAGAGAACCTAAATGTTTAAATTATACAAAATGTATAAAAGAAATAAATAAAGCATTAGAAACCTTTAGTATATCCATGGCAAAAAAGCACAAAATATTAGATTCCACATTTGACGCATGGAACAATAATATACTCAGATTCGTAAATAAAAAGGGCGAACGTTTAAAAATGTTTAAACATCCTAAAAAGACGAATCCTCTCCTTAGAAATTCACAAATAATTATGGACCTTCAAATACTTCAAAATAAATTTGTAATAGTTCCTATTGATAAGGCAGCAAATAATATAGCTTTTATATGTAAAAAATATTACATACAACGATTATTGTCAGAAGTAGGAATTATAGGTATAGAATCAGATACTTATAAAGTAAGTAATTGTGAAAAAGAAAGTATTATTCTAAATAACACCATTATTTGTGAAAAATTAGGACTAAAATTAGATGAGAAAAATAATAAACTTCCATGTATGTATTGGATACCGAAAATGCATAAAAAACCAGTTGGGGCCCGTTTTATTGTTGCCTCCAAAATGTGTATTACTAAACCCTTGAGTAAGGCTATATCAAATGTGTTTAAATTAATAATTAATCAGATAAATAATTTTCATAATAAAAGAAAGTTCTATAGTAATATAAACCTATTTTGGGTAGTAAATAATTCATATCCAATAAAAGAAAAACTAGATCATATAAATTCCCGTAAAAAGGCCAAGTCAATTTCTACATATGATTTTAGTACCTTATATACTAAAATACCACATAATGAACTAATTAAAGAATTAGGTAACATTATAGATTTAGCTTTTGCCGGAGGTAAAGGTAAATACATAGAATTTTCAAAATCTAAAGCCTTTTGGTGTAAGACTAAAAACAGTAAAACTAGTACTTCAAAAAATGGCCTTAAAATACTTATAAGTCACCTGATTAAAGAAAGTTATTTTAAAATAGGAAATAATACACTAATACAAACAATAGGTATTCCTATGGGTTTGGACCCTGCCCCCTTTTGGGCAAATCTCTATTTACATAGATATGAATACATATATATGTCAGCATTAATAAAAAAAGATATATCTAGAACGTATAGTTACCACGGCTGCAGGAGGTTTATTGATGACCTGGTCTGTATAAATGATAGAGAGGAGTTTGAAAATACTAAACATTTAATATATCCTAGGGAATTAAAATTAAATTGTGAACATACAGGAATACATGCTACCTTTCTAGATTTATATATAAAAATTGAGGATGGTAGATTTATTTATAAAATGTTTGATAAAAGAAATTATTTTCCCTTTCATATCGTTCGTATGCCGCATAAAAGTAGTACATGTCCTATGTATATATTTTATGGGAGTATAATGTCCGAATTTCTAAGAATAGCCCGCGTTACTTTAAGGTTAATGGATTTTATACCTCCAGTCACTTCATTAGTAATAAGAATGCTTAAACAAAGTTGGGGATAAAAATAAAATATTTAGACAGTTAAATAAGGCAATAACACGCTATCCTGACGCTTTTAAATTATATGAAATAAATCAAAAGAAATTGATAAAAGAAATCCTAAACTCTACTATAAAAATGTATAACATATGTAAATAGTCCATGATAAAATAAATAAATAAATGTATATATATATATATGTATATATGAATATTTTTATAAATATATATTTTTAATTTTAAAACATTTGTAGACAAAGAAAATAACCAAGGGAAAAAAGGGGAGTTATTATAATGGTATCATCTAACTCTATAAAATAGATGTTCTGTAAAATAGTAAATACCCACTTTGAAAGGAACAACACAGGTAAGGAAACTATATTTTAATACTTTAGAAAAACAAATCTGGAGGCAAAACTAAATCAAATATTTGTAAACTTTTTAAATTAAAAAATAATTATTAAATAGGGAGGTGGTGTCTGATCAACACTGCTGGGATGCCATGATAAAGAAATACTGTTTTGTTTTTAAAATCCCGAAACAGTTTTCATGGTAAACAACTGACGATCCCTTATATATAAAAACATATATAAAAATATATTTATATTAGAGTATATTCTTGGAAGTAAACTAAAATAGTGATTGCAATAGATTGATTGACTTACTAGACTAAAATCTTTCAACAAAATTTTTTTTTTTTTCCCAGTTTTGAAGGTTAAAAGAACTTCCGAGACTATATATATATATATATATATATATATATATATATATATATATATATATATATATATATATATATATATATATAAAGGGGAGAACCTATTGTGAAAAGTATACAGCTAAATATACCGGATAGAGCAGATAGATTTTTGACACCGGATTTTTTTACAATCAGACACTTGTTTGCATTCGGGCCGCTTTTTGCCTTGTTTTTCCCCCACAATCTCTATTTTACTTTATCAAATTTTAAATCTTGGCCTTTGCCAACTTATCTATCCCAGCAATTTTCTCTGATGATAAGATTTTGATATTTGAAAAGCCTGGCGTAAGGAAAAAAATTAATTGAATAAATTGTTTTTTTGCGGAATATACCTTGCATTGCGCAACTGAATTGAAAAAAGACCTGCCTCCGTCGCTTTTCTAATTCCTGTTCATCCTTCTGCCTATATATATATATATATATATATATATATATATATATATATATATATGTTTATGAACATTAATAAAATCATGTATTTCTACCGTGTAAAACCACTTATTTTCAACTCTCTCACAACTTATCATTTAGCTACGATTTTTGGAAATACACTCTTTTAGAAATGGTGTGTCAATGGTGTAAAATGGGTTTCCAGCCAATCAACATCAGGGGTCATTATTATGGTGATACGCTGAAGACTTTATTATTATGGCATTCCAAAATATTATTTCAAATATTTCACAAAAGTTATTTTACTTTTCATCAATTAAAACTTTCGATCAACAATTTCTCCGTATTACATGATGTATGTGTTTAGTATCTTTTTTTACAGATGAAGTGAAGTATGCTGCTACGATCGACAAATTATCACGTGCTGCTACCAAATAATAAAGATAATAGCAATGTTTTATACAGTTAATACATTTACCCCAATTCCAATTTATTCGGAGTATTTTTTAGGTTTTTTCTTGCAGAAATAATACGGACAGAATCTCCGATTTTTGTTATAGTTTAAACATATCAGATTTGTATTATATTTTATCAATAGTCATTAGGTACTAAAAAAGCAATATTACCTAAATTTCAGGTTTTTTTAATATTCGATGATCTACAGCCTAAACTTGGAGACATTTTCTAGCATGAAAATCATGAATTGGATTTTGATCGAAATTAGTATACAGTTTTTTAGACATAAAGTTTAATATCGTAATATATTGATTTCAATCCTCTTAAGGGAGCATAAAAGTAGTTGCAACACTGGTCTGTGCTGGGAATAATTTTATTCGTATCAGTAGATAACAGAACTGAATTATTTTCTAAAATATTTCTGTCATCTGATTATGGCTTTACGTTTTTTTAGAACCATTAAAGCAGGTATTTTTTTATTCTCCACTTGATCCGGAAAGACAAATCAAAGACTACAAGAAGGATACATTATAACATGGTGAAGGGGGTAAACCGGGAAGTTAAAAACATCATAATTCTTCACTGCTTTACTTAATTACCATGTGAGAAGTAGAGAAGAACTTAAAATAAACACTTTAAATAAACACATAGCTATGTATCTGGTAAATAAATCAATTCTTAGCCCGGAAAAAAGCCCCTTGATCTCTGATATCTTACAGTAGTAAAATTATGAGAGCAATTTAAAAAAAAATATTCTTTAAAGTAAAATGCATATATTATAAGTAATTAAAGTACCCGTGACCCGTTATTCATTCTACTTTGATTTCATTCGAGACATCATAAAGTATGACATATCTTGCTAAGACGCGCCTCTTGCGCAACTAAAAATAATAAACCCTTTACTTCTATACAATTGGTATGAATGATATAGAAGGCGATTTAGTGTCGTATTAGCCGAGGCTTGTGCCATCATATACATGAGATTTTTTGAAGTTCTCACAGGGTGTATTTGGTGTTTCTACAAGGTTTTTCTTTTTATGTCTGTCGCAATTTCCATGTGACTGGTTAACGTTCGTACTTAATGTGGATGTTTTCCGGATCCGAAGATTTATTTTATTCGCGGATTATTATTATTATTATTGTCATATTTATACATTTTATATAGAGGTAAACAAAATAACTCACTATTTTGGCATCTTGTTTATATACGCGTTTGTGATGTGTTCAGGCCCACAAATATAAATTAGATGAGCTGATTCATAAGGGAGTCATTCTTTTGCTAACTTTTCGGTATTAAAATGTTAGAGAGAGTTTTAAATAAAATACAGTGAGAGTGTCGAGCTTGTTAGGATCGAGGGTCGTGTTCCCCCGATTATGGACGTGTTCATTAAACCGAGCAATGTTGCATGCAAATACAGAGTAATAATTAACAAACAAAATGAGGTAGTTCAAATAACGGTTATTGAACGTGTGTGTACGTGGAATGATGAAGTATGTGGTGTATGCATGTGTGTCGATGGAAAAACAGTTCTTGAATGGGTACGAGAAGAAATGAAACCGGCGTGGGAAAAGTCATTGAAAGCCGTACACAAAGAAAATGAGTTGAGAACTCTTACCGTTGTTTGACCAGGTGTGTTGGTAGTTGTTATGCCGATGCCATTTGAAGAGAAAAGCGTGAAACGAAGCGCTAGTATATTAGCGTCGTTCTGCCGAGGCCAATTGACCAGCAGAGAAGAGTGAAACGGAACGCTAGTGTCAGCGTCGTTCTGTCGAGGCCAATTGAGTAGGAAAAAGCGAATGAAACGGAGCGCTGGTGCCAGCGTTGTTCTGCTGAGGCTGGTCGGTGAAGAAGAGAGCGAATTTCCGTTTGCAACGGTTGTTTATAGTCCGAAGGGCAGATAACTCTGGTGTCGTTTTCAGCGCCACCTGTCGGTGAAAAAGCGACACCTAACGGCCAACCGGTGCAGTTATGTTTTAAAAGGAGGAGGTTACTGCTATAAGCTAAATACAAAGATTGCTAAGATGTTGACTTCGTTGATTATATATCACGGCTTTTTAAGACAAGTAAGACGAAATTCACTAAAACATAGCCCAATCTCAGAACTAAGTTATGTCTTCATGGATTCTGATTTATTAAATTAAGAGATTGTTTTGCCAGATCGCTAACGTTTTGCAGACTTTTCTAATTAAAATAATTAAAACACACTTTTAAATAGTAAACACCTCATTGTTGTGAACACAAAGGAAACGTTTTCTTATTCATTCATACAGATAAGTAATAAGGTTATATTATATAATTTGATACAAACTTCTGTATCTTTGACCGTGATGAAAAAACAAGAAAGAAGTCATTTAGCCTGCGCGATGAACTGTATGTGTGTCACGGGTGAATATGGGATTTGTTTTTAACTTACATGTTTACAATTCCTCAAAAGAATAGGCAAAATAGAAACAGAAAGGGTGAAGAGTTCGAATGTAAAACGCGATAAACGCAATTTTGAAAATCACGAAACTGTCCCTACAAAAAATGTTGCATTTCAATAATCGATGAAACCCTAACACTATTTGTTACATACTATGATGCCGAAATAATTTCTTATTGATTTAAATTGAAGTCAGCTTTCAGTTGAAGTTTATATTTTATATATTCGTTTTTTTTTATTGTTTAAGGTCTCAATTTAAACGAATTGGATTTATCGCGTTTTGCGTTAGAACTATTAAGTTGTACATTAACTGGCCGGTCCTCATAACCAAGACGCCTCTCCCCCCCCAAGAAAAAGAAATCATGGCTATTCATGAGTTCTTTTAACTGGCTAAAGATGTGTCTACGAAATAACATAATATTTCTAAACAGAATTATTTGTTATATTAATAAATACAACACAATCGTGGGATGAAAAAATCCCAAAATAACGTTAATTAATGGAGTATCTTTTAGCACAAAATATACAAATTAATTAACTGAGAGTACATATACATAAGCAGTCTATAACCCATTAGATGGATTGTGTAAACTTGAATGGACTTGAAATAAGGTGTTTTGTACCCTATCGCCAATGCGGTAAGTAAGCCCAATTTTCAAATGTATTTATTTAGATACCGGAAAAAAAGCTTAGGTAAATAAACTTTCACTAATTCACAATGTGCATAATAACAGACTCCACATAAGACATCTGTCTTCTTTATATGCTCTTTGCAGTTAACACTGTGCATTTCCTTATCACCAACAGGATAAATATATTTATGTTAAAGGCAGCAGCGCCTCCCTAAAACCCAACCCGTCTTCACCATAGTGTGCGCGGTGGCAACGTGACAGTGTCAAGCTACCCGGTGTGCAAAAAATTAGTAAACATCCAGAAGTAGTCAGCATCAGGATCTGTCGTCATTTGGTCGTGTCTGCCTCTGAGTGGCAAGCAAAGACGTCTCAAGCGAAAAACCTCAAACGAATGGAATTAAACTGGCAACGTCGATTATCTCCCATTATTTGTGTGTTCTAGGCGAAATCTTCCCCAAGGTAAACGCTGAACCTTGCTGCTCTAGGTGTTGTATTCTTGTAGGTTAACGACTTACTGAAAACAATGAGAAGAACTTCAGCATACCGCATTATCTTGAGGCACACATTTCGTGAGCTATGAGCAAAAGTCCAACTCGCTTAACAAATATTAACAGCAGCAACGTTAGTGAATATTGTTATTACGTAATGACCTTCGTTTTGAAGAAAGCTCAAATCAGCAGTTGCTTTCAACCAATTACGACAAAAGAGATATTCACTTCCAGATTTCGCGCGTAGTATAAACACCCTAACACAGGCTTTTTTGTTTCATAGACAACACACATACATACGACACATTATTCAAATGTCTTTTAGCGCTGAAAAGACCTTGGCTAGTAGTACACACATCACCGGATACATTCACGATTACTGTATGCCCAGAGAAGCACATACACGCCACTTAATGAACACACGTACATACAAATTCAAAGACGCATACACTTTATTACTTACGACACACGGACTTGCTAAAATGCGCAAACATTGTCATGTCTATCTCATTTATCCAGATATAAACGCACATGGCGCCACCAAAATTGAACACATCTACGCAATTGCGTTTTAAAGATTAAAAAAACGCATTCACTCAGAACGTTCCTTGGATTCTTTAAACTCTTGTTCATTGCTACCATTTAATTTTGAATTCCCTTTAATAAGTTGTTAATAAATAATATGTATGGATAGACTTTATCGTTTATTTTAAATCGATAATGTCCTACCTTAAAACAGTTATGCACATACATGCTTATTGTCTCTCGTTGACTGCCTTTCATAAATATGCGTTATATAATTTAAATAATTATCATCGTAACATTACACATACTCAGACGTAACCACAAATGCATGTACTATAGTTTGAAAGTTGTACACATATAACATCCCAAGTTTCTCAGACAATTGTTCGATTGAATTTAATTCAATTAAAAGGCGTGTATTCATTTTTAAATGGTTACAATAGCGACATTACAGTATAAGTTCTACTTTCACGAGGACGTTGTTCGCCCTCGCGTCTTGCCTTTCCTGTGACTTGACGTCTCGGGCACAGATCTTTGTTTCAGCTACGTGAGAGCAGGCATCACTTTTCAGCTTTTTGAACACATTCAACTGTGAGAGGTTCGATGAAAGTCAATTAGTTAATGGTCGAACATCTTGATGAATGTCTCCGGTGTATTAAGAGGAAAAAATATAAATTATGAATTAAAAAAAATATATATAAAAACGGTAATATTTAAGTTAGAGAAAAATGTAGGTTAGAGGTTATAGAGTAGAAGACGGTAAGGCGGCGGGGAAGTATACATGAATAAAAGACAGAAATAGAGAAATCGCCAGAGATGAAGAAAATAAGAGATGAATCAAATGAGGAAGAGAGAATGGCGTGAATAGATAAAGAGCGGGGGGGGGGGGGGCAAAGTAGAAAACGAATAAGAAATAAGAAAAAAGGTAGGGAAGCGAAAAAGAAATATATATATATAGATATATATATAGATATATATATATATATATATATATATATATATACATACATATATATATACATATATATATATATTGATATATATATATACATATATATATATATATATATATATATATATATATATATATATATATATCATAGAATACCAAAAAACGAGGAACAGAAAGAAAATAGACTAATAGAAATATAGCCAGAAAGATAATAAGTACAAATGAAACCAAATAAAACAAAACAAAATAAACAAAATAAATAAAAAAAATACCGACATATATATATATATATATATATATATATATATATATATATATATATATATATATATATTGAGAGAGAGAGAGAGAGAGAGAGAGAGAGAGAGAGAAGGGGCTGATATAAAGAAAAACAATAAGTTCATGGAAAAAATAAAAGAAAGAAGCATACATATATATACATATATATATATATATTGATATATATATACATATATATATATATATATATATATATATATATATATATATATATATATATATATATATATATATTATAGAATACAAAAAAACGAGGAACAGAAAGAAAATAGACTAATAGAAATATAGCCAGAAAGATAATAAGTACAAATGAAACCAAATAAAACAAAACAAAATAAACAAAATAAATTTAAAAAATACCGACATATATATATATATATATATATATATATATATATATATATATATATATATATATTGAGAGAGAGAGAGAGAGAAGGGGCTGATATAAAGAAAAACAATAAGTTCATGGAAAAAATAAAAGAAAAAAGCATGAAATTAAATAACGAAAAATCGTTAATAGAAAGATAGAAAATGCGGTAAGTGAAAAGAATTATAAAAATATGCGAATAAAAGAAGGAAAGAAAAAGAAAGACAGAAAAGTTAGAAAAAATATCGAATTAAGAAAAGAAAAAAGAGGGGGAAAATTGGAGAAAAAAATAAATGTGATACAAATGAAAACAATTGATACGGAAGCAACAGAGAAAAGAAAAGAAAAATGAACGAGGAAGAAAAAACTGCAGAAAGAAAATAAAGAAAACAATCAAAGAAGAATAAAAGAAAAGCACAAAAAATGTCATTATTTGAATTATTCTTACTACTTTTCTCATTTTTGATGCAATATTCTCAAAATTAATTTCCACTAAGAATATAACTAAAATATGAAGAATAGATCCATTGTTAAATACCTCGGTAAAATTTCTAAAAAATTCATTTCAAATTAATAATTTCCATATCAGCAGATAAGAAAAAGAGACGACAAATTCCGTCAAGTTCATATATTCAGAACTTTGAAATCATTATCTCGAACTCGGTAACCTGTATGCAATTTCGGAAAGATGCACCAGAATACGATCAGAAATAACATCGACCGACAATGTGTGCAGATACAAATAAGATATGAGAATCGTAGTCGGAATGATGCAAATATAAAAATGAATTAATCTGCATCTAAAAACTTGAAGTATGCAATGAAAAACGGATAGAAAATGAGAAGAGACAGGAATTAGGAAAGACAGAAATAAACTAACAATGAATCAAAAATGCAGAATAAAACAATTAAAAAAACATAAAATGAGAAAATTAAAAATATGAATTCATAAAAAAAGGAACCTAGGATAAAACAAGTGATTGCAGTGGGAAATTAGGTTTCACGAAAAAAAAAAGTTTCCAAAAAATTTAGCGGGTAGCGGAATAACATCATGTTTATCTTAATTCGTTTATCTTTTTTATTAATCAGCGGTAAAATCAATTTAGTAATTCATGTAATTTAATAACAAATGACAAATTAAATTGACCGTCCCCAATCAAAATGAATAAATATAATCAATAATTAAATAATTAACTAAAGCTATTGATTAATTAAATAATGAATATTAATTGAAATAAAGGAAAGCCTGTTAAGTAATCACTTAATTACGTCGTAAAAGCAGAGGAACAAACTTCATGAATTGTTCAATCAAGAAAATCATTGAATGATTTATAAAATAAAAGTTTATATATTGTATTTAACAGGAATCACAGTTTGCTGATATATATATATATATATACATATATATATATATATATATATTTATATACATATATATATATATTTATATACATACATACATATATATATACATATATATATATATATATGTGTCTATTTATTATAGCTTCCTACCTAGCTCTACTTACGTATCGAGCATTGTTGAAGTAAATACTGAAAATTGATACATAAAAAATGATATATCCTTATAAAAGTGTATGTGGATACATGAAATGAAAATGTGTGTGTGTGTGTGTCTAGACAGAGAGGGGGAAAGAAAGAGAAAACGAGAGAAAAAAATGAGAAAGACGGGAGTATTACACGTGTTATTTATACAAACAGTTTTGGCTATCTGTTCATCAATTTCAAACAATTGCAAACAGTCTCTAAAAGATGTCTAGCAATCTGTAGCCAAAAAAAAGTGTGTATATATGAAGTTTTATGCTCCCAAAATAGACTACTTTTTTCATATTTGGACACTTTCACATCATCTCAGAAAAAACCCACTGGATTATACCTTGTCGGCATATATTTACCTGTCTTATATATACAAATATATATGTATATATATATATATATATATATATATATATATATATATATACATATATGTGTATATATATATATATATGTATATGTATATATATATATGTATATATATATATATATATATATATATATATATATATATATATATATATATATATATATATATATATTATTTCATTGCAATGACCAATCAAAAATCAATCCGAAATCATTATTTTCATAAGTTCCGTGAATTTTGTTTTTATTTTATACTTTTATTTTATTTTACGACCAGACAACGGTTGTGTTCGGGGGTGGGGTCATTTCATTTTGTTGCTATTTCTATCACGTGACTGTTTTTGTAATGTACTCCAAATTACCAACACACTCATTTAAAATCTCCACCCATTTTCTTATTTTGTATTCTTATACGATTGAGAGAAGTAACTATTTGAAGTGTAATGTGTGTTCCAATCTGCAAAGTAACACGCGTAATTATGCAAAAGAATAAAGATTAAACGATTGCAGTTTTTTTAATATGAGATGTAAATATGAATGATAAACATCAACTGAAGGGTAGAAATTAATTTAAAATAAAACACCAAAAATGAATTTCTTTTAAATAAAACACTTATGAAAATTATTATTTTGGATTGATTTTTGCATTGTCATTTGAATGAATCAATATAATATGATCTGAATTTTGTAATAGTACTTCATTGAGCTTGCGATTGGAGCTTTTGCGGTTACTGTGAGGAGTTTTACTTGAACCTATACATTCCCTATAAAATATATCTATATATATATATATACATATATATATATATATATATATATATTTATTTATATATATATATATATATATATATATATATATATATATATATATATATTATGCAAATATTGTAAAAATAACAGAATTCGTCTGTCTAATTATACCTTTTTTCATTTTTTTAATATTTCTGATGTTTTTTTGTATTCAAATAATTTTTAAAATGTTCCATAGGTTTAACAGGTTTCACGAACGTTTTCAGTTCTTAGTTGAATCATCCTCAGGTGTCAAAAGCAATATATATATATTTAAATTCCCGAAACAGTTTTTCATGGTAAACAACTGATGATCCCTTAAAATAGTGTTAGAAACTAACTAATATAATAACTGTAAAAAATAAATTGACTTACATGAGTGATTTTCCACTGGAAGACTTGAGACTATAAGTTTTTTTTTGTTGTTTTTTTTATTTTTATTTTTTATATAGTTTTAATGGTTGAGAAACTTCCGAGACTATATATATATATATATATATATATATATATATATATATATATGTGTGTGTGTGTGTGTGTGTGTATAACAACATATAAACTTTCTTTATTCAGAGAAACACTCTATATTTCTGTCCAAAGCACTTCATTGACATACAAACTGTTTTTTCCATAGCGAGAAAATACACTGCGACTAGCAATAATAGTTTTTTTAACAAAAATAGATATTTCTTAATGTTCCATGACTTAATTTCAATTAAAACAACACAATGTTACACTTTTTAGTTAGAATAAGGAGTAAACAAATAATATGAATGCCGTATATTCTCACTAATTTATTCATATGTCAGATCTTTTTCTCTCTAATAGATTTATAAAACTAGTCGTTGATAAACAACAGTCTCAAGTGCATATTTTAAACGCCGACATGCCAAATGATTCTATTCTGGGTCCAACATTATTCCCGATGTTAATGAATGATCTCCAAAACCTCATTTTAAGATCATTCGTCAACATTTATGACAACATTTATGGAAACCTTAATGAGCACTAATCGCCATGTTTTTTCTCTCTCTCTCCCTCTCTCTTTTCTCTCTCTCTCTCTCTTTTCTGACCTGAAGCAAGTGGTGTAATGGGGGAAAAGGAGGCAGTTACTTTTAATTCGTCAAATACTAAGTCCTTCTCCTTTCACCACCAGCTCATCCAGCTGCAAACAATATTTTACTGCTGTGATTGTTTGATTAGGCTCTATTAACTAATAATGAATCAGTCCCCTCATGTCCCACCATAAAGAAAGCATAACCTTCTTTGGGTGTAGTCCTTTTGGAACAGGCTGTGAACATTGGTTTCGGTATAACCATTGTCTTTTGCGTTGGGTGTTCTTGTGAAACAACAATTTTTCACCTCCAGTCACAATTCTTTGCAAAAATGGTTCTCGATGATTCCTGGAAAACAGCTATGTGAAAACAGTCAATATTTGATTTCGTTGAGCGTAAGTCAAATCGTGGGGAACCTGGAGTCCAAGTTTCGAAACTTTTCCTACTCGTGAAGCCATGAAATAATTGTGGTATGGGTTGTATTGTATTGTTGAGCTCATTCTCTACTAGTTAACTTGGGATTGGCCTCCACAGCGTCTTTGATGGTCTTTATCAATTGATTTTGGCCTTCCCGAACGTCGCCGATCTGACAGGTTAAAGTCTCCAGAAGGAAATCTTGCAAACCACCGTTTACATTTTCTGATCATTCAGAACATTTACTCCATAGACAGTTCCAATAGTCCTCGTGGCTTCTGCAACTGAGTATCCTTTTTTGAATTCATATTGCATACAATGTCTCAGATGCTCCTCACTAATATCAATTTGCTGACGGCTGATACCGTTAAACTTAATATTTCCCAACTAATTACTATATCTGAAAGGCAACGCACGATATTAAGACACCAATTAACCAAAAAATATAGAGCTGTGTACAACTTAGGAGGCTACAAAGTGATGAAGTAAAAAATACGACATTACTTTCTTTCCAACCTGATAAAGTAACAGAAACATTTTCTTTTTAATCACGAAATTTAAATAGAATTCGAGGTGCTGGCTTTGAGTTCTGTCAGAACTGCTGTACTATCTATATTAATAGTAGTGGGAAAGGTATTAATCTACTTATTTACCCTCAAGTTATCGGTTAAATACTAAGGAATACGAAATGCTCAATCTACGTTGTAGGAAATAGTGAAAGGGAAGGCAAACACCGGAATGGCACACGCCTTTCTTTTGGGTGATGAATAAACAATAGTATCTGTTCTCATACTACATTTGATTTTCTGTTCTCGATCGGTGAAATATAAACCCTTCAAGAGTGAAAATTATTTTCTTTTTGTTGCAGACCGTCGGGAAGCTTAATTTTCCCATCGTCAAAACCTACTTAGTATTTTACTCTTTCCACTAGAACTTCAGTTATGCCGATTGAGGAGAGGTGCGGTTAGAGATTGCGCAACTATTGCTTTACTATAGAATATTTGTATAAGCATATTGACAGCGCTATTTATTGTCTCTCCTTATAAAAGGAGACGTTTTTAAACGAAAGAAACACGTACGAGAAAAGAAGAGAAAAAAGAGTTTATGAAAGAAAAGAGAAAAAAATAAATGTGTCGTAAATTTCTTTACGCCATTTTTGCAACACCATTATCGTCTGCTTCTTAAAAACTCCTTCATCAATTCAAGCCGGTCTAATCGCTCTTCTATCGAGAAAGTTCCATCCCAATGGAATTTGTCGTTTCACTACTTTTAGACTCTCAGAACCGACACTATTCGTCACAGAATTTAAGTGCTGTTTCCTGATAAGTGTCGAAAGACTTTTTCATAGTTCGTCGCACTTCTAACACGTAGAAGAATACACATGATATATATATATATATATATATATATATATATATATATATATATATATATATAAAGTTAGGCATATTTTTATATTTTTCATATTTGTATGAAAGGATTCACTTCTAAACAAATTAATAGGAATGATGGATTTTATAACATCCGGTAAGGTGAAGAGGTTCGAAAATGAGCTATATTTGATTAAATGTGGTTTCATGCTAGGCCGTTAAACCGGATGGAAGTAATTGATATGAATTCAGATAACTTATTTGTGTAATTTAAACAATATATATTTATTGATAAACTCACCCTTAAGTTTCAATTTCTATGGAGGATTAAAAATGCATAATATTGGTATAACTTCAAATACTTGAAACTAGCAGTAAATTATTAATTAGAAATTTAAGCAACATTCCTTGAATTTTAATTTCTCTTTAAGACCACTAAAGTCTTTTTAAGACCACTAAAATCTAACATTTTATACATTTTCTAGAATACAATTCATGCAACAGATTTTGATCTTTACTTGAATGAAGGATGTTCAACATGAGGTCCAGTAGCATATGTTGACTTGATTCTTTACAATACGTCAAAACATTTCTCTTCGAGGGAGTCATAACAAAATGTTATTACTTCTGATGAAGACGTATATCGTTGAATCTAAGTTAATTTTAAATGAATAACTATTTATAAAAAAAACTTACGCATAATGTTGTCTGTTACACTTACAAATTTAAAATCACACAACGTTTGTACACTGAGTGACAATTTATGATAGCGCGAAGCTATTAAAGAAAACGTTTTTGAACGATCACTGATGAAAGATCTTACGGATTTTTCTAGTGACAACATGTCACGACATAAATGAAAACGAAAATGTTATAAAGAAGACGTTTAACGTTGAATCTCAGTTTATTTTAGATAAATAAATATTTATCTAAAAACAATTTCTGCGTTGTTTTCGCTTAAAAAACTTATAACTTACAACTTATATGTATATATATATATATATATATATATATATATATATATATATATAGAAAGAGAGATAGATAGATAGATAGATAGATATATAGACAGATAAATGAGGGAAGAGAGAAAAAGATGTACGAATGACAAATCTATTTCAACTTCGATTGTTAAATCCAAGGTGTACTCGATAACAACATGTTTATTTGTATTTCCTTAAGCCAAGGCTTTTCAAAAATTAAAATTTTATCATCAGAGGAATTACATAGATTGATAAGTTGGCAGTGGATATATATATATATATATATATATATATATATATATATATATATATATATATATATATATACATGTATTATATCTCAGTAGGATTCAACATTTATGATAGTATTACTGTTTTGTAATCATGCCCGAAACGTTCAACACTAACAATATTCATCGCTGCGTTCATATATTTCAGACATTTTGATTTATTATCACTTTTACAACCAAATATTAACCCTTGTCTATTATATGAAACATGGTCAGCACAGATAGGTACAGGAAAGATTTAACTGAATTGTTCAAGAATTATAAACACGCAATCAAGACAACGTCTTTAAACTCTTTTTCCTTTAAGACAGGAAAAATAAATATTATCGATAAACGTCAAAGTATATATTGAAAGATTGATAAACGCTTTAAGGAAACGACAAGCTTCAATATCTATCTATCTAACTATATATATATATATATATATATATATATATATATATATATATATATATATATATATATATATTATCATTACTATTGTCATAATTTGTCTTACAGATAGAATAGTATAAAATTACAAAATAAGAGGCTATGTTTCCTATATTGACTGGATGGATGTTTTCTTTCTCAAATTCTATATGTGATGTTATTAGGGACACTGATGAAGTGACTGTTTTGAATCATCTAGAGTATAATATATTAGTTAGATTCAGCAAGTGTTTAGAGAAAATACGATGTGTACCACCAAATAAGGAGTGGTTCAACCGATTCAACAATGACCGCACATCAGCGCAGAGTGAGCAGCGTTCTGGCAGCCCCAAACTGTTCTGAGTACAGCTGTTGTTGAGAAGGTGCGACAAAAGAGATAATGCGGATTGCGACGACGGAGATGAACACCATTTCAAAAAGAAGACTTCCATAGGTGTATCCGGCAGTGGATGGATCGGTGGGCTAAGTGTGTGCAAGCACAAGGGGTCTACTTTGAAGGGGATAAGGATCCAAACCCCATCACGTATTTGATACATTTTTCTGGCCTAAGGTTGGATACGTTTTCACCGGCCTCGTACATATTCTTAAATAGAACGTTTTTTATGTATAATACAAACTAATAAGATTGAAGTTTCTGTTTTAATTGTAAGTATTTTGATGATTAAGTTTCCTTTCACCTGATAATAAACTATGTTATAAACATGTCTCCCCCTCCCTAATAAATAAATGCTGGCCTTTCTCGATTAACCTTTTCTCTAATTGTATTCTCGTCTAATTTATGTGACTGGAATAAATAAAGGAGTGCTTTCACGACTATTCTACCAACGATAGTCTAGAAAATGCTTATTTTAGTTTTTATTAATTCTAATTTCAGTCACGTAAAGTATTTAAAGTGAAATAGGTTTCCACATTACTCATAAACCACTTGTATTATTTCATTTAAATAGTTTTCCGTAAAAAACAAAAAACACATTAACACCACAAAGTTATGTTTCATCGTACACCTGAAATACCAAAATGAAAATAAGGTCGCAAAAATATATAGATTTTATAATAAGTCCATTTATATTTTGTTCGTATTTCTGTTCTCTCCTTTCATATACGGTTTATACTAGGTGAGCCAGTTTTAAAGTGGAAACATTTTCGTTCCTATTGTTGTGCCTATGTGTTTAATGTAGTTTTCGTTATTGTTAAGAATTAGGTCTATTCCGTTAATTATGAATTGTTTGGTGAATTTTAGATGCAACATTTGTGATTGTTTGTCAATCCATTATAATCATGCTGGTTTACTTTCTTCTTCTGGCGTGTGAATCAGATGATTCTAGTGTTGACATTAGTTTCCCCAATGTTTTTGTAGTTGGAAATCTTTCTGGCAAGACATCGGGTACTTACGGGAAGGACCACGAGAAGGTTGTCAACATCTGTAAGTGAAAGTGGTACTGTAGAACCGACTGGATTCGAACTTGAAGCATCCAGGTCTTCAGTCCGTGTCGTTATCCACTTAGCCACCGTCACCTATCCTTCTTTACCTGAGGCACGTTTCTATATGTCAAATGTAACGAACATTGCACTTGGATCTACTATCTGTGGTAAGGGGCTTAAGAAGTGCACGTGGTCTCTTATGCAGCTCTGGACTTTTTTGGTGAATGACTAGTAAGCTGGCTGTAAGGATTCTAAATCTTTTTGTTTATACTACGGTTCTATATGTAGGGACATGAGATTTCAGACGCTAATATATTCTGATTGTTGTAGTGTTGATGCAATTTAGCATCTTATTTGATTCGTGTATCTTGTTTAGTCCGTACAAATTGTTTGATTTTGCGATGAAGTTTGTTAGGAATGCTTTTTCCTTCTTTGTTAGTATTTCATTGTGTGTTGTTCAAAGTTCTGCGATTTTTAAATGGTGTTATTGCTTATATTCTTATTAACTTGTTTGTCTTCTAGTGCCTCTAGTATGGTATGCAAGTGTTGTCCATGGTGCAGGTGTCTTTAATTGTTTAATTATGTTGGCTTGCTTAAAGAAGATGTTTAGTTGTTTCGTATTGTTGTGTTTGATAGATAAGTATGTTTAACTTTTTTCAAATCCAAAAATATAAATTGATAAACAAACTGAAAAAATAATAAATGTTGGTAGCCTCATCTTTTAATTATATATATATATAGAGAGAGCGAAACACATAGACACCGACACATGCATACATATGTATGTTCGCATATATATATATATATATATATATATATATATATATATATATACACACACTTTAAAATGCAGCAACATTTTTGTAAGTAACAGATAAATTTTATTAGACAGATGAACAACACAGGTAAGAGGGCTTTTTTCTTCTTTTTCTTTCTTCTTTTTAACAACTGATATACGTTAGCAAAACATTTATACGGAACAAAACTTAGGTTTAGTATCCGGAACGTTTATGTTTTTGTCTTTTAAGGGAAGTGGGGTCTGATCAACTCTGCTGGGAAGCCATACAATTAAATACTGTCTTGTTTTTAAATTCCCGAAACAGTTTTTCATGGTAAACAACTGATGATCTCTTAAATAATGTAAGAAGCAAACTAATATAATAACTGTAAAAGTTAAATTGACTTACATGAGTGATTTTCCACTGAACGACTTGGGACTTACGGTTTTTTTTGTTTTTTTTTTTAATATAGGTTTAATGGTGTAGAAACTTCCAAGACTATATATATATATATATATATATATATATATATATATATAGGGAGAGAGCGAGAGAATGAGAGAGAGAGAGAGAGAGAGATAGAGAGAGGGGGGGATACAGTCGCTAGAAGGAGATAGAAAGCCTCTTTTCTTTTTTACACTTATTCACGTCTGCAGTAAACAATGACTTTTGATGATTTCACTTTTTTACGATTTCAGTGAAAGTCGCCTTAAAACATTTTCTATTCTCCAAGGATTACGTGATCGAAATTATTTATTGTGTAGCCTAAGTGGAGTTCGTTCTTAGTCTTAGACAGAATAGACAGAAAACAAAAGAAAGAAAAATACTAAATCCCTAGCAAATAGACTCATTATTTTTATTAAAAACAATTAAACGAAATAGCGAATTCAATAATCCTATTAAACGCCACAAGAAAATGTGACGCTTTAAGCGAAGAGATTAAAATCTTTTTGAAATGTTCATTGTGTTGTGTTTTTTTTATTTTAAAAAAAAATTTCTTTTGTATCTGGACTTTTATTACTTCCTCGGTTGGTATGCAAGGCAGTTGTTTGAATGTGCATGTTCCTTGGTCTGTCACGTTTAAATTTTAAATTTTTATCGGTAAACACGCAGACCTTATCGATGCATTTCTGCGACAGGCTCTCTCTATTAAGCAGTGTGCAACGGGTTTGTTAGAAATAGCGTTTTTGTCAGTACGTTACGCTTAACTTTGAAATTATATTTTAGACGGTGTGTTTAGTTTCTAATTCGAAATAGCATTTTAGTGAATCTATTTCGCTTAAGTTTCATATAGAGTTTTCCTCGGTCTGTTACGCTTAACTTAAAACAACACTTTTTTGGTCTGTTACGTGTAAGTCTGAAAGGGCGTTTTTATGTCTTTTACGATGAATTTCCATCAAAATTACATGATTGTTGGTACGTGAAGTTTAATTTTGAAATAATCTTTTCTCTGTCTGTGACGCCTGAGTTTGAAATATCACCTTTTTCCGGTCTGTTATGCTCAAGTTTAGAATTCCAAATAAATATAAAATGTTTATGTTGGAAATAGAATTTTCGTCGGAAATTACAGTTAAGCTGGGAATAGAATTTTTGCCGGTCTGTTATATTTAAATTTGAAATAGTATATTCGTTATGCTTAATTTCGAAATAGGATCATCTTCTTTCGGGTGAATCAGATGATTCTGGTGTTGGCCTTAGTTTCCACGATGTTTTTCTAGTTAGAAATCTTTCTGGAAAGACATTGGGTACTTACGGGAAGGGCCACGAGATTGTTGCCAACATCCCTAATTGAAAGTGGTACTGTGGAACCGACTGGATTCGAACACCCAGGTGTTCAGTCCGTGTCGATATCCACTTAACCACCGTCACCTTCCTCGACATAGGATAATCATCAGTCTGTCAGGCTAAATAATTTAATAACATTTGTGTCGGTCTGTAATGCTTATGTTTAAAATATAATTTAGTATGTTACTCTTAAGTTAGAAATAGCATTTTCCTTGGTTTATTACGCTTAATTTTTAAATAGAATTTTATTCCATTTACTACGTTGATGAATGAAATATCAATTTGATCGGTCTGTTATGCTTAAGATGTAAATAGTATTTTCGTGAGTCCGTTACGTTTTAGTATGAGATAGCATTTTCGTCGGTTTACTAGAGTTAAAGTTAAAATACAATTTTCATTGGTCTGCTAATCTTAAGAACGAAATAAAATTTTCATCGATATGTTACACTTAAATTCGAAACATAAATGTGTCAGTCTGTCAGGCTTAAGTTTAAAAGAATCACTTCGAAAGTCTTCCAGACTTGAACATGTGTTTCTCGATGTATCAGGCTTGTGCTAGAAATAGTGTATTCATTGGTTTGTTAGCTTTAGTATTAAAAAGCATTTTCGTTGGTCTGTTACACATATGTTTAAACTTTAATATTCGTTCGTTTGTTAAGCTTACGTTCGAAATAGCATTTTCGTGTGGCAACAACGTTTAAAGATAAAATATCATTTGCTGGTATGCTATCCTTAAGTATGAAATAGCATTTCCGTCGTTATGCAACATTTCATTATCACATAGAATGTTTGTAGATGTTTTATGTTTAAGCTTGTAATATCATTTCCGTCGGTCTGCTACGCTTAAGTACGAAATTGTATTTTCGTTGATCTCTGATACTAAAGTATTAAATTGTATTTGAAGTGTAAAATGGCATTGTATTTTAAGAGTATGTTCAAAATAGCATTCTCGTCTGTCTCCTACTATAACATTTTATTAGAGTTAAGTATTGTATAGAAATACCGTCAATATCTAATATTTATGTTTGGAATAGCATTTCTCTCTGTCTTTAACGATTATGTTATGCATATAATTTTAGTCGGTCTATATCGTATGTTTGAAATAGCTTTTATGCAGGTCTGTTACGTTAAATTTGGAAATAGTATCAATCTATCAAGCTAAAGTAACTAATGGTATTTCATTGACGGTCACTCGCATCTCTACCACCTGATCTGACATAGAAAAAGAATATACCTGTTTGGCCTTTTGGCTAAGATCAAAGTGTAGTATCTGTTCTCAGTTGCTACACTTTCATTTTACCATAAGTCCAGTGATCAGCTACCGGGCCTTTGGCCAGGTTTAAAGCTTTTTATTATTGACCAAGCCCCCTTTTGGGGCTTTTTGTCACTTTCTTCTCCCCCTATTGGGGATTTTTCCTTCTTTTTTCGCCCCTCTTGGGCAATATTAATTGTTTACTGTTTCTCTTTTTTTTTCAGCGTTCTACTGAGGTGCGCACTTAAGCAGCTGGCAGGTGTTCGGCGAGGACCCACGAACCGACCTCACGGTGTGACCGCCGTCAGTCGTACTCCCGAGTATGACCTGATGGTGGCAGTGAAAGAGGGGTTGTGCACCCCAGTTGAGACGGACGGGGGTTACACACCCGAGTTCGCCCAAGTTGAGAAGGGGACTGTGGCACCGAGCGACAATCCAGTTGCGGAGGGGACTGTGGCACCGAGCGACAATCCAGTTGCGGAGGGGACTGTGGCACCGAGCGACAATCCAGTTGCGGAGGGGACTGTATACTTGTCCCACGTTCACTTGGTTAGGTCATTCGGACTATAAATTGGTTATGGCCCGTTTGAGTTTAAGTGATAGGCTTAGGTTAGCTGGGTACTGGAAGTTGAATACCTCCTTACTGGAGATACCCGACTTCCGGGACAAGCTAACGTTACTACTTCAGCGGGGTTTAGTGTGGGCGGTTATCGGGAGTAGTTGGTGGGTTAGCACTAAGGCTCATGTTAGACATTTTGTGTCCGTTACAGCCAGCGCCTCGCTCGAGATAGGGCTAGAACACAAAAGCGTGTAGAGGATGAGATAACCCGGGTGGTGGCTGGGGGGATCCCCTAGAGATAGCTTTAATTAAGGGGGACCTCAATCACTTGGCTAGCGAGCGATATCAAGGTCAAGTAGTTCGCGCTAGGTTAAAGAATGTCTCTAACGAAGCTGTGAACGTTGACGCTGTATAGCGTAAGGCTGCTTTACGTCGTGGCTCGGATGGGTACATTCGAAAGGTGAATAACCTGGAAGGACATACCCTGGTATCGACTCGTGAGATTTGCGAGGGGTTCCGCGAGCATTTGGAGGATCGCTTCACCCAACTACCCAGACTCCGCGGCCAGGAGTTTGACAGCTATTTGGCTGACTCGCCCCGCCTAGAGGCGGCCCGAGCAGCTAGCTGTGATGGGGACGTTACAGAGGGTGAGATCATTACTGCGTTGAAGCAGGTCGGCTTGAACAAATCTCCAGGACTCGAGGGTCTGCCATACGAAGTTTACTTGAGGCTGTCGCTCATGTTTGTTTCTCTTCTGAAGGATGTGTTTAACCACTGGTTTGCTCAGGGCTCGATCCCTGGGCAGGTTACCAAAGGAGTGGTCACATTGTTGAAGAAGGGGGTCCAACGTGGAGTAGGGGAGTTCGATAGTTATAGGCCCATAACTCTGCTAAACACAGAGTTAAAGATGTTGGCCCGTGTTCTTGCGAATCGTTTGCAGATTGTTATCGCTGACTTGATCGAGCCTGAGCAGAACTATGCTGTGAAGGGGAGGTTAATTCAAAACAATTTGCATCTGGTTCGCACGATCCTAGAGGGTATAGAAGACGACACTGAAGCCGCGCTGATCAATTTAGATCAGTCCAAGGCTTTTGGTAGGGTCGACCATGGTTGCTTGAAATCTGTTCTAGAGGCTGCCGGTTTTTATCCGGACTTCCGCAAGTGGATTTCCATTCTGTATCGTCTGCCGACGGTAGCGGTGCAGGTAAACGGTAGGCTTTCGGAATCGTTCGTGGTTTCTCGTTCGGTGCGTCAGGGTTGTCCCTGTCGCCCCTGCTTTATGTCCTGGCGTGTGAGCCCTTCGTTCTCAAATTAAGGGACTGGGCGGTTACACCAGTCCTGCGCGGAATCGCTATCCCTCCTCACTATGCGCGAGTCGCGGTTTCCGCGTATGCCGATGATGTCACCGTTTTTGTGTCCAGCCGTGAAGACATAAAGCGGTGACTAAGGCGCTCGCTCGGTACGAAGAAGTAACAGGGGCCATTGTCAACCGCAGCAAGTCCAACGGCCTGCGGTTGGCTGCCTGGAGCGGAGAGACCGCACTCCCAGGAGATTTCAGCTGGACCGATGGCCCGGTTCGGATCCTTGGCGTTTGGTTCGGGCCGGGTCTCAAGTTGGAAAAGAATTGGTCGGAAGTACAGGCAAAGGTCGAATCGTCTGTGAGGGCTTGGATTCGAAGGAAACTTTCATTGAAAGGGAGAGCGGAGGCGTGCGCCACTTACGTCTTTCCTCTCATCCTTTACCGGCTGTCTGTACTCCCTCTGCCTGCGGACCGCCTTCTTGCTTTCACGCGCTTGCTCTTTTCACTTTTGTCGAATGGGCGGAAAGCATACGTCCGCAGACAGGTCTTTACACAACGTCCGTGCGATGGAGGCTTGGGGATGCCTGACTTGGCAAGTCATACACATGCCGAGAGACTGGCTTTCCTGAGTCGTACTTTGACGGAGGACACTCCGTGGGTCCCTGCGGTTGAGAGCGCCTTTCCCAACCTCATACCCGACCACTAGGTCGGAGGTTGACGTAGACCGAGAGGTGAGTCCATGTTCGTCGCCGAATGCCGAGCCGCGCTTAAGGCGTTGCCGGGGTTTAGTGAACTTGCCCGGTCTAGGAAGAGACTATATCGGAATTTAGTGGAGGGGTTCGCTTCAGATCCGCTTGGGAGGCGGCTTGGATTGTCGAGTGAGGAGGCTCGCTCCCAGTGGAGTTGGACGCCAGGCCAGAGTTATCTCAACAATTCTGAGTATTCTCTGACCTGGCGACTGGTTCGAAATGCACTGCCCCTCTATGGCAGATTACGCAGGGATGGCATAAGGGACGTTCCCTTATGCCGGAGCTGTGAGGACAATGGGGAAGAAACGGCTGAGCACCCCTTCTTCACTTGCAGCAAAGTTCGTCGTCTCTGGGAGTATGTCAGAGAGGCAACGGCTCGCATCAACGCCGAGCAGCCGATGGTACTTGATGTAGCATACGTCATCAACAACGTAGCACCGCCATGGTCTAGGTAGAAAAGAATGTTTTTTCTGGCGATCCTAGCCACATCGAGGTTAGTGACGTGGGTTGCACGTCTAGATGAGGTTCATGGGGCTGGGGCTGTTTCGGATCGTGATCTGGGTGTTTACTTTAAGCATCAGCTTAAAGTGAAAATCAGATGCGATTGGAAACGACTACATCGCATGGAGTTCAATAGAAGATGGGTGCGCAACACTAGTTTGTGCATCCGACGAGGATCCAGGTTTTAATACGTTTTCCCGCCTTTGCATGGCGCAGACGGTACTGGGTCCTACGGAACCCAGCCCAGTATAAAACAAAATGTTTTTTATTAGCCTATTCGAATCATAAGCTAGTAGGAATAAATGATGTCCTGTCCCGATTTTGTTTTTGCCGGCACTAGAGAGCTTCCAAAGATGCCCACTCCACATATTTATTTTGTCCCCGGCTGCTGAAACCCATGGCAATATTATCTTGGAAGACGCCATCCATTCCCGTACCCAGATCCCGATTAATTTCTTTTCAGAACGCCTAACTTCATTCCCACTCCCAATTAGGGGTCGTCCTGCTTGTTTTCGGCCTCGAGCCGGAAAACAGTGGGCGGTCCAAACTTAGCAAGAGGGTAGGGAGGGTCCTACTAACCACCCCTTATCATTTTATTTGGTTCTTTATTTTTCTTTCTTTTTGGGTGTTTGTAATGTGTATCCCACTCCCACGTTATTTCATGTTTTCATGTTTCATTTTGGGGATATTTTAAGTAGGGTAAAGCCATAGAGTGACTGCGAATTTTTTAGTGCAAATGTCTAGCTTAGGGTACATTAGTTTTTTTGTCATTGTGCATTGTTTTTGCTTTTCGTCAAATAAAAAATGTCTTTGTTTTGTCTTTGATTTGAAATAAAAAATGTCAAACTGTTGTTTTAAATGTCAAAAGGACCACCGACTCCAACCTCCCCCTTCCACAGTGGGCTTTTATGCCTAAGATGGTATGCATTCTGGGAATGTAATTTTAACTCTAGGAGTTAATGTTTCCCAGGATGCATCCATCTAAATAAATTTTGGCTAAGATCAAAGTGTAGTATCTGTTCCGATGGATACTACACGGTGTCCTGTGCAGTTCTAGGAGGTGCCCCCTCCCAGGCTTTGCCTCCCCTCTTTGGGGAGGAGTAAGTTTATTGCTTACTGTCTGAGGCGCCCCTACCGGAGAATTCCAACGGGGCTGCCCAGGCAATTTTTAAAAAGCCAGAGTGCTCACCTCTCGAGCGCTGGCTTATAATCCCACTTTCCGGACCTTGTGTCACATCTTACCTTGTGGGAGGTAGATAAATAAAGAATATCTCTGCTTGGCTTTTTGGCTAAGATCAAAGTGTAGTATCTGTTCCGATGAATACTGCACCCCATAGACTGGTATTCTCTTGGATTGATTTACGCCGGTTTATGGGTCTGTCCTGTGCAGTTCTAGGAGGTCCAACCTCCCCATCTCCCCTCTTTGGGGAGGAGTAAGTTTATTTCTTACTGTCTGAGGTGTCCTACCGGGAATGCCGACGGGGCTTCCCAGACAATTTTTAAATGGCCAGAATACTCACCTCGAGCCCTGGCTTATCTAATCCCACTTTCCCGACCTTGTGTCACATCTTGCCTTGTGGGAGGTAGATAAATATATCCCTGCTTGGCTTTTTGGCTAAGATCAAAGTGTCGTATCTGTTCCGATGGATACTGCACCCCATAGACTGGTATTCTCTTGGCTTGATTTACGCCGGTTTATGGGTCTGTCCAGTGCAGTTCTAGGAGGTCCAACCTCCCAGGCTTCGCCTCCCCTCTTTGAGGAGGAGTAAGTTTATTGCTTACTGCCTGAGGCGCCTCTACCGGGGACTGCCGACGGGGCTGCCCAGGCAATTTTTAAACCCCCCTTTCCCGACCCGACCGTGGGTCACATCTTACTTGTGAGAGTAAGATAAAACTGGCCTTGTGCCTAACTCCTGGAGAGGAGTAAATCAATATTCACCAATAACCGTACAGATTGCTGGAAACATTACGAATGACTGGTTTACTATTGAGCAAACAGTAAATACAAAAGAAACTTCATACATTACTTTATTTTGATGTTACTAATGTTTTTCACACCAACACTTTTAGACGTCAACTTTTAGCTATTTACTGTCTGTAATTGCACTTTGGAAGCTCGACAATTCACTATATTTACATATTAACTTCTTACTTTCGAATTTACTTCAAAACATAATAAATATTGAGCAAAGAAAATTCCCCCTCAAATTTACATTCGTACCGTCTGTCATTTAATTTTATGTGGATCGTCAGCATTATGTTTTACTTAGAATGTTCGTTCGTTGATCAAAGTTAAGTTTGTAAAAAGCATTTGCTTTGTTCTGTCCTCGTGCAAAATATATTTTTTACGTGTCCACGCATCTCTACAGGTGGTTATGGCTGTCTGTCGGTTGATCTATCACGCTTGTTTTTGACAAAGCTCTCATAAGCGTTTATGATCTATTTTGACAATTTTAGTAGCACCATATTATTCTATTAAAGACACATTTAACTTAGCGATAAGTTTAGTTTTTGCGAGAAGAAATAGTTTTTTTAAAAACTAGATATATAGAACTTCCACTGCTTATTTGAAAAGACTCAATTAAGTAACCTTTCATTCTTCTATCTCTTAAATACACTAAACTTAAAGATTATTTACTATATTAATATTTGAAATCATTAAATCTTTGTATTAGTTTAATTATTTGATCTTGTTCATCTTCTAATTGTAATATAGCACGCTACACATGTTCAGCTCCGGGTACCCAGTATTATGTGTAATATTATAAACGAGACCCTAGTAAAATCTGAAATTATTTGCATTATTTGCATTATTCGGACTACTGTTTTCATTTTTATAGTATTCTCATAACGTTTAGGCCAATACAACATCTGAATTCTTTCAGGTGTGTCTCGTCAAACTCGGAATTTATTTCTGTCGAACACTATATTCTGTATGGAATTTCGACTAAAACTCTTTATTTATTATGTTCTCGTACCGTCAGCAAAGACCTGGTAGAGATATTAAGCAAGTCATAATAATTTTATGTGTATTGCATCATTAACAACTAGCAGACTGTCACTTAGAATTATTATTACTTAGGAGTTCATCCGTTCTTTTTTAAACACAGTTCACTTCAAACAAGGCAGGACGCCACTGTAGACGTAAGGGTCTACTGAGAAAAAGGGTGACGGTTTGGGGGAGTCAACCCAAATTGTGAGCTGCGCAGCGAGATGTCTGTTTAAATTAGTTTTAAATTTCTGCATGTCAATACCGTCAGGAAAACAGGGAACAGGGATGGAGTTCCAGGGTCTATCAGCGCGAGGAAAGAAGCTATTTGAGTAGAAAGTTCTTCCGCAGCTGGGCACCTCCACAGTGAATGGATGGGATTTGGAAGATTGTCGGGGTGGTCTAGTAAATGTACGTCGTAAGGGTACCAGAGCATCTAGTTTATCGGAGCACAATCCATTGAAGTACTTGTAAAACAGGCACACGGATGCAACATTCCAGCGATGGGACAGCGGCTGGAGCTTGGTGGATAGTAAAAGAGCTATTAAGTTGGTGACTCTTTCTTGGACTTTGTCTAAGAGGGAGAGACTAGTGGATGATGCCCCAGCCCAGATATGGCAACAATACTTCATGCATGGGCGGATGGTGGCTTTGTATATATATATATGATAATGCCAGGTGTGAGAAGTTTACTGGCACGGTAGATAGAGCCCACCTTCTTTGCAGCAGCCCTGGCAATGTGTTCAGTGTATTTATTCCAATTCATGTTATCTTTGAAAGTTAGACCGAAGAGTTTGAATGATGAACTCTCTGGTAGGGTGCTATTTGCCATGACAATCGGTTGTTGAAGAGGTTTCTTGTAGTTATTAAAGGTAAATAGCTTTGTATTTGCGGTATTAAAAGTTACCATCCATTTTTGACCTCATTCAACTACAGACTGGAGGTCATTTTCTAAAGATTCAGCCATTGTCTCAGATATGTGCGGGTCGGTTTTGCCCGCACGATGAGAGTAGAGCGTGGTGCCGTCAGCAAATAATCTTACTAAAGCTTCAATAACATCAGGGAGGTAATTAATCAAAATCAGGAACAGTAGAGGTCCAAAGATGGATCTTTTGGTTTCACGAGCATTTATGGCATGTTTCTTAGAAAAACGGCCGTCGAGGATAAGTTAGATTCTTCTTTTTGTTAGGAAGAATTTAATTAAATTAAATATTTGTCAAGTAATACCATATGAGTTCAGTTTTAGAAAAAGCCTTTCGTGCCAGACCTTGTTAAAGGCCTTGGATATATCGAGCGCTACCGCGCGTCATTCAGTGTATGGTATATGCGTCTAGAGATGACCGTTAGGATATATGCAGTAGATCGTTCTTGTCTGAATCCGTATTGATGGTCAGAAAGAAGTTTAGCATTAACTAGGTGCCGGACTATCGCTAAATTGATTAATGATTCAATAACTTTAGCAAATATCGAAAGTGGACTGATTGGGCTGTAGTTTAGAGGGTCAATTCTATCTCATAAATTATTGAAGACTGGTACCACAGAGGCAATGTTCCACCTGTCAGGGAAACAAGATTCAGTAAGGCATTTGTTGTATAGTTCGAAGAGGACAGGGTCAAGCTCAGCAGAGCATTTCTTTATTACTATTACTGGTATAAGATCAGGCCCACGGGCTTTGGAAGTGTGCAGTTTTTTATGATGTTGCTGCCTTGATATGGGGTCATGACTGAGAATTTAGGGAGTTTAAGCAGTCTAGCCACTCGTTTACAAATTTAGTATGAATTTAATGAACCTTAAAGCTACTCTTGTTTTAGATATGTAATGTTTGCAACTCATCACTACTTATCCGTACAAACACACATACACACACACACACACACATACATATATATATATATATATATATATATATATATATATATATATATATATATATATATATATATATATATATATATATATATATATATATATATGAGTCAATGAAAAATAATTAGACCTGCAAATGGAAGCAAATCAACATCTTCAGTTGTTCAGAACAAAGAGGCATTTAGTAAATAAAAATATTTCTTCTTCTTCTCTTTCAATTTCATTCCTTAAGCCAGGCTATTCAAAGATTAAAATCTTATCATCAGAGGAGGTAGTGATTAATAAGTTGACAGATAAGGACAGTCAATATTTGAAATTTGAAAACAGTTTTTTTAAAAGGTTTTAAAGGTTCAACCGGATAAGTCTCAATGTAAATGAAACTCACAAAAAATGGAAATCCAAGTGGTATGGGGTTCAAATGTAATTGGTAAATCCAGAAGAATCTGTATGAAAATCCAACGACGACGATTCCACCCAAGCTTGCAGAACTCGTTTTAACTTTTAAAACTTAAAAAAAAACTTTTTTCAAATTTCTAATATTGACTGTCCTTATCTGTCAACTTATCAATCACTACCTCTTCTGATGATAATAGTTTAATTTTTGAAAAGCCTGGCTTAAGGAATGAAATTGAAAGAGCAGAATAATAAATATTTGTATTTACTAAATGCTCCTTGTTCTTAACAACTGAAGATATTGATTTGCTTCAATTTGAAGGTCTAATTATTTTTCATTGACTCATCATATTTTTGCTCTATCTAGTATATTGAGCTTTCCTCTCTATATATATATATGAAGAAGAATGGAAAGGAATTAGAGAAGCAAAAGCCAAATCAAAATTCAATTCAATTGCTCAGAGGAAGGTATATTCCGCAAAAAGGCAATTTATTCAAGTTAAATTTTCCTTAAGCCAGGCTTTTCAAAGATCAAAATCTTATCATCAGAGGAAGTCGCTGGGATAGATAAGTTGGCAATGGCCAAGATTTAAAATTTGAAAAAAAGAAATAAAAGTTCTAGGGAAAGAAAACGCCGGGCAAAAATACCAACGATAACAGCACAGGCACTTCACTCTCCAATCTAATTAGAAACCTCAATCTTAAAAATACTCCCTATTCACTTCACTGGTCAATACTTAAAAAGTCCAAATCGTATACCCCGGGAGCATCCCATTGCCAACTTTGTACTTTGGAAACCTTTATGATAGCTACTGCTACTAAATCTAAAAATATTATTAATTCTAAGAATGAACTTATCTCCAGTTGCAGGCATAAACGTAAATTCAAGTATAGCAACCATAGTAATCCCCCTGACACCCCTCCCCCGATTTGATTAAATACTCTCCCTTCATTTGGGATCTTCCCTCCCTACATCTCGAATTTTATTTCCGATAGTTCTAATTCCTATTGTTCTATAATCCCTCCTTATATTTCCCTCATCCCTTTATCCTTCTCTTAACATAAAAAAATCACCCATAAACTCCGTTAGCTCCACAATTCCCTTAGTTCTAACACCTTTCTTTCACTACCCCTAAATCATTCAACTTAACCTCCTTAACCGTATAACATTAATATGACTTCCATTTTCTTCCGCGTTTAACTTCTTTTAATACATTCGTCTGCTCCCTCTCAACACTTCCTAACTCCATTCCTTACCCTCTCAACTTGATAACAAACCCACCTTATTCACATTATACCTTAGCCCTCTTATTTACTTGCTGACTCGCCTTATCTACTCCTAATCCCCTTTGCACACTTCGATATCGAACTCCTTACTGTTTTCTCTGTGCACTCTAATTATTCTTCCCCTCCTGTTTTTACTTCTAAATAATTCTTCTCACTCTTATAATAGCCTCGATTATTCCCCCCTAGTTTTACCTCGTCTTTCGCACACTTCTCTCAGACAATACTCAACCCCCAACCCGCCCTCGCTCTACATCTTTTAACCCCCATAATATTTACTTTTAACTGCGATCTGCACTCTCCCTCTGGCTTAATCTATTGTCACTTCTTTAACCTTGTATGTCTCTTACTTCTTTCTGTTATCATTAACCTTTTTAATAATTTTCTTAATTAACCTCCATATAACTTTTTCGAAAAAAATTTCAAAGTTAAATTTCCCCATATCAATAAGAAATAGCGTCCCGTAACAGTTTATTCTATTTCAACCCATATCTCTAACCACCTTGGAGATTCCCATTCCGGATATCCCTCCGAGGTCTATTTTACTTTTTACTTTTCTTTATTCTAATTCTCACTCTTGAGCTCCAATCTTTTCTACTTTCCCCTCATTCTATTATTACTATTTTATTATTTTATTATTTTTTATTATTTTTTATTTTTTATTTTTTATCGGTCAATCCTTAATTTTCCTTGCGAGCCTAAGACTAATCTTATTTTCTCTTTTTCATTTTTTATTTCCTTATTTCTACTTTTAATACTATTTTTATCTTTATTTTTTATATTTACTTTTTAATTTTCAATTCATTTTTCTATTTCTACCCTTCAAATATATTTTGCCTAATTGTTTATATCTAAGGTCATCTGATTAAGCATCTAAACCCCGAACTCTGTTCATAAACATATTCTGTTATTTTAACTCTCTCTCCGAACTTTCGTTTACTCACCCCCACTCCTTTCTTCCTCTTTTCTAGTTGAATCCTATTCCGCGCTGACATCCAATTTCAACTTTATGCGACTCACCCCCCACACTCACACTCTTAGTTTTAACCGCACTCTTTCACCGCTTCCGCTCCCTTTCTCCTCCCGCGTACCCGTCCCTTTCTCCTCTCCCGCACCCCTTACCCGTTCCTTCCCTGCCTACTTGTCGCATATTAGTTTTTGCTTTTTCATATTAAGCCGGTTTTCTCAACGCGCTAGCTTTAAACATTTTCGCTGCCTTTTTTTCCCACTTTAAAACACTGTCCCTTGTTATCTCTGCACAGGAAGTATTTTTAATGGCGAATATTTTCCACCTCAATCTTCTCTGAGCCTACCTGCTTCCACGAACGTACCTCTTATTGGACTTTTTACCCTTTTGGATTTTCTATTTTCGCCGTACCTGAAGTTGTGGCATCTTGGATTTTAACTTTTAATCCTCTCTCATTATTTATTGTGCCGTTAATGACCCACCTATCTACATCTTATTCTCTCCGCTGGACTTTTCGACACCGGACTTTTTAGCAATCGGACATTTGCTTGCATTCGGGCAGAGTTTTGCCCGGCGTTTTCTTTCCCTACAACTTTTTTTTTTTTTTTTCAAATTTTAAATCTTGGCAAATGCCAACTTATCTATCCCAGCGACTTCCTCTGATGATAAGATTTTGATCTTTGAAAAGCCTGGCTTAAGGAAAATTTAACTTGAATAAATTGCCTTTTTGCGGAATATACCTTGCTCTGAGCAATTGAATTGAATTTTGATTTGGCTTTTGCTTCTCTAATTCCTTTCCATTCTTCTTCATATCTACCTGCTCTATCCTGGATATTGAGCTGTATACTCTTCACAATAGGTTTTACCTCTCCTAAAAGTTCGCTTTTAGTACACCTCTTTATATATATATATATATATATATATATATATATATATATATATATATATGTATGCGTGTGTGTTTCTGTGTGTTTGTAGTAATATATAGTGATGAGTAGCAAAAACTACATATCTAAAACAAGAATAGCTTTAAGGTTCATTAAATTATACTAGAATTGTAAACGAAATGTTATATATTATAATTTGTATTAATATT
This sequence comes from Sepiola atlantica, assembly GCA_963556195.1. Taxonomy (NCBI): domain Eukaryota; kingdom Metazoa; phylum Mollusca; class Cephalopoda; order Sepiida; family Sepiolidae; genus Sepiola; species Sepiola atlantica. The sequence continues at coordinate 102,375,579 of OY744532.1, read as the reverse complement.
TTATTATTTTGTTTGACATTATTATTTTTTGATTTTGATTCTTAACGGTCTCAACCACGTGACTTTCCACATTTAAATTTTAAATTTCTTTTCAAATATAGTTTAAGGTTTAGATGAGATCTCAGTTAATAATTGATGTTGATCAATAACATCGACATGCTAATGTCGTCGATTTTGTACATGTATGTGCAAATGAAAATAATCATATATTAAAGCTATATTTGATATTGAGCACTTTTTATTAACCCGGTTGAAATTCTGTACTATCCTGTAGATGTTTTAAATGAATTATTATTATTATTATTATTATTATTATTATTATTATTATTATTATTATTATTATTATTATTATTATTATTATTGTATCGTTCGTCTGTGTCTAAGAGAATGTCTCCGTTATTTACAAAAAATAACTGCATTTTATAGTGTTCGGAAGAGTGCATTACACTACTTATTTAGCGATTGATAGATTTATGTATTTATATTATTATATTATATTTTGTTTCATATTAAAACATATAAAAATTATATATATATATATATATATATATACATGTATTTTTTATTTTTATAATACTTTTTATATATATATACTATATGTGTTTTATATATATATATATACGTTTATAACTATTCTACATAATTTCTTAGATAGGTTTTGGAGATGCTCTATCAATCTACTTAGATTCATTTGATATGACTTAAAATGTCAACATAGCGAGAAATTGCCTTATTTAATCGTCTAAACATTTTATTTAGATCGCCCTTTTTTTAATTATCCTTATTATTAAGGCAGAAATAGGGGGTATAAAATCTACTAAGTTTTAGGTAACACGAGCAATTCCCAGAAATTCGGACATAATGTTCCCGTAAAAAATATACACAGGGCAGTTACTATTTTATGCAGCATACGAACGATATGAAAAGGGAAGGAATTTCTTTCATCAAACATTTTATAGATAAATATTTTATCTTCAATTGTTATATTAAAATCAAGAAATGCAGCTTATGTTCACGTGTGTTCACAGTTTAATTTTAACTCTTTAAGATATATTAAATGTTTAGTATTTGCAAACTCTTCGTTATCATTAATGCGTACAGTGTCGTCAGTAAATGGCAACAAGCATGATAACTAACTATACGCTCTAGAAATATCATTTTTTATTAATAGTTATGCACACACACACACACACACACACACACACACACACACATATATATATATATATATATATATATATATATATATATATATATATATATATGTATATATTCAAGTTTATGTAGATAGAGATTTGCCCCAAATGGTGCAGGATCTATACCCATTATAAGTATTGTCAGACCAGTTTTGGAAACACTCGTCTTAGCATATTTAGTTTTAGATCAAAATGCTTTAGATTTTGAAAATATATGCATGTAATTTTTCGCTCCTGCAAAAGCTAAATCTATAGTATTAACTAATTCTTTAATAGGTTATTTGTGTTGTATTTGTCTATATAAAGTACTGAAATCATATGTTAGAAATTGATTTAGTATTTTTATGAGAATTTATACGATCTAATCTATCTTTTACTAAATCTGAATCATTTACCACCCAACATAGGTGCATATTAGTATAAAATTTACTTTTTTATGAACATTGTTTATTTGATTCATTATTAAATATATATATATATATATATATATATATATATATATATATATATATATATATATATATATAGTTTGCATTACCTACTAGACACCATCCTCAAATGTCTTCGGTACTCTGTAAAAGGGAATTATTATACTACACCCTACAAGTAAATTATGACTAAAATAACATAGTATTCGAAGTCAAAATAAGATCTCAGTTTGGCTACACGCCTATACTAGTAATAGCGCATTTTTTCCTAGTGACGTTAGCTAAAGTAACAGCACAGACTGGATTCTCACAAGAGCAGATAGAGTATTGTTCTGGAATCCGGTAAGACCAAAATAAGTATATACTATAACATAACCAACTGGTTAATTGAGGAGAGAAAATTAATGTAATTTACTACATTACAAAATCAATGCTTGAGAGGTAAAGGATAATTTCTTTATTGTAAGGCTTCCCAGGGATGATGGAAACATCAAGAAAAAATCATACATTCATTAATTTGATATGCCTATAATCTACGAACTCCGCGTGAAAAGTTTTAAGACGCAAAATAATGATGAAAAACGAAAAGTGTACCAAAAAAAGGAGAGGGATGGAAATACAATCTATTAGTTTATTTATGTGTGCATGTATTTATTCATGCCTATTTATTTAATTATTTGTATATTATTATTAAATCAATAATTATTAAATTATTATGAGCATAGAATCATATGCAATATATATATATATATATATATATATATATATATATATATATATATATATATATATATATATATATATGGGGGTGTATATGGCATGTATATAAATGTATGCCTATATACCATGTATGGAAATAATCTGATTATTTGACAATACAGTGAAAAAGATAGAATTGCGAGGTGTTCAGAGAGAAAAGGGGAATGATAACTTAACTGTATTACTAAAAAATATTGATAGTGTATGTATTGTTATTTACTTATTTGTTCATATATGCGAGTGAACATATGTATGTGTACGTATATATGTACGAGCTTCTAGTAGTTTAATAGTTGAGAGTGATTTACTGAAAATCCATAATTCATATAGACAAAGCCTAGATGGTTGTGGTAGACTTTAGATTTCTACTGAGAATTGGGGAGTGCGTTTAAGGTGTCATTCTAAGTTGGGAGCTGTGCAGCGAGATGTCTGGTTACATTAGTTTAAAACCTCTGCATGTCGGTACTGTCGGGGAACAGGGGGCAGGTATGGTATTCTAGAGGCCAGCAGCATGAGGAAAGAAGCTATATGAGCAGAAGGCTCTCTGGCATCTGGGGACCTCCACAGTGAATGGATGGGATTTAGCTGTGTCAGCAAAACGCGTTAAGAGATTGCTATTTTTAATGTATCTGAGACTTTTCCCCAGTTCCCGTTGAGTTTCTATCACATATATCTGATTACAATTATAACATTGTATGATGTATATAACGGTGTTTGATGTGGATTGCTTACGGAGGTGTGTTGAAGTTTATTGTGTGTGTTATGGTGTTTGATATGGTTTATATTGTAGGAATTCCTAGTTTATTAAGCGTGTAGCAAATTATTGTGTTATTAGAATGAGTGGATAAAAGAAACTGTCGTTTTATAAAAGAAGTATGTGTTGCTTTAGATTTTTTTTGATTGTTTTTTCGAGAATATCTGTAGGGCTTTTTCCTTAGCATTAAGTATGAAGTGTGTGGGGTATTGCAGTGAATTTAATAAATTTGTGATGTATTTAATCTCTTCATCTGTGTATTGAGGACTGTAAATTCTGAGGTATGATGAAGTCAATTATCATACCTGCTTTGATTATTCTGTTGTAGTGTGAAAAGAAATGCATATAGTAGTTTTTGTGGTTGGTCTTACGGTGCACTTTAGAAGATAGGTTGTTATTGAATTTTATTATGAGTGTGTCTAAAAACATTGTTGAGTTATTTATTTTTGTTCCATATGTAAATTTATGGGGGGGGGGGGTTAAACTGTCTTTAATTATTTTTGATGTATTAAAGTTGTGTGTCATCGGAAAGAACAATTAGAATGTCATCATTATATCTGAAATTCTAAGTGTTAGGGGGTAATCTAAATTTAAAAGAGTCAAATTCAAGGAAATATATATATATATATATATATATATATATATATATATATATATATATATATATATATATATTTAAATTACTTACCAGACATCATCGAGTGTCTTTGGTCTCTCTGAACATAGATTTGTCAGAACAACTTGACATGAGGATACTTCACCCTACAAGTGGCCCCTGATCAAATATTTAAAATAACATAGTATTCGAAGCCCAAATAAGATCGCCTCTACCCAGCTATACATTGGCATACATGAGGAATGGTGCATCTTTTCCAAGTAATGGTGTTTTAAGTAACATCACTCTGATGAAGTCTTATAAATAAAGACGAAACGTTGATGTACACATAAAAAACATCCCTTTTTGGTTTTCCTTTTTCATTGTCCTATTACGTCGAATTACCTTCATCCATCTTTTCCCATATATATATATATATATATATATATATATATATATATATATATATATATATATATTTAGACACAAGATTCCTCCCAGGGATGACATGCAAAAGCCTGTGTATAGCTTAATGGCCAGATATATATTTTCATAACATATACATATATATATACATATATATATATTTATATATATATATATATATATATATATATATATATATATATATATATATATATATTAATGATGCTCTAATCTACAATTTGTGTTGCCATAATTGTTGTGAGAATGCACGAAATATGAAAACAGTTGTCTGAATGATCAAAATACTATAAATTATCATTAATGATTTTTAAAAATTCCGAAACAAACTTGAAATATAGTAACGATAGCATTTCCTTCCATTAAAATAAAATTTTAATCATCCAAGCAATTATTTTGTTTGCATTTGCGCTGAGTGGAAATTGAAAGGTTTCAGCTGAACACATACGATCACTAGTTGATAACATCAACTTTATCTGCTCTGTCAAACATGTCGAAAATCAAGGATTTTGAGTCTGAAGTCATTATTTAATACATTTAGCGTCTTCTCCAAGGCGGAGTTTATTTAGTTGTCAAGATAAAATAACGCGTTGATAAATTCAGATACATGCATGCAGATCAGGTGTCTGTTATACATGCAGAACAGCTAATGTTTGCATTCACTACAGAGTTTTCATTATTTTTTTAATAAAATATTGATGTAGTTTGCTTGAAACATTGTGTATAATATATATATATATATATATATATATATATATATATATATATATTCAAGGTTTTTTGAATATGACAGTGAAGAAAAACATGTACGTTGGCTTGACTACTACAAGTTTTCGAATTTACCCCCCACCAGCGCCATAACTCAGCATCTTACTAATCAGAATTCCTGCCCCACTCACACATTTGGCAAACACTTAGTAGAAAACACAACATTAAAACATACCAATAATAACCAAACACTCGATATATTTGAAGGGTTATACATCAAGACCCGAAAAATACAGCTATTAAGATAATTCATTTGAACACTAGTGATACTATTCTAAAATGTTTATAGTTCTAACTTTAGTTCCGTAGTAATGATATAATTCCCGCCTAAACTACTTATTAATGCAAGCATTAACACAATGGTCTTGACTTGATAGCCTGGAAGATGTACTAATATGGGTCGGAAAGTACTTTGGACACCTACAATTATGACAGATTAATAAGCCAATTATCCACCATACCCTGGTTTGGCAAATTGAATGGATCCACACAAGGATATCCAGATAGAAGCTGTCTGTCATATTTAACAACATATGCATTACAGAGAAAATGCTGTCTAAATATACATGATATATATATATATATATATATATATATATATATATATATATATATATATATATATATATATATATTATTATTATCATTATTATTATTATTATTATTATTATTATTATTATTATTATTAAAAATAACCGACAATTCTTGTCTGGATATTTTCGTATTGATCCCTTCAATTTTCCGGATTAAAGTCTTAATCTCGGAAGAAAATTGGCTGATGAAACTGCCGTAATTAACGTTTTGGTCCAGAGTACTTTCTGACCCATCTGAGTCCATCTTCAGTGGAGTAATGTCAAACAGGTAAAGACCGGAGTGAGATTTATAATTAATTAAAATTTACGAAAATATCCAGACAAGAATTGTCGGTTATTTTTAATAATACGTGTCTTAAGGAAAAATGCTGCCTCGATACACACATATATATATATATATATATATATATATATATATATATATATATATATATATATATATAGAGAGAGAGAGAGAGAGAGAGAGAGAGAGAGTTAGAGAGAGAGAGAGAGAGAGAGAAAGAGAGAGAGAGAGAGAGGGAGAGAGGGGAGAAAAGAGGTATAATTGATAGAAGGTAACTCCAATGCAGATCGGTAACTGATATTCGTGGATTAAAAACAAAATAAGACATTTAAATGTGAAATGAGTTTTTCGGTTTCGACATTCTTATTATAATTGATATTACTTTTTTACTTTTTATGATAACAAAGCTTACTTGCGGCTTGATTTAGAGCCCGTATGACATGATATTTCGGAAATTTTCACTTTTTCAGAACTGGCTTCAACTTAGTTTTAAAAACGTACAAAAAGTATCCGTTTTTTTTTTTTTTTTTTTTTTTTTTTGGCTAAGAAAGCATACGCACAAGCCATGTAAGATAGGCAAAAATTTAATCAGTGTACAAAAATAAATCAAGTTTTCTCTTGAAAGCACTGATAGTAGGCGCTTGGATGACCTCAGCGGGAAGCCTGTTCCAGGGGTTGACAGAACGAATTGAGAAGGATGCTTGACGCCTCTGAAGCCGAAATTTACGACAGTAGAGCTTCTGGTCATGACCTCGAAGGCCTCTGTCTGGCGCACGAGTAAAGAATTCGTCAGCGGGGAGATTGATGAGCCCATTCAGGATTTTGTAAACCAGGATGAGGTCCCCTCGCATCCTTCGAATTTCGAGCGTCGGAAGTTGAAGACGGTGGAGTCTTTCTTCATACGAGAGATCGGCAAAGCCAGAAATCATTTTGGTTGCACGCCTCTGGATGCGTTCAACATGAAGTATATCCTTTCGGAGATAGGGACTGCACGCCTCAACACCGTACTCCAGCAAAGGTCGAACAAGCGTCAAATAGAGTGGACGGAACACTTCGGCCGTCAGGTTGATGAAGGAACGTCGAATTTGAAACAAGACGCCCCGGGCTTTGCTGGACATTTCAACGCAGTGACGAGACGGTTTGAAAGAGCTATCCACTCTTACACCAAGATCAGTTGCCTGAGATACTGAGGCCATTTCATGGTTGTTCGGACCGATAGTGAAGAGCTGGGATGGTCGCGCGCCAACTGGAAGATGACTGCATTTGGCTGCGTTGAGTGGAAGGTCCCAGTCTGAGGCCCAGTTTGCAGTACAATCCAGATCGGTTTGCAGGATGGCATGATTGCGTCTTTGCGCTATGAGTTTGACATCATCAGCGAAAAGCAAAACTTTGCCCTGAAGTAAGTCTGGAAGGTCGTTGACGAACAGGAGGAACAAAATCGGGCCAAGCACTGAACCTTGTGGTACTCCGCTGCAAGCATTTGCTTCTGCTGAAGTGCATCCACTCACAGAAACTCGAAAAGTTCGTGCTTGTAGAAACGACCTAATCCAGCTGATGATGGACCGGTGAATCCTGTACCGATCAAGCTTGTGAAGGAGCAGGCGGTGGTTTACGGAGTCAAACGCCTTGGAGAAGTCCAGAAACAGGATATCCGCAGCATCGCCATCATCCAAAATCTTGGTTATCCATTCTTCCGTAAGAAGGAGGTTGGAGAGGCAGGATCGCATTGGGACGAAACCATGCTGGGTCTGAGTCAAAGATTTGGTTCGTTCAAGGTGGTTCATCAATGCATTTTTCAGGATTTTCTCCATAACTTTGCAGATGATTGAAGTCAGGCTCACGGGGCGGTAGTTAAGAGGGTCGGTTTTAGCGCCTTTCTTGAAAATGGGGCATACTGTAGCCACTCTCCAGTCCTCTGGTACGACACCGTCTGAAAGTGAGTGATTAAACAGGTCCGCTAGTGGAGTTGCCAGAACTTGCGCCAAAACACGAAGGACTGCTGGATGGATATGGTCAGGTCCTGGGCTTTTGTTGGTTTGAATGCTGGAAAGGGTCACAAAAACTTCTTGAGGAGTGACTTCAATAGCTTGCATTGGCTGAACATCATAAGTCGGCAGTGGAGGAGGTTGTTGCTCGTTGTCCACCCGGTATATTGAGGAGAACCTGTCGGCAAATAGCTCGCACTGTTTACCAGGGTCGCTAATCGTTCTTCCATCTGGAGTTCTCAACGTTGCTATACGGTTCACAAGTCTCTTCTTCCGCTTAACGTGGGCGTAGAATCTTTTACGGTTTGAGTTCACTTTGGATGCCAGACGTTGCTCATATCGAAATCTTGAAATTCTCAGCATGTACTCTGCCCTGTTTCGCTGTTCACGGTACACTTCATATGATGCATGAGTCCCAAGCCTCAAGTATTCGGCCCATGCAATGCCTCTCAGTCGCCATTCTCTTTTGATATCAATACAACAGTGAATACATTTTGGATTGACTTATTCAATTCAATTGTATGTTAGCCTTGTTTCGGTGTAGAGTGTTCCTAGTAATGTGTGTTTCTATTATGTATATTGAATATTTTATTGTATTCTATTCATTTATTTGTAAGTTTATATATTTAATGTTTTATTTGGTATTAATTGAAGTTATTTTTTTAAATTATTTTAAGTGCTGACCTTAAACGTCAGAAAATATAAGACAATTCTGTTTCAATTAGTTGTATATTGTTGTGCTAAAATAAAATAATAATATTAATGTATGTTCGATATGTATCACTGACATTTTCTATTCTTCGTTAGATCATCTTCAGATATGAAAAAATGAACAAAAACGCTGGAGAAAAGAAGAGCATTTCAAAAAGCATCACGAACGCTGACGTAAAGTCAAACGGCAAAAGAACAAACCAATTCAGATACAGGAGAAACGTTAACAATTTAACTCCCGGGGCGCCAGAATTAGCATCACAGGCTTAAATGTATTAACGTGAGCATTTCAAAATTATGTTGTTACAGCAACCTACAATGAATAACATTACATATGACACCGGTCACAACATTTTAATATGCTTAACGTTATACAATTCATCATGTGGCACTAATTCTGGCGTCTCGCAATTCAAATTGTTACGGTTTCTAATAGATCTGCATGGTTCGACCATTTTACGTCTGACTTCACGTGCGCGTTTTCGGCTGTTTTTTAGTATATGCTCTTCTTTTCTCCAGCTTTTTGTTATTCATTTATGAACACGTGATATGAAGATGAAAATAGTTGAAGAGTGATATATGTAAACAAATAGAGAGATAAAGATGAGTTATAGAGTGAATGGAAGGAGGTGAATGGGCATGGACGTAGTAATAATGGAGGACGGAGATGGATGCTGAGATAAAAGGAGGGATAGAGATAGATAGAGAGGGGGGTTAGGGATAGATATGAACGTTGGGGAAACGCAGATTGACATAGAGATTCGGGGGGGGGGAGATGAGCGGACGTATATGGCTGAAGAATAATATTAAACTTTCTGTGCAGAAATTCGACGCCGTCATCTTTTAGAATCACTTCGAAGCTGTCATGTTTTGATAAAAATTAATCAGTGAGCAAAGATCGCGAAGAGTGTTTTATTTGATTCTATTTATTTTCATCGAGGACACATTTTAATTAGAAATATGAAATTTATTTTAAACGCTGTCAAACTCACTTTTCATCATTTTCATGGCGTGTAGCGCTGATATACATCTATAACCACTAATAAAACAGACGTGTGTAGGCATGATTATCTGTCGACATTTCTGTGTGTTTTGTCTGTCTGCTATGACCACTCCATGAGACATGGAAAACGAATAAAAATGAAAATTAACAAGGAAATGTAACAAAGCAATAACACAAATTTAAATGCTGAATAGAAATTTTTTTTTTTTTGTGTGCATCATAATGAAATTTATCTTTTAAAACATGTCCTCATTTTTCATATTTCTTTTCGTATGTCTAACTTTAATATGTTACAAGTCATGTTTGCATTAATAAAATACAGACATGGATAATGATATACAGTTATTCAATGAAACAAGGAATGTGTCAAGAATGTATAATATACTAGAATCCTTATGAACCGTTGGGTCACAACCCTGTAACTATTTGCTCCACTTTGATTACATTCGAAAATCCCTAAATTGTGACGTATATATATATATATATCTACTAAGAAATTCTTCTTGCATAACTAAAAATAATAAATCTCTTTACTTATATATTACATTTATAGCTAATATAAAAGTAATAAGTTCTTTTATTTTTTTCATCTAATTTACATACGTGTCTACGGTGTGTACAAACACACTATGAACATTAGAGAGAGTTACTCTTTAAGATGCTCTGTGCGATTATTGCCGTTCGATTGTTCGATCTGTTGCGCTGAAATTGAAATATTATTTTTTTATCGTAAATCAGGTAGACTCATCGTATTTTAAATGCGGACAAGCACCTTGCTAAACGATCGGCCTGCTTTCCATTCTAATGTATCAAACAGTATTTTTATCAGTCTATCATACTTGAGGTTGAAATATTATTTGGTGTTTACAAAACATTTTCACCGATACCTCATTCTGTTACATGGCGAGGGTCGTGCCCGTGTGGTAAAGTGATTCAAAGGGTGCACTAAAGCGAAGTTAGGAAACTACATGATTTCCGTGCGATGATTTTTCTCTCATTTTTTTCTCTGCTGATGAGATTCAAGTAGAAAAAGACGTTTCTGTCTTTATGTATGTATGTGTGTCTGTCTATCTGTCTGTATGTTTGTCTGTTTGTTTATTTGTTTGTATGTCTGTCTGTCTGTGAGTATGTATGTATGAGTGTATGTCTTTCTGTATGCATTTCTGTTTGTCTTTCTGGCTGTCTTTCTTTCTGTATTTCTGTCTGGCTGGGTGTCTTCCTATCTGTATGTCTGTTTGTCTGTCCGTATGTCTGTATGTTTGTGTGTGATTCTGGCTGTATGTATGTCTGTCTGTATGTCTGTATATCTCTCTGTATGTAGGTCTGTCTGTATGTATGTATGTCTGTGAATATGTATGTTTGTATGTCTGTCCGTCTATCTCTCTTTACCTCTCTCTCTCTCTCTCTCTCTCACTACGTATACAAATTATGTAAATTAGATGAACAAACGAGTCACCCCTTCTGAGAGATATTATGAAAAATAAGAGAGTTGTTCACCCAACATAGTAAGAAAAGAGCGAGAAAAATACACAGATAGCTCAGTGAAAAGTGGGTGCCTTATTCAGTTAATAATAATTTACGGCTAATTGCAATAATTTAAATGGGATTTCTTTTAAACATAATTGAAGTAAGTCATGTATATTTAGCCGGTGTTGTATTTCAGAAAAAGTATAAGAGAAACGACGTTCATACACTAAGTTTTAGTTTAATAATAAACACTTGTATGAAATAACTATGTCTACCAATTGTCGAACAACTGTAAAAAGTATATTCGAGGGTATCGCCACAAACCTGTTTCTTATCGAAGTGCACATAAAGGAGTTAAGAAGTTTCAAAATCTCAAACATTAAAATGTTATGGTAGTTGATAAGTCTTATATTTAGTAAACCGTAATTTACATACATTTTAAACCGATTAAAATAGTAAACATTAATTAGACAGAGAGGTTTTTAGAATGTATCATACGTCCATACTTCAATACTTCTCCCATTCATTAGCGCATCAGTAATTTGTAATTATTCCATTAAATATTTTTAATTGCCAAAAGTAGTTAGATAAACACACATACTAATAGACACAGTTATTTCGTACTAGTATATGTTATTATACAAACACTTAATTCATCAACCTGTGTTTCACTATCTATTCTCATAACACAAATGCTAAAATATGCTTTAATCCTGAGATTGACTTATGTTTTAAAAATAATTCATTTTTTTTCTTCAAACTAAAATAATAAACCACAGAGAGATTAGACACTAAAATAGAGTGTTTGACAGTGACAAAATGCCAGATAAATACATAAAAATGCATAGATAGTTAAGATGGATGGCGAGATGCGAGATCGCTAATTAGTCGTAAGTTGTAATTAACTGGACAAGTCACCCATTTGCACTGTGCTATCTCTCTATTTATTATGTTCTCTAACACTGTGTAGCTTCAAGCAATCTATTTTAATGTTTTTCTCTGCCATGAACATTAGGAGTAATAAAATATTAGCATGGAGACACGCCTATAGAAATAACTAATTGATGTATCAATGAGGGAAGGAAGTAAGAATAATGTATACTAATATGTCATTACTGCATGTTTGTGTGTTTTGGTCATCATGCCTGATAACGTGAAACTGAGAAAGAATCATTCCTTATCAATTACATTAAATTAAAAAAAAATGATATTTGGTTTGCCCTTATTCTTATATTCTCTTTCCGATGGAATAGCAACCTAAGTAATTTATTTCTCTCCGATAATGTTATGAAAGTCAACACAACATCACGTTAAAAATAATTAGTTTAGTGCTCGTAAAAATGTGGTTTCACTATCCGCGGCTCATTTGGTAAACACGTAAGTTTAAGAAAACATGCAACGATGACGGTTTATTATTCATATTTCCCATCAGCAAGCGAAATGTATACCGTCCCTTTATATTAATCTTGTCAATTTTATTATGAATATTAACATCAAACTAAAAGCAAGAACAAGAGTAAGAAAATGTGTAAGTACTTTTAAGATGCAATTTATTTTAATTTTAACTATTTTAAGAAATAATATTTAAAATAGTTATCAGTATTCGTAATAATATACTATGATGACGGTGATTAGTTTCTTATGAATAAAGTAAAGATCATCCTCGCCTTGAATATACTCCACTTTGTAGAATGTAATATAATAACACGTAGAAGTGGGAGTTAGAATTGGAGGGAAAATACCTAATGTTATGATAACCAATTATTTTCATGAAATAAATCGTTGAATAGCAGGCATAGATAGATAAATGTCGAAATGTTATTTTTTGTGAGTAAGGGGAACTGTTTCCACTATAAAAGTATTATTAGCTAAGATAAGAATTCTCACCAAATAAATGACTTTTCAGATTAAAAAATGTGCTTAATATTGTGGTTTACATATAGCCCAATTCTTTATCAAAAATAAAAGTATATGCAGGCATGGGTAGCGATTCCTTCCGACTCAAGTTTTCCTTTTATAAGGTTATGTAACATATTAAAATAACTTTTAAGATATTTACGCTAGAAAAACTATAGCAAATAAATGTAAGTTGACTAAAGGTATAGGGGTCGCAAGATGTCAAACTTGTGGTTGGGGTTTTCACATAATCTGACTATTTTAATTTTAAGGATTATTTAATCTTTGTCATTTAATTTTCGTTTATTTTTCATTTGCTAATAAGTCGTGACACATCAAGACAAAAGATTGATCCGATTCATCGATTTTTATTTGAACGATAATGAACATAATAATTCGGTAAAGATGCATTGAATGAATAAAACAGTATAACGTTCTCTATTAGGCTGGCACTGAGGTACCAGCACAGGAACACACCAATGATACCAGTGCTTTATATATATATATATATATATATATATATATATATATATATATATATATATATATATATATATATATATATATATTCGATTCTACAATCTGCTACGTGAGAGTACTTAGTCGAAAACCGCTTATGTGCCCAGACCTATAAACGTTAGTGTTTCGAGGCTTGCATAGAGCGGATTCTATAAACAATTTAGAAATTGTTGGGTCCGTCTTAACGCCTCGCCATTAGTAAATCTGCGTTGTCCCTGCAGAAGAAATACATCAGATTGTAAATTTTTTTAATGAACTTTGACTCATCTTCCAATATATATATATATATATATATATATATATATATATATATATATATATATATATATATATATATATATATATATATATATATCGTACATGTATTGTATTAGTTTCTCTAAATGTAAATCCGTAGAAACTCAAGTGTTTATAAAAAGTGCTCAATAACGAGTAGAGCTGTTTATAAGTATAATTTTGTATTTATACAAACATTATTGGTTACATATGTGCATACATGTTTCGGTTGCATTTTCCCAGAAAGTCAACCTCATCCGACCAAGAATTTCAGAGAACTGAAATTCTTGGTCTGATGAGGTTGACTTTCTGGGAAAGTGCAACCGAAACATGTATGCACATAGTTAACCAATAATGTTTGTATAAATAAAAATGTATACTTATATATATATATATATATATATATATATATATATATATATATATATATATATATATATATTATATATATATATATATAGTACGATCATGCTTTCAAGTTCGAACAGACCAAAATAATCAACCACATTGATAACAAAGCTTGTGGAGACTACTTGAAACAGCACTCATCACAGTCTCTAACACCATCATACAACAAAATGGTTTCTATAATCTATCCCATCTAATAAATAAAGTTATCATTGTCGAACAAAAAATAAATTATGGCTAACTTTCCTTTTATCGCTCTTACTTGCACATATATACAACTCCCCGCATATACAATTTTGCTGACTTTTTTCTCACACATATATTCATTCACGTACCCATGAATCACTTACTACGAATCCAAACTATTTACATATAAATAAACAGCTTCACAAATAAACACAATTGATATAGCTTTACAAATATTTAGATATTCCAATCCCCTTTTCTTCTGATTTACCCTTAAACCATCAACACATCCTGCACGAAACCACATTTTACTTATCACTCCCCATGAATTTAAATTATTTTTATTTCCTCTCATGCCCACCTCACATCCTCGTCCCCTAGCACACTTCTACACATTCTTTCAAACACGCATATTCTCACACATTCCTGACATATCCACCTGGTTAGTACCCCCCTCCGACCTCAAACAATTTCACACTTCAGCACAACTAAAATCTTAACCCCCTCTTTCACGTCTCCAACCCTTTTGACCATTACAATCATATTTTTACACACCTATTTTCATAGTCGGTTTCACTTCTTAAAATATTTTTTCTACAATTATAATACTACTTACATGCTAAACACACAGTGTTCACCCCTTTGTTTTCTTTACCTCAGCCTCTCAAAATCTATGCCACACCTCACCACAACAAAAATCCCAGCCCCCTTTCACCTCTCCCACCTTGTATGTTCACCCCTCCCTATTTGATAGATGCCTCAATCTTATCTATTCAAAGTGCAATATTTTCCATTTCTAAATTAAGTTCAAATATTTTTAAACCGTTCTGACTGACAGATAGGCATACACACGCAACCACAGAAAATGGCCATTATATCATGAGTGGATTATCGACACAAATAAGCCTGACACACCAACTGTAATATAACGTCATTATGTTGCGCGGTTGCCGACCTCCCTTTCAACAGAAAGACGAATAGCTCGTTTGGCTGCAACAGCTTAATGCCACACCTGCTCGCCAAGATATCTAGGAATCATAGTCGAGTCAAATGTCACTCACTGTATCTCCGGAGACAGTTGAGTTCTCCGGAAACAGAAGATTTCAGAGTGGGTAATACGATTAGTCGATCGTAGTCGGCCAGACCGCTTTCCCAACATCGTTTGCTTTCCTACTGAATTATTACATTGTCGTAGGTAGGACACTCGTAGATTATGAAGCTTATCTCTATCCATACATCTCAAATATTTGACTCAAACGTCCTCAAGTAAGAAACAGCATCTGTCAGATTTGATCTGACTTGTCTCATTTTTAATCTCGACTGGTAAACAAGATATTTGATACGAGACACTCGCTTATACTATATGAGATCTTGACACAGACAATATCATATCTAAAATAATTCAGAAAAGGAAGCGCTCATTATAGCCACTCGCTTATTTGATGTCACTCGCTTGTAAGAACGATCGCTTATACCGTATATGTTGGTGGAATGAATGATATCGAATAAAGCATAGAAAAGAATTGTAAATACATTCTCATAGTCACGAGCTAATCCGATATGTTTTATTGTATACTAGCAGGAAAACACGACGTTGCTCGGGATAACACGACGATTACAACGATGTACTTTTAATTTATTTGTTTTTACTTCCCCCATCTCTGATTTAGGTCCCTAATATAGTTTCAAGAAGCTAAAATATTGAAAAATATCTGAATTAGTGTTTCAAACATATGCTTTAAATTTCATCAAAATCGGATACAGGTATTTGAAGTTTAAAAAAGGTTATGCCTCCATGGGTAACTCGAAGATAAGAGCACGTAGATATTCGGCACATCGAGGGTATCCTAGAGAAATGTGTATCTACCCGTAGAGTAATGGGGTCCACTCTATAATATCCCACGCATATAACGAACTAATGTCTGAAAATAATAATATGGTCACGTGTATCGAGCATTAATATAAATGCACTTTTGACTACCATTATATTACTCCCGAATAAAAATGGAGGCACATAAAAAAACAAGTCACGTAACAACGCTAGTTTCTCATAGAACAGGCTATTTCTTTTTATTAACAAGAAAATATAGTGTAATAAATTAAAATACCACCATCGCTTTTACATACATTCTTCATGTCGATAAAATACTTTCATTTTCATGATACACGAAACACTGGAAACCTTCTTAACAAAATCTTGTCTGTGACAGATCTTTTGTCCTTCGTTCAACATCGATATTTGTGTCTGATGTCAGAAAAGAATAATCCACAGACACACAAGAAGCACATGTATATGTCCGGCTTCTTATTTTATTTATTTAAATCCAATGCACACACATTTATATGTATATGCATGTGTATATATGCATCCACACACACACACACACATATATATATATATATATATATATATATATATATATATATATATATATATATATATATATAATGTGTATATATGCATCCACACACACACACACACACATATATATATATATATATATATACATATATATATATATATATATATATATATATATATATATATATATATATATATACATTTATTTCTGTGTAGGCAGCTGGTTGTATCTCACTTCTACAGTTTAATAGATTTCGAGCGTCTTTAAAATTTAGGATTTCAAATTTTTCATTAAGACATAATCTACACGGGTCGTCTAAATTTCTTCATATACTGGCCTGTCGTACTATTTTCCATTCAATTATTGGTGAGCGTCCATTGTCTTTGAGCTCGTAATAGTGGTTTACTAGTGCTGTTTTTATTCGAGGTTCTCTGGTTTTAAATGTGCTTTTGTGGTCATAATATCTAGATTTAAAATCAAGGGAGGTCATACCAACGTAGTACTTCTTGTTATTCGGTCGTTCATTGTCAAATATTGTGGCTTGGTATACACTACTTTTTGTTAAGCTTTTATTTTGTAGTGGACAAAGTGCACGATTTATGCAGTTGCATCTTTTCTCTTTATTGATAACTTGTTCATTTCTGTTCGGCTGGTTACTGTTAGTGTTTTGTTTATTTTTTATTTGTATTGTTTATCTTTTTGTTCTTCTTAGTGTTATTTGTGTTATATTTCTCACTTTTTTATGTAATTTGTTATTTTTTACTTTTTCTCTGCTGTTCTCTTTTAGTATTTTGTTATTGTGTTCCTTAATTATCATTTCTAGTTTTTTGCAGTAGCTGTAGGATAGTTTTAGTTTTTTTTAATATTTTATGCAGGGGATTGGTTACGGGAAAGTGTTTTTCAATCAAATTTAGGAATTTTTTGCACAGTTTAGTTTTTAGTATCTGGTTATAGGCTGGGGTATAGTAGATTATGTTGCTTTTTCTTTCATTTTTAAGTATTAGTGCCCTTTTTATATTTAATTTCGGTATTATGGTAACCACTATTTTTATGCTATATTGCAAATGTTGATTGATTTTTAAAAAAAAACTTTCGTTGCTTGAATTATTGATAAGCCGACGTTCGATAGAATTCGGAATATGTTTTATGATTGATGGGGGTGATTAGACTTTAGGTTTACGTATATTGGGTTGGCGTTATCTTTTAGGTATGGTTCGTAAGTATTTTAATTTAAGTTCAAAGTGACGTCTAGAAAGTTAGTTGTTTTTATGTTAGCTAATACTTCTACTTTTTAAAAGACGCTTGAAATCTATTAAACTGTAGAAGTGAGATAGCAAACAGCTGCCTACACAGAAATTAATTCACCTTAAGCTATCGATCAATGAATTGTTAAGGTTGTGTTCAGTTTTTGTTTATTGATTAATAAACAAAAACTGAACAAAAACTTAACAATTTTTAAAATAAAAACCCAAAATAAAATACAAAGAACCACGTGTAAAAATAAGATAAAATAAATTCACGCATTATATTGACACAACAAAGGAAACAGGATATAGACCAACCTATAGAGA
The DNA here is from genome assembly GCA_963556195.1 of Sepiola atlantica. Classification (NCBI taxonomy): domain Eukaryota; kingdom Metazoa; phylum Mollusca; class Cephalopoda; order Sepiida; family Sepiolidae; genus Sepiola; species Sepiola atlantica. The sequence goes on along the minus strand of OY744532.1, from coordinate 102,357,374 downwards.
AAAAAAGAACAATAGAAAAGGATATGAGAAGAAAATAACAATAGCCACACATTTGTTGGCTGACAGAACAACAAAGAATACGATTGGTTAACTAGCCAGCCGGTATATATAAAAACACTCGGCAAAAATAACTCCAAGCATTTTAGCCTGAAGATTCCCCACCGGGGATAAAACGCGTGTACTTTAATTGCTATAAATATATTTTCATAGTTTACTACCTAGCTCTACTTACGTATCGAGCACTGTTAAAGTAAATACTTAAAATTGATACATAAAAAATGTTATCTCCTTATAAAATTTCATGTGGATACATGAAATACTAATATATATATATATATATATATATATATATATATATATATATATATATATATATATATATATATATATATATATATATATGAATTAAATCCAACAAAAGACGAAAGAGGCAACTAATATCTTTTAATTAGTAAAATATCCGGATAAAGACTGAAGCTCAATATACTGGATAGAGCATTACTAGCATGATATAAAATGAAATAATACAATAAGGTGCGAATTGTGGACGCATTTCCCGACTGGATAACTTTTCGGTTTTTCAGTTCTTTCAATTTTTTCGCTTTTAGACTGTCACTCAATGGATGGATCTATCTTCAGTCAACCTCTACGACATGTTTCCTGACTATGTTTTAATTTGTATGACGTGAATGGGTGTTATAACTTTTTAAAAAAAAGTATGTTTTTGGCTTGATATATTTGATGTGTTATGTACTTTTATGTATTTTTGTATAGTTTTTAATATATTTTCAAAGTGTAATTTATCACCTGCAGTAACGTCACTGCAGTAATGGTCCTCTGAGGAGAAGAGTTGAGGACTTTGAGTTACTTTGTCTGAATTTTGAATTATAATAACATTTGATTCGACCCTTATTTTATTATTTCATATTATATTATGCTATATATATATATATATATATATATATATATATATATATATATATATATATATATATATATACAACGTTAGAATTATAGAGTTACCTGTTACCTTTCTTTTAGTGACATCAATGATATATCTGCTGAAATCATATAGAAAATTTCTAGAAATCTGTGGATTGCTAATTCTACTCTTCTAGCAACAAGTACTGGCGAGAGAGGTTTTACATTTCAATTGACCCCTTTCTAAGGGCTCATGCAAATATTTGGAACGACCTACATAAAACTGCAGCGTACCACCCATGTGTAAATTGACTTGTTTAAAGATCCCAACATCATGCGCTTCTTAAACCTCTCAAAATATAGAAGGACTACGTACGAATAGTGTTTCTCAGATTTTAGTCACAATAATTAAATAGTTTAGAGAACCAACTACAGAAGAGTATTATGATTATTAGGAAGATATTTTTTAAACATAAATCGCACAGTTAAAACAACACATGGCTAAAGAGTCTTTCACTCTGACTCGTGCAAACTAATATCGTATCTATTCTACTTCCTGATGTAAAGGTCAGTGAGTTTTCGGAATGAGATAGATGAGAAGGTACTTCAGCTGAACTACGATGGACTAGAGTATTAGATCAGAACAGTCGTTCACTGTATAAATAGATAATGACAAGAAATCTATCGTCATTGATAGACTTCAACCTGATTTGGTTATGAAATGAGCTATTCAGTTTTAAGCAGAGAAAATAAATGACACACAAGAATATTTCATTGAAAATACTTCTTAATACTTTTTAAATCTTCAACCTGCCCTGTAATCTGACCATGTGTAAGGCTTTTATTTAAACCTCATAATTAGTAGTATTAATATATCTCCGATTGCTATACATGTCGAATATAGGGAACGCCATTAAATAATTGTGGGGCCTCTAACTTTTATGATAAATATATTGTCATTTTAGTCGTAGTAATACTGTGTCGTTGTAGTATTTCATTAGTAATACAAGTATTAGTGATAGTTTTAGAAGTAGTAGTGCGTTAATCCAACTCTTATATAACATAATCGGAATCTTGAAGACTTTCAAAGCAACATCTTTGCAGTAATTTTCCAATAGCTGTCATCAGGTTTTTTTAATATAGTTCTTGATAGAGTTTATGGTGTTATCAAGCCACATAATAAAATAGTATATATTACTTCAACATTATCATATAACATAAATATCACATGAGATTCAGCTTGTTAAACAGCATATACACCATCTGTAGTTTAAGTAGAAATAAAGTAGGCAAATGTTATTCTATAGGTAAGATAATAGTTATATTCTTAAAATACATTGCTCGTAAAATACATTTCTCTTAGAATACATTGCTTGTAGAATACATTGTTCGTAGAATACATTGCTCGTAGAATATATTGCTCGTAGAATACATTGCTCTAAGAATACATTGCTCTAAGAATAAATTGCTCGTAGAATACATTGCTCGTAGAATACATTGCTCTTAGAATACATTGCTCGTATAATACATTGCTCGTAGAATTCATTGCTATTATAATACATTGCTCTTAGAATACATTGCTCTTAGAATACATTTCTCTCAGAATAGGTTAAATATCAGATTTAAACAAAATTCCTGTACCATCTTCTGACAGTAACTTTTTAATAACATCTTAATACGTGCTAATTATATTTTAATGAAGAATCTTTTTACTTATATTTCCGGCTGACAATGTAAGTATGATCTAAAGTCTTATCTCGATCTTACTTCGGCATAAGGTGCAAAGTATGAAGACATTACTGAACGATTAGTCAGTCTTTCTTCGACGTTGAAATTACTTAGCCACGAGAAAACAGCTGAGTGGATAAAATATAAAAATCTGTGTATTTTAACAAGACTATTTTTGTCTCGAAGCACGTTACCATAAGCGATTAAAAACATACGGAGTAGTCTTATATATACAGCTTTAGTTTACAAAGCTATGCAGGTCAAAGAAATAGGGGAAATTCTGACTTTAATTTATATATAAAAATGTCTGCCGAGAACAATTATATTTTCCCTTCGGTTCTGCTAATTTTATCTTAATTAGAGTTGTTTTCATGAACATATTCGTTAAGGTATTATTGTTTAATTTTAAAAAATAGAAAAAGGCAAGTTCATCGCCCCTCCCTCAAAAGACATGATGATGCAGGAAAGTTGTTCACGATTCAGAAATAGTAGCGATGATCTGCAACATAAACCAAGGGAATTAAAGTACAATGCACGGGAATAACGAACAGGGTATCTATGTAATTATGTGTTTACTAATCGGTTATCCATTATTAAGGCCATGGGTGCACTCGAGGATAAGGGTTATTGGATGAGGATGAGTGTGAAAAACTGAAAAAAATGTTTCATGTGGTATATGTGTTGGTCTTAGTTATCATGATGACACTACACTTCTTATTAGGTTTTATTTTTTTCATGTTTCCAACAATCTCTGTATTCTCCAGTAGATATATATGTGATGCTGTCCATCATCGGTCTCTCTGTCCTTTTAAATCGACCAAGGATGTGTTATTGGTTCCTCTCTGGGGGTTATCACACGAGTCATTATTAATGATCGCTTACTTGCAACAAAATTTGGTGTACCCTGTAGTTTGGGTGGCAACAAGTATTCCAGGATTCCTGGCACTTTTCCCTTTATTCGATATATTTTGTAAATCCATTTTCGCTCACGTAATACCCGTTTACCATTGATTTTGTAAGATGAGTGACAGCAGGCTTACCCAGGATCCAGTAAATCCGTGATTTCTTTTATTAATAGAAAAATGCAGTTGCAAATAAATTTACTCAAAATAAAATAAAATACTTCTATTTTTAGTAAAGAAAAAATTGCTATATTTCAAAATGAAGAATCTACTTTTCTGAAAACAATGTTGAAGCTCACCTGTATCACATAATAAGCAAAAACACACACACTATAATAAGAATGAGAATTCTCTGCTTTTCGGCCTACGTAACTACTTTGCTTTTTCTGGATAGGACTGCAAACAAATCCTTATAGAAATTGTATTAGTTTTACGACCAATTTAATATTGATATTAATTTTGTATTCAAGACTTTACAATACTAAGGTGAGACTGGACAACCATAAAACGCAAAACCGACGTTTTTCTTTATCACATGTTCTTTTATGTTATGTATATATGTATAGACCTGTAAATACCGAGCAACAACTAATATTCACTACTACCCATTCGAGAATAACGTTTAATGAAATAGATAAATTGTCAGTTGAATGATTAAAAATATTATGAGAGGATTGAAAATGATGAGTGAAATGAACAACATTTGATTACTCATGTGAAAGGTTCATGACAAGTATTTGTTGACATTTGATTTGGAGATGACCATGTTGTTGTCTACAGGGAAGCAGTTCCGTGAGTATTTGTGCCACAAATGGAAAGTTCTTGAAAGAAAACTTTGTTAATGGAAATTACGTTTGTCATTATGCACACGGAAGAAATAAAATAAAATATATTTGCAGTTGTCTAGCAAGACGCGTTTTCCTTCTATGGATGCATTATGAGAAGCGACCAGAGATGAGAATGTAATTAAAATGGTAATGTAATGTTCAGGGATGGGATCACAAGTGCACATGTGTTTTCACTCACTCCCAGGCAACGTTGCAAGTGCTTTCTTGTTTATGATAAATGTAATCCCTATTTGTATAAAGTGTGTCATGTGTATATGTTTATATATTTTCATGTATAGGATTCACTCCTAAACTAATTACTCGAACATTATTACATTAGATGGCATCTGGCAGATGCAAGGGTGCGTAATGCAGGCTATATTGAGTTTAAAGGGGCCATTGGGTTGGAGTTGTATGTCTTCGTGATTATTTTGATACCTCCGATTTTTTGTGAAATTTATACAATAGGTATTAGACATTGATTAATCATTATTCACCTTATTTTTGTTTATTTTTAGTATTTTAACCGATTCTAGATGTGATAATATATTCCTCACCTCCCATTTGAAAATTGAAATATTTCAGATTTACATTAAATGTGATCCATAGTCATTATACGTCAATTAAGCAAGATTCCATTAATTTCACTTTCTTCTTAGGACCTGTTACGATTCTAATCATATAAAGGATGTTCATTCACATGTTGATAAGTATTCTAGACATAAGGTGTATTATCATTGTGTCTTGGTTTTAATATTCGTAAGCGGGCATAAAAGTGGCACAGAAATGTTCTGTTCGGAGAATTAATTTTACTTGTACTGGGACGGGTATTCTCATATTATTTTATTAAAAGAAACGGATGATACTTGTAAACAAACGAACCGGAAATCAATTAGATTTATTAAATCTAGTCTTGCAGTAGCGCATTCGTTAGGTAAGAAGAATCGAACTCCTTGTCATTCGACCCCATTTTTCTTTCTCTTCGTAAAGTTTAGAAGGCAGGTCAACACGATAATCAATTATCTTCTTTTATTTATTTTGGGAGTATTTCTTTATTACTGTATTTATATATTCAAGAAGGACACTAAACGATGGCAAAATTAGAAGTAATTTCCATGAAGTAGGCTTAGCAAAAGATAACGGATAAAAATAATATTAAATTAAAATAAAATAGAAAGAAAAAACTGTACAATCGGTCGAAATTGAAATGCGTCATGGGAAAAAAATGAAGATTGGACTATTTGGTAGTTGGCTTCAAATGGCGTTCTACGCTCCATGCAAAAGTACTTGAGGAAAAAGAAAATTACAGGACATTAAAGTAGGTTGATGATATTCTGGATATGACAGATCTTGAATAACAAAAGGAAAACATCACAGAAGAAAGATATAACAAAAAGAATTAAAAATATGTCACACAAAATAATGTGCGTTTGCTTGAAGAGATCTAAGAATTATATGCGTTGCCCTATATCTTCTTCACTTTCAAGAAACGATGAGTATTGTATGACAAGTTACCTGTGGGATGAAATATCAAAGTGAAGCAATAATTGCGTTATAACCAACCGCATTTCTTCTGAGTCGACATTTCGAAATCTTAGTTGTCTGCGCAAATGCTATTTTATACATATATTTTCGGTTACATAGAAACTCAAACCATTGAATATAACAAATATTTGATTATAACAAATATTAGTGCCATGAAAGTTTTAAGGCCACTCTTTTATTCATATGTTTTAAGGCCACTCTTTTATTTATATGTTTTAAGACCACTCTTGTATTCATAAGCTGTAAGGCCAATCTTGTGTTTATATGTTTTAAGGCCACTTTTTATTCATATGTTTTAAGGCCACTTTATTATTTATATGTTTTAAGGCCACTCTTCTATTTATATGTTTTAAGGCCACTCTTTTATTTATATGTTTTAAGGCTACACTTTTACTTATATGTTTTAAGGCCACTTTTTTATTAATATGTTTTTAGGCCACTCTTTTATTCATATGTTTTAAGGCCAATTTATTATTTATATGTTTTAAGACCACTCTTTTATTTATATGTTTTAAGGCCACTTTTTTATTAATATGTTTTAAGGCCACTCTTTTATTCATATGTTTTAAGGCCAATTTATTATTTATATGTTTTAAGACCACTCTTTTATTTATATGTTTTAAGGCCACTCTTTTATTCATATGTTTTAATGCCACTTTATTATTTATACGTGTTAAGGCCTCTCTTTTATTGATATGTTTTAAGACCACTCTTTTATTTATAGGTTTTAAGGCCACTCTTTTATTTATATGTTTTAAGGCTACTCTTTTATTTATATGTTTTAAGGCCACTTTATTATTTATATGTTTTAAGACCCCTCTTTTATTTATATGTTTTGAGGCCACTCTTTGATTTATATGTTTTCAGACCACTCTTTTATTCATATGTTTTAAGGCCACTCTTTTATTAATAAGTTTTAAGGTTACTTTTTTATGTATATGTTTTAAGGCCAATCTTTTTATTTATATGTTTTAAGGCAACTTTATTATTTATATGTTTTAAGGCCACTCTTTTATTTATATGTATAACAAGCAAATAAATATGTGCAGTTAAAACGATCACATAAATGTATGTTAGCTTTTGAAAACTAATAGCCAAACACTGATAAACCATTCACTGCATTAAATTATGATTAATTTCTAGAAATTAGGGATAACTACTTGACTAAAAAGAAGAAAAGTGTTGATTAATTGACACTTAATTAGCTATATGTATAAGTAAAGGAGTTATCTACTCATGTGTTAAAAGAGTAAACGGGGGTATCTCCTATTTATTATTATATAACAATCTGTGGAAGCGGCCATTTTCTTTGGAAGGGACATCTTCCATACTCTACACTATAGTCAACGGTTTTTTACAAATATTTCTCCTCTATCTGGAAAGTTATCGTAAACACATATGAAAAAAATAAATTTATTAACCAATTGTAATTTTTATGCTAATAGAGTAATCTCTTATGACCAGCAATAGCTTATAGGGATTAAGATTAATTAAATCATTAGGCAACAATGAATCCAAGCAGCTTGAGATAATTAGCCAAAACGAATCGAAGTGTTGGTAATTTTCTTAAGAGTTCAACTCTGCTTTATCTTAAGGGGTGAATAGAGAAAAGTTAGTTCAAATTTGAGCTGCCAAATAATCTGACAAACAAATAATCTACATAGATATAAACGTTATGGTGTTTTTAGTAGTGTTTCGGTTCGTACGCAAATAGAAACATGTAATTGGTTGACAAACAACAATAGACAGGCAGAGTACACCTTACGAAAGCAGTAGTTATATGTATATTGGTACCCAAGTTCGTAACTCACGAAATTCTAAAGGAATGCGCTAAACAGTGTATGCGTTTTTTTATACATTAAACCAAAATAAAATTAACCTAACAACATTAAAAATATTATATGATATTGTTTAACTAAGTAACTCCGGTACTGTGAAAAAAGCGCCTAAGGAGCGGGTATAACCTACCCCACTTACCCTCTTCCTAATGATAAAACTAACTCTGCTGACAATAGTATTAATAATCATACTAATACTGAATCTACTACTACTAATAATAATATCATCAACGACGACAATATTATTACTATTATTACTATTTTTACTACTATTACTACTTCTACTACTACAAATAATAATAATAATTATAATAATAATGATGATGATGATGATGATGATGATGATGATGATGATGATGATGATGATGATGATGATGATGATGATGATGAACAATTATTGTGTGTAATATCTCACATTATTGACTTATTTACGTTGATAATTTTCATTATCGAACGAAAGTCTAACAAAGGGAGTTCAACCAAGGGTGTTTACTCCGCCCAATAAACCGATATTGTCCGGGCCTTCGGGTCTGGATTTACGCCGGTCTATCGGTTGTCCGTCCTGTGCAGCACTATGAGGTGCACCCTTCCAGGCTTTGCCTTTTCATCCTTTGAGAGGGGGTTAGTTTATTGCTAATCGCCTGAGGCGCCCCTACCGGGGAATACCGACGGGGCGGCCAAGGAAATTGTTAAATTGCCTGAGTGCTCAAATTCTCGAGCGCTGGTTCATTCCCACTTTCCCGACCTTGATCTTCTCTGGGGTGTGTGTTGCCATAAGCCTCTCCAAAGTCGCAATGTACAACGCACCCTTCCAGTGGAGGACTCCTTACTTGGTTATTTCATCTTCCTTGACACGTCACGACTATTTAGTGTGGTATCAGCCGAGTTTTGTACCATCAAAATGTTGCTTTTTGTTCATGGGTTTGTTTGGAAGTGAGCAGTTTATGAAATAATTTGTAGTTTCAGTTCCCTTGGGTTCATATGCTGGTGTTCTATCTATGTTTTTTGTTTTATTTCCATTGCAACTTCTATGCGATTGCTTAGCAGTACCAAATTATTTGGTTTGGTTTCCACATTCGATGATTTTTCTTTAAGCTATGTTAATAATTGCCGTCCGTTGTATAGTCTTAATCTTCCCTTAGATTCCAATTTCTCCCCGGTTTTTTTTTCAGTTATTTCGACACTGTTAGTAATGCTTATACGATTATTGGTATTATATTGACTTTCTTCATGTTGCATATCACTTTGAGTCCGCTGAGAAGTTTCTAAATTATTATTATTATTATTATTATTATTATTATTATTATTATTATTATTATTATTTTTATTTTGAAAAGCTGTGGGCAATGCGAGTTGGAAGGAACAAAAATAATCAATCGAATACAGAATAAGACTTGCTATTTATTTTTCCTTAAAATCTTACATAAAAGCAAGTGTGGTGTTAGCTGTTTGTGTGTTGTTCGGATAATTATTAAAAATCATTTATTTAATATTTCGGAAAAAGAAACTTCCCTTTGTCAAAAATAATAAACATCAGAGGAAAATTCCGTCTGTGCAGAGAATCTACCAAAATGTAACAAAATGTCATCGAATTATTTGAAAATAATTGATTTTTCAATATTGTCACTATTTTATTGCGAACTATTTGACGTACCGCCGGTGTCACCTAACCAACGCATTGTCTCCACCTTCTAACAATATATATATATATATATATATATATATATATATATATATATATATATATACATATATATATATGTGTGTGTGTGTGTGTGTGTGTGTGTGTATGTGAAAACAGTATTTTATACATTGTCTGATAGCAGATTTTAGAGGTAGCGAATAGCTTCAGGCTTGAGAAAGTGTTTTGAACAATAGAGAGAACAGATTTACGAAAAACAGAAATAGCAATGTATCCAACGTAGGAACTCCAAGAACGATTCAATGAGAGAGAAAGACCAAGTAGCTTCAGAGTGGATTTATCCTGAAGAGCAAGGCCATCCATTAAGATTTCAGGGAGAAAATTGAACACGCGTACGATTGAAAGAAAAAAAGCTGTGGTTTAACAGAATTTAACGAAACAAGCAATTTTATAGCCGAATCCACCACCGAATCCAGATAAACTGTTAAATCAGTTGCATATTCTATCTGATCACAGAAAGATGGACGAGAAGCAACACCGATATAGAGAGCTGTATTAAACATATATTAAATCTCCATTTACACTAAGTCTCTATGTAATAATAAACAAACCCTAGAAATATGTGTTGGCAGGTTTCGAAAATCGAGCTATTAGATGTGTTTAGGGTTAGGGTTATTTTTTATGTATTTATTGAGACTATATTACGATTCATTAATTGTAAACAGAATAGATTGTGTTGTTCGAATTTACTCATAGTGCCTTTTCGTCTATAGTATTTGTTTTAATTTACCTTAAAATTTATAAAGATTTTAACAATGTTATATGTTCTCATCGTTTACAAGTAGATTGTCTGATAGAATAAAACATCACAAGTAAACTACATCTAAAATAAATACAGACTAGCAGATCGCCTACTAATATCGAACCAAGCAGGTGGGTGGAGGCAACTCTGTCGTCCCTACAGTAGCTCACGTGTTCTCACGAGATTTGGGGACTTCACCTTGTTTTCCAAGGGGCTCAGATCTGAATCTGAAACTCTGATGAATAGATAGTTTTGAGTCATCCATACACAGGTTAAACGCCTACTAAATTAAGACTTATAGAAGCAAACTACCATTATCAGCGAACATTTTTGTCAAACTGATTAGTTTGGAAGAGGCGCTATATTCAGCATGATTCTCCTCTGTATCCAGCAGACCATATATTTCTGGACTTACTTTTTCATATTACAGACTTATCGAATATCATTGTATTATACAATAAGCTATTTCGAGGATATTTTTTTAAAGAATTGTCTGAAAGATGCATACGCACAATTCGTTTTCATCGTGATGAGAAATGTTATCTTAATGAAATCTTTCAAACAAATGGATTGGATGAAAATACAGTATTGCCCATTGCGCTCCTGACGCGTACTAGCTATGTGATAATAATCGACCTTTTTTATGGGAAATTATGAGCGACACATTTATCACACGGAATCTTCAAGATTGAATTGAAACAAGTCGTCGAAAGACATTCGCAAAAATAGAAAATCTAATATTTCTCCATATTTTCATTTCTGCGGATCGGTGTTATCAGCAGTGTCTCCAGCCAAAAGTACTATTATTCGTCTTTGTTATGGCATATCCACCCTTGTTATGTTATGTAAGTCCGAAATACAATACCAATTAGAAATAGTTGATTTATTTGTTCGTTTTTTTTTTAAGAAAGGAAGAGTCTCATAAAATGAGTTGGAAAGAATGATTGGATAGAGGAAGTTCGAATACTTGTGGGGCAGTTCATTACGTGCATCTTTTGATGTTGTAATCTGCAGGTAATAAGCCCCGTGCTAGCGTGTTCCTTGTGTAGAAGCTCTGACGTTATGAGCTCGAAAGAAGTAAAGGAACGTTTTTCTTCGTTGTGGTATAAAATGTTTTCTTGATGTGAATGTTTTACAAAAAGTAACAAGTCATTGGAGCTGAACCAAGCAACATCCATATAAATAATGATAGAATATGAAGAAAGTAGCAACGTCTACCATGCGATAAAATAGAATTTAAGGATGTTGTACTCTGCAAGAAATCAGTCTTGTGGGAATGTTTTCACAAACGGAAAGGTTATATGAAGAACTTCTGTTTGTGGAAATTTCCCTAAACGCTAGATTCTCGGAGGAAGAAAAAATGTTCTTTTCATTGTGGTAGAAAAGCAACATCTCGCTGTGAATGTCTTACAAAAAGGACCAATGGGGTCGAGCTCAGTCGAGCACCTTCCATGATAATACCGGTAATATAGAGATATAATATTAACATCTCTTCTATCAGAACGGGGCTGTAAGGATTTTGTCTGTTTACGGCATATCAACTATTTTTAAGACAACATATGCTAACTATTGAAATCAATAAGTTTATTCCATTTTGTCTTTTTTCTTTCACTAATAAGTAACTACTTATCGAGGTTTGTTAAAAACTTCGGTGAATTTTAATACCTCCGATTGTTATTAAATTTTTAAAATATTTAGTGGCTCCTAGTCTCTTTGGAGTATTTTAAGAGACAGTAGGAAGTATAATATGGCCATAACCTTCAACTTGAAAATTTAAATAACTAATATGTGCATTAAATTTACTCATATACATTAGATTTTCTGATATTTAATTTCTTCTTAAGACGCTTTTATCTAAGGCTTAAGATTAAGGAGTCTTAAGAAGAAATTGCATATAAGATTTGAGACACTTTGTATACAATGTATAGCTTAAGCTATAGGGGTCTAATGCGAAATTTAAATTCAGAGAATGTTGCTTAATTAGTATCTAATGAATATGTATTAGACTCAATGCAAATCTGAAATATTAAAATTTTCCAAATGAAATGCTGTTGACATATTATACCCCTTCAAATAACTTTTAAATACTCCAAGGAAAATGAAACGTGGAGGATATGTATTAATACGTGTTAAAGTTTAACACAAATACGAAGGTATCTAAATTTTCACTTAGCGCTACTTTATTTGTATGAATCAGAATGGTACACATTTTTTGACGGTTTCATTGTGTTGTCGCCATTGTTGCAAGAAGGATCACCTAAGTGTTGCCAACATCCTAAAGGGAAAGTGGTATTATAGAGTCGGCTGAATTCGAACTTGGCACACTCGGTCGTCAGTTCGTGTCCTGATCCACTTAACCACCGTCATCTTCTTGTGGTCAAGTGGATAACGACATGAACTGACGACCTAGATGTGCCAAGATCGAATCCAGTCGGTTCCCTGATATAACTTCCACTTAAGTATGTTGGCAACCGAATTAATACGATCAACAAAGTCGTGCAATGTTGATCAACACTAATTTACTTTACTTTACGAAGGGCTACACTTCCGTTTCTACTCCCGTTTAATTAAACTAAATTAAACTAAATATAACCAGTATTCTTACACTTTACGCGTAGCATCTGCGTTACAAACTTCATCATAATCATTTAGTAAGTTTACGATTGAATCCTGTACATTCAAATATATCAAAACAGAGCAGCTTTTATAAAAACATATATGTTTTTATTAATGTATAGGTTTAATAATATTTTTATTAACAGAATTCTGGTTCTGGGAGGGGTATATTTCTAATATATATATATATATATATATATATATGTGTGTGTATATATATAATTATTTAAACAGCAAGCAATGCACCAGCGCACTCAAAACAATGAAAGTCACTGACCAGAAGTCTTAGACTAAGTTGGTGGTTTTTATGTGGTGTCTGGGCCGCTACGTAGTCTGCTGGTTGAAATTACTAAATTGTATCTCATAAAAAGTAAATATATATATATATATATATATATATATATATATATATATATATATATATATATGACTATGTTTATGTCACAAGAATTATGACAATAAACAGACTATATTTATATTACTAATCATGATAAATTTTAATCATAAAATAATAAAGTAAGTTAACCTATTATTACCTCGTTCAACAGACACCAATGAAGTTAAAGTTTAAATACAAGTTTTGTATAGGAATTACAGGAAATAAAAAAGACAAAAAATAATAAGAAAAAAATACATAGAAACTACATTAAGTCCAAATAAGTTAATTTACTTATTGTTACGACTTATTTGAAGCCAAAAAATACTCCCGAGCGAATCTATCAGTAATATTACTTAGCCAATGAAGCCATCGGACCAATAGTTTTAGTTTTTACACACATTATAACTTTTTTATAGCAATGCGCTGGACAAGATCTAATGGATAGCCATTGATGTAAGGGTATTAATAATAAACGTCATTTCATCATCTAGCTTTGTCCTAAAGCTAACCATTAACACTCTATTAGTAAGAGTCTTAATCATATTAATAGTTTGTTACGTAGTACAGTAGGAGTCCCAACGGCTATACAAACAATATATATATATATATATATATATATATATATATATATATATATATATATATATATTGTGTGTATTTAGGCAGCATATTTTCATTTAGGCAAACATTATTAAATAACACGGAGTGGTTTTGTTTGATGCGACTTTTTTTTATTTTTTCAATTTTCCGAATTGTCCATCTAATGATTCGGTCAAATTGATATAAATATGATCCATGACTTTCTTGTTCCATTCTTTTTTCTTTTTTGCAAGTACTTTCGATTTGAATCGTCAAATCATCTTCAGGCGGTATTAGTTTTAGTGTCTTTACTGTTGTGCTCATTTTTTGAATTATAACGGCAAGTAGTTTATATTTGAAAACGCGTCTGTAAAGTTAAAATATATATATATATATATATATATATATATATAATAAACGACATATTAATACTCCCCCTCCCCCCGGCTACCACATCTTCTTCCAGTCAAGCTAGGCTGTGACATATTTTGTACTCCGACAAACATCCTAGCTAAAATAGCAATAAAGTATTAACTCGAAGCCATCGATCCCATTCATGTTGCGTCCTTTGAAAGAGACATGCCACTTCTGATAACGCTACAACCAAAATCATGTTTTTCACTTTCTGGTTGTTCACGTCAACAACCATACCGAAGTCTGGACAGTTTCTGACAAATCAAAATAAATATTCTGTATGATATTTTACATTGCTTTCTTCATCGTTAGGAAGTATTTTAAGAAAGACGAAACTTTGATAAATACATACATCACATAGTTTTTGGCTTTCCTTTTTTCATTTTACATATATATATATATATATATATATATATATATATATATATATATATATATATATATATAAATATATACATATATATATACATATATATGTGTAAATATATATATGCATGTATATATATATATATATATAAATATGTATATGTAAATATATATATATATATATATATTTTATATATATATATATATATATATATATATATATATATATATATATATATATATATATATATATAAACGCATGGCGTTTGAGAGAGATACACACAGACACATCAGTTACGTTTGTTATAGCATGATCTATTTATTATAGGTAATGAAATGAAATAAAAATGCAATTAGGTTTATATGTTCTACTTTGATTATATATGGGTATTCGTAAACAACAACATTACTATTAAGTATAACAAAAACAATTATCTCTAACTATAAAATATTAATAAACTTGATAGTTTACAATCGTATTTACATACGTGTTCCTGGGGTGTAGATCCACTATGTAAAATGGATGAATACACTCTCTTATCAAGAGAATCACTGTATATGTCACTTCTTACAGAAACATTAAAATATTATAACAAAGTAGTTGAATCATCAACATAATTGAAACAGGCAAAATAAATACATAATTCGCTAAGAGCAGGAGGAATGACTTGTTCAGATAATTTCAATGTACGGCTAATTATGCCAATAATGACATAATCACTTTGGCACACGTGTACCCGCGAGATTACCGAAATTAAGCGTGGTTGAACCTGGCTAGAACAAGATGGGTGACCATTTAGAAATACTAGACGCTGGATGTCACCTTACAAAATCGGGATTTACATGCTGACTTGAGGCGCATATGAATTCTTATTTATCATAAACTTCCAATTTCAGTTCTATGACAGGGAAAATTGATTTTCTTCTAAACATAAATCAGACCTTGTGTTAAGATATATTTATGCATATATTCAGTGTGTATAGGAACAAAAACCTTACAGAAACAAGCGTTCATTCATTTAATGTCAATATAGGATTGAATACTAAATATCTGTATCCAGGATACGTTGCCGAGAGTCTTTTTGTAAATATTCTTATGTCACTAATTCCCCCTTTCCTTTTTTTACATTTTATTAAACTAATTGCCCTTTTCCCTTTTTTACATTTGTATTTAATTAATTTCCCTTTTCCCTTTTTTCACAATTTTATTTCACTAATTGCCCCTTTCCTTTTTTACATTTTTATTTCACTTATTGCCCCTTTCTTTTTTTACATTTTTATTTCACTAATTGCCCCTTTCCTTTATTACATTTTTATTTCACTAATTGCCCCTTTTCTTTTTTACATTTTTATTTCATTAATTGCCCATTTTCTTTTTTACATTTTTATTTCATTAATTGCCCCTTTTCTTTTTTACATTTTTATTTCACTTATTGCCCTATTCCTTTTTTACATTTTTATTTCATGAATTGCCCCTTTTCTTTTTTACATTTTTATTTCATTAATTGCCCCTTTTCTTTTTTACATTTTTATTTCATTAATTGCCCCTTTTCTTGTTTACATTTTTATTTCATTAATTGCCCCTTTTCTTTTTTACATTTTTATTTCATTAATTGCCCCTTTTCTTTTTTACATTTTTATTTCACTAATTGCCCCTTTCCTTGTTTACATTTTTATTTCATTAATTGCCCCTTTTCTTTTTTACATTTTTATTTCATTAATTGCCCCTTTCCTTTTTTACATTTTTATTTCACTAATTGCCCCTTTCCTTGTTTACATTTTCATTTCATTAATTGCCCCTTTCCTTTTTTACATTTTTATTTCACTAATTGCCCCTTTTCTTTTTTACATTTTTATTTCATTAATTGCCCCTTTTCTTGTTTACATTTTTATTTCATTAATTGCCCCTTTTCTTTTTTACATTTTTATTTCATTAATTGCCCCTTTTCTTTTTTACATTTTTATTTCATTAATTGCCCCTTTCCTTTTTTACATTTTTATTTCACTAATTGCCCCTTTTCTTTTTTACATTTTTATTTCACTAATTGCCCTTTCCTTTTTTACATTTTTATTTCGCTAATTGTCCCTTTCCTTTTTGACATTTTTATTTCACTTATTGCTCCTTTCTTTTTTTACATATTTATTTCACTTATTGCTCCTTTCCTTTTTTGACATTTTCATTTCACTTATTGCCCCTCTCCCTTTTTTACAACTTTATTTCACTAATTAACCCTTTTTCTTTATTTTTACATTTTTATTTAACTAATTTCCCCTTACCTTTTTTTGCTTTTTGTTTTAATTATTTTTTGGTGTTAAAATACTTGCATTTTTGTATTAGTACTACAAGGGAGGGATATATTGCATCAAAAATCGATTCTACAAGAAATTCAATAGAACTTCTTAGGAAATCTTGAAATATAACTATTGCCGAGGTTTTTCTTTTAGCGAATATGCAAACATGATGTGAAATAATATATAGATTGAAGCAGTTGTTAAACAACGCTATTTTAATGATTTTTGTCAATATTAATTATTTTACATACTTTGATACTTTGATACTTTTCTTCAGGAAAAAGGCTACTCAGCCTGTAACACCTGCTCCATGCCTGGTCTTATAGTTTCAGTAGACGCATGCGCGGGTCGAACAGTGTATTGCTTACTGGACCAGTACTTGTCTAGTTTGCTTTTAAAGTCAATTGTGTTTTTTGCATTTACAACTGAATTGGGAAGCTCATTCCAGTTGTTCACTACTCGAAGTTTAAACGAATGGTTCGTAGTGTTGAATATGCTGTGCTTCTTGGACAGTTTTAAGTTGTTTCCCCTTGTCCTGGAATTGGTATTGAGTGGTAGAAGTTGTTTTTGGTTGATGTTGACCTTGCCTGTTAATATCTTGTACACTTCTATCATATCACTTCTTTCACGTCGGTAGTGCATTGACGGTAGTCTCATTTCCTTGAGCCTCTCCTCATATGGCAGGTCTTTGATTGAGGAACACAACTTTGTTGCTCTTCGCTGAACTCATACGGTATATTTTGGTCATTGAATTAATTAAACAAAAATATTTGAATTTATGCCATGCCTTAAAATAGTCACTTTCAAAATTGGCCTATAAACGTGTATTTTAACAGAAAGACGATGTGTGGTCTGACGATTCTATTACATAGGAACAAATATTGTTCTTTTATCCATACGTTTTTAGAGTGTATGCTCTTCTATTACAAGCTATAGCATGAACCGATTTTCAATCTGAACACTAACCTTTGACTTTAACATTAACAGATATGTTCCTCGTGGAAAAACTATACGCCAGAAATAAAGAGGTTTTTTTTTATTTTACTTCATATGGCACGTATTTATATTTTAATATAAGCATTTTTAGAATCGCCGTGTCGATATAAGTTTTTTATTAGTATAGTTTAAAAGTAAAGTTAAATATGTTTTGTGTGCTAAATTTTTAAATTAAAAAAAATTGAATTACCAATACTGGTTATGGTGTCAGTGTTTCCGGTTTACCATCGAGGTAACCGCTTATAAAAGCCAAGATCAACTCAAGGATGATGTCGAATGAGACGGGAATGAATGCCAACCGAATAATCAGGAACATTGTTAGAGTACTAACAATTCTCAATGGTATAATCTGTGTTTCATTACTTTTAAGGCGGTCAATGAGAAAGAATCTGTTAACATTAGATTTAAAGACGACCAAATGGTAATCAGTGCGGAAGCAGTCATGTAGGAATCTGTTCCACAGGTGGGAAACCCTTGCAAAAAACTGTCTAAAGAAATTCAGCCTGACTCTAGGCACATGCATAGAAAAAGACATTTCTTTTGTAGTAGGTGGCGGGGTGTTTCTATTACTGTCTCACAAGGAGGAACAGAAGACTAGAGCTCGGTCGAGCACTTTCTATTGAAATGCTGATAGATGAAATACAAGCTAGCAACGTCTGTATTGTGAGAACACTTATTTTTTTATTTTTTTTAGTAAAGTTAATCACTAACAATGCATGTTGCAACTGCAGACATGAGGGGCTACTGAGGGTAAGGGTACAAGTATTCGAGGTTATCCTAAATTTTGAGCTGCGCATCGAGATTGTTGTTTACATTAGTTTGATATTAGTTTGATATTTCTGCATGTCGGTGCAGTCAGGGAAACGAGAAACAATCCGACACCCCGAGGAAAGAAGCTATTTTAGTAGAAAGCTCTCACGCATCTAGATACATTCAGAGTCAATGGATGGGATTTAGCTGATTGTCGGGTTGGTAGAGTGTATTTACGTCGAGATGACATCAGAGCAGCAAGTTCATCGGAGCACATTCCATAGAAGTACTTGTAAAACAAGCACAAGTTAATAACAGTGCAGCCATTGGACAGAAGCTGAAGCTTGGAAGATAGTGAGGTACCTATTAGATTAGCGATTCTTTTATAGACTTTGTCTAAGAAAGAAAGACTAGTGGATGGTGCACTAACCGATATGTGAGAACTATACCCATGGCATGGGCGGATTGTGACTTTGTAGAGATATAGACTCCTGTAAAATGTAGGAAGTTTTCTAGCACAGTAGTGGGAACCCACTTACCTTGCAGCAGCTTTGGTAATGTATTCAATGTATTTCTTCCAATTCGTGCTACCTGTAAATTTAAGGATCATAAGTTTGAACGTTGGACTGTCAAGTAGGGTTTTATCTGCCATGGTATTCGGTGGTGTAAAAGGTCTCCTATAGTTGTTGAAGGAAAGGAACTTTGTTTTAGCAGCATTGAATGATACCATCTATTCATGACCCCATTTAACATAAGACTGAGGTCACTTTCTAAGTATTTAATCATTTCATCGGATATGCGCGCGTCCGTTTTACCCACATGACGAGAGTAGAGTGTTGTGTCGTCAGCAAATACACCGATCTCAGATCTAATTTCATCAGGAAGGTTCTTTTCTGACAATCAGGAACCGGAAAAGTCCAAGGATCGGTCCAAGGATTGAGTGAAGTGAGTGGTGTAAAGCACATATAGGCTGTGTTATCTGGTTCTAGCCTATGTTCTCCGGTCAAGCGGAGAGAGTTCCAAACATAAACTCCTAGCCCGTGCATATGTTTTTGAGAGTCTTTACGGTAGAGTGGGAGGTAATCACTCATGTCAACATTGTGTAAGAAGATTACGTATTATAAGTTTGTTTCACTTAGTTCTTGAATATCCGGGGAGTTTACTAGGAGAAAAGTGGGTACATAAAGATCTTGGATATTTGTGGATGCTAGCCTTAAGAGCGGAGGTAAAGATGTTTTCGCGGGTGTCTTGTTTATGTTGTTTTCTTTTGGTTTTAGATAGAGTAGGGGTGGAAAATTCGATGCTTATTGGTGTCAATTAGCTCACAACACAAGACTGCTAGTAGAGGCTTGATCAATGGGGATTGTGGTCCAGAGAAAAGCCCATCGAAGATAACTGCAGTAACCCTTCCCATGCACGACATGGCACGTACAGCTACCACGATATTATACAACTGTTGATGGAGCAGCGGCTCTTAGTGCTACCTAAGAGTTTGGGCTCATGCACTACCAGTTGGAAACAGCAGCTAGACAATGTGTCTAACCTGTACCCTCAACCTGTCGGAACCCAGACTAGCCATGTGCGACTTAGTGGCAAAAGTTCCTCAGGTAAAGGGAAAGCGTCCATTGTCCTAGTCAAGATACAAGGGCAAGCACTAAGTGTCTTTGATGTTTTCCTGCGCTAGTATCTCTGCGTCTGGCTAATACACAGAACACCGTTGTAGAGAAGAGAATATATGATCACCACTTGATTTTGAAGTCATTTTTATTTACTCTCTCAAGTCAAGAGACGGTGCTATATGCGGCATTTCTGCAGATTCACCAGCATTATTCTATCGTTAGCCGTATCTTACACTTATAGAAATAAACGATTGGTAAGAAGTGATGTTTAACTATCTATTTGTATTCTAATTAAATGTTTACAATTACAAACATATTATTGTTAATAGTTTTGATTACTATTTAAATCAAAATCATGTTTTTATTTCATGGCAATTCTCTACGGATTTATGAAGCTGATTGTACGTGCATAAGACACATTATAGAAACCCGACTAATACAAGTACTTTAACGCGTATGCAATGCATTATTACATTCCTATTTACTTAATTCTAAGCTCAACAGGATTCTTTTCTTGGCACTGTAATTACCTCCCTGGCCTACTTTTCTCTTATTCTCAGACTGTCTTGAAATGAGATTTTTCTACAATAATTGGACTCCAAGTGTTAAACCAATTTCTGGGCCACGACGCTCACAAAATCTGGGTTCATTTAATTCCTCCTTTTGATGAGTACATCTAACAAATAGCGTTTATTCAACAAACCTTTTGTCTTTAGATAAACACTGGACGGAGATAACTAATGCGATTCATGCCATTACCGAGAATCAATATCTAAACGTATTTGTCGATCTGCGTAATGCAACTAACGTCAATATGTATAATAGTCAGAGGAGGTGTTGAATTTTTATCATTTAAAGTGTAAACGTATAGACATATGACTGCCATTCTGATTGACTCTACTAAATACCAAATGAAGCAGCCGTATCCGCAAAGTAACCTATTCTAATACGAGAAACGTTCTTATTTCTTTTTTACAAAGACCCCTGGCGCAAAGGATAAAAGTGCTAAGTCATAATCAATTCTTAATGACATTCTTCTGGAGATTATGGGTTCAATCCTCAGTACGGGCGATACTAAGAATACAATTACGAATTACTTAAGAGGTCTACCTAGTCATGGCTGACGAAATGATGGCAAGTTACCCTAATGGATTAAATAAAGACACCACTTACTTGAACAAAAAAACAACAAAAACGTTTCAGAAATTAGGTCGAGTGTTTTTTTAAGATTATTTTTTTGTTATTTTTTTATGTTATTAAAAATATGGCCGCCTAACCTGTGTTGTTTGTCTGTGTGTCAGAAAATATATGTGTTATTTACAAAATATTGCTGTATATTATAGTGTTCTGACGAATCAATTATCCTACCTATTTGGTTATTTATTTAACTATGTATTTATAATATTATTAATAATTGTATTTAGTTTCATCTAATATATTTAAAAATTAAATATATATATATATATATATATATGTGTATTTTTTACTATATTTTTTATGTATACGTTTATAGATTGGAATTTGCTCAAACAATCTACTTTGATTCATTTGATAGGACTTAAAAGCGTATGGATGGTGGTTAATTGCCCTATTTAATGGTCTAACTATTTTATTCGCCACCGTGTTTAATCATTCTTACTATTAAGACATAAATTGGGGGTATAAAATCTATTAATTTTAAGGGAACACGAGCTATTCTCAGAAATTCGGACATAATGCACCCGTAACACCATACATAGCACAGGTACTATGTTTATGCGACATATGAACGATATGAAAGATGAAGGAATTTCTTTTATCAAACATTTCATAGATAAGTATGTTGTCGTTAATTTTTATATCTAATTCAAGAAATGTAGTCTGTGTGCCCGTGTGTTCACAGTTTAATTCTAACTCTGTTGTATATATCACCAGTTTTCTATTTTAAAATTCTTCGTTATCATTAATGCATACAGGGTCATCAATAAATCGCCTACGACGGTGGTAACTATACGCTCTAGACGTATTCGTTTTCATTAATGATGACATATATATGTTTTCAAGTCTATGTAGATAGAAATTAGCCCAAACTCATTGGGAGGCCTATAGTTTCGAGTAGTACTTTATTTCTTATTGAAAGTAACTCTCTTTTATAAGGTGACTTATAAGTATTGTCAGACCAGTTTTGGAAACACTAGTTTTACCATTTTTACTTTTACACCAAAAAGCTTTAGATTTTGAAAAGTCTATGTATTTACCTTTCCCTCCTGCAAAAGCTTAATCTATAGTATTATCACATTCTTTAATAAGTTCCTTGTGCGGCATTGCTGTATATAAAGTACTGAAATAAGATGTTTAGATTGTTTTAGCCTTTTACGAGAATTTATACGACTTCATTTTTCTTTTACTAGATCTGAATTATATAGCACCCACAATAGATTTATATTAGTATCAAATTTACTTTTTTAATGGAAAGTATTTATTTTATTCATAGTGAATTTCAAAACTTTAGATATAGCACATCTTTGAGGCAACAATAAAACAGTAGGAATCCAATGTATCATGGAAGTTTTTTGATTTTTCCTCCAATTTTAGTC
>OY744532.1:102234582-102329582 GCA_963556195.1 Sepiola atlantica | reverse complement strand
AGTTCTTGAATATTTAAACCAAATCATTATTGAAAACAACATTACTAACTAATTTTTCGCTATTTTTTTCGTTCTTATATCTTATATCATTTTTCTTTTTTCTATTATTCTTCGACCCAATAACAACTTTATGACTGAGTGTTTTACTATCAGTCAGAAAATAAATAAATAAATAAATAAACAAATAAAAAATATGAGTCCAAATTGTTTAAAGTTACATTTGACATCCGTTTATTAAACATAAAATATTTCCTAATTTTTCTTTATTTATGGAACTATTTTAGATCTATGCGTAGAGGTAAAACGTATATTTGATTGTGTATCCTTACGCCGAAATCATCATGAGTTTTAAGTAGGTTAAAAACACAAGATGTTTTCATCTAATATGTGACCGTGTCAATATTTTGAATAATCTATGCCATCTTTCAGGATATAGAGTTTCAGTTATTTTCTATACGATATCGACCATCTCCACAGAGCTGAATAATGCATGTGCAGAAGAAAATGGTTTTAAAAATCCGGCGTCTATTGGTACTTTAGCACAGGTATCAAATAAAGTAAAATGTTGTAGCATATGTTTATGGATGTCAAGCGTGAATATAATTATGATAACAACATTAATACAAGCACACGTTTTCAGACATGCAGACAGACGGGCAGCAGGTAAATGATATTTATATTAGAGATTATTATGCATTTTCCATGGAAATATACAGACACAATATAATAAATATGAATCTATCACTCAATGATCTTCTAAGAGGATATGCATCTTATACAGACATGTAGAACGGCTCGGGCCATTTAACCAATTACGCTCTGTGGTCAATCGTGCAAGTGTCCGTTGCCTACATTTTATCTTACACGTGACTGTTTTAAAGCGAGTCAGTACAACATACACATTGGAACACCGAGTCGTGATAGCTCAGTTCTAATGGGCTGAAATTATATATATATATATATATATATATATATATATATATATATATATATATATATATATATATATAGTGTGTAGATTTCAATTTTGTGTTGAGAATCTGAATAACAGAGCTCAATGTAATTTAAACAGAGCAAAACAGAATTATAAAAAGAAAAAACTATACACACATTAAGGTTGTACACATTATAACTTATTTCGACCCCTTAATTAGGTCTCCTCAGATGTATAAACAACCACGTCAAAAAACAAAAAAAAAAAAAAAATCTCGATCGATTTTTTTTTGGGGGGGGGGGGTTTTGACGTGGTTGTTTATACATCTGAGGAGACCTAATTAAGGGGTCGAAATAAGTTATAATGTGTACAACCTTAATGTGTGTATAGTTTTTTTCTTTTTATAATTCTCTCTATATATATATATATATACATATATACATATATATATATATATATATATATATATATATATATATATATATATATATATATATATATATATATATATATACAGGGTGGGCCAAAATAAGGGTCCTATCTTTAAATTTGAATAACTTGAATTTGAATAACTTCCACAAAATAAAAGTTAAACTCACCAAACTTTATGTGTGTGTAGACTGACCCTTCCGAGATTTTTTGAAATAAACAAAACAAATTTTAGCCGAAAAACACTTCTTAAAACTTACAAAAACTAAAGTATTGTTTTTTACACTGTTTTGAGTTTTTTAAGCAAAAATAATGTTTTCTAAATGAGGGTACGTTCCTTAGGGCTAATACGACTCATGCTTGCTTCGGAAGGAGTCCTTTATTTATTCTAAAAAAAAATTTTTTTTTTAAATCAATAAATAAAAAAGTTATGAATTTTTAAATATAGGACCCTTATTTTTGCCCACCCTATATATATATATATATATATATATATATATATATATATATATATATATATACATATATATATATATATATATATATATATATATATATATATATATATATATGTATATGATTCACAATAATTATACGGGAATTCCGCATTAGTTTAGCCCCGTTGCGACCGAGCTGGACAACCGTGCTCAACATCGCATGAAAGTGAAAGAGTAGAACGTCAATTCAGAACTGAAGTAGGTCAACATATCGGTTCAGTGCTCTCTTAAGCAAAAATGTTGATCGATTCAAGTAATGCTTGTAAGGCTTCGAAGTACAAATCGATTTCTGAACGCACTGTCAGATATTTTACGCGGGTGTGGGCGATACTTTGATGTTTTTTTTGTGCTGTTGTATCTTCATTCTACTGTCTCCAAAAGCGTATATTGTTTCTATAACTTTCTTCTTCATTCACTTGAAATTTCTGCACCTGTTCTGCGTGTGCATCTTGGTAATTTACTTATTATTCCTAATGTAGTTAAGAGTTGTAAGCCTGGCTGAGACCCTAGTAACCCCATTTTACTCTCTCTCTATCTCTCTCTCTCTCTCTCTCTCTATATATATATATATATATATATATATATATATCATAATTTGCTAAACATCTGTATATATATATTATATAATTTTATCATAATTTTCAAAACCCTATATATATATATATATATATATATATATATATATATATATATATATATATATATATATATATATATATATATATATATATATATATATGCAAGTGTTTGGCAACTTATGATAACATATTGAGAGTGTGTGCATCTTAAAGAGTTCCAATTGAAAAGTCGATAAACGCACGTTTTCAAAATTACCGAACAATCATCATAAAATATGTTGCATTTTAAAACACAACATCACAAAATCATGTGTCACATAATATAATACTGACATAATTGTGTTTTTGCTATAAGTCGAGGTCTCGATTAAATATATACGGTCATGACAGAACATATCAACAACTAATGATACAAAAACGCACACCCGCACCCTCTCCTACTCATGATGTAGAGAAGAAAAAATTAACAAACAATTGCACGCTTCAGTAAACGACAATAATATGCCTCCAATATTTCCCGAAACCTAGAGATGGAAAGAGACAGAAAACCCATAACATACAAACATACATAGATACAAAAATTTGAACTCATATTCAAAGCAATGAAATCTCGACGACACCAAATAGGCATTAAACATGTTTGGCATAGAAATGGAAAATTTAGACACCAAATCTGAAGATGGATACTGCACCGCATAGAGTGGTATTGTCTTGGCCTTCAGGACTTGATTTACGCCGGTCTATGGGATTGTCCTGTGCAGTTCTAGGAGGTCCACCCTCCCAGGCTTTGCCTCCCCTCTTTGGGGAGGAGTAAGTTTATTGCTTACTGTCTGAGGCGCCCCTACCGGGGAATGCCGACGGGGCTGCCCAGGCAATTTTTAAATGGCCAGAGTGCTCATCTCTCGAGCGCTGGCTTTTCAACCCCCACTTTCCGACCCGACCTTGGATCACATCTTACTTGTGAGAGTAGGATAAAACTGGCCTTGTGCCTAACTCCTGGAGAGGAGTAAATGATACACCAAATCTGAAGAAAGTTTTACAATATTGTTTAATTTAAAAATATTAAATAATAAACCCATAAAAAATGTTTGCGGTCTGAGCTTTTATATATATATATATATATATATATATATATATATATATATATATATATATATATATATATATAAAAATATTTTTAAATTAGAGTAAATTCTTGGAAGTTAACTAAAATAGTGATTGCAGTAGATTGATTGACTTACTAGACTAAAATCTTTCAACGAAAAAAATTTTTTTTTCAGTTTTGAAGGTTAAAAGAACTTCGGAGACTATATATATATATATATATATATATATATATATATATTAAATTATAATAATACGAGTTAACGTAAGTACGGCGTGTTTCGCAACAACGGCTTTCATCGCGCAGGGAAATTGCAATCTCGGATTGTCACAGGGTGCGATCCCGTTCCACAGAGACACCTTCAATCTTAAAGCGGTGACTTAGCCCTTGTGCCCACGAGAGATAATCGCGTGATAACGGATAAATTAAGTTATATCTATGCTGAAAGCGGCGAGTATAATAATCAAGACATTTCAATCTTTTTAACAGTTCTCTTTCTTTTATTTTACGTGAAGAAGCCACGTTATATATATATATATATATATATATATATATATATATATATGTATATATATATATATATATATATAAAGAGGTGTACTAAAAGCGAACTTTTAGGAAAGGTAAAACCCTATTGTGAAGAGTATACAGCTCAATATCCAGGATAGAGCAGGTAGAAATGAAGGAGAATGGAAAGGAATTAGAGAAAGCAAAAGCCAAATCAAAATTCAATTCAAAAGTTCAAAGCAAGGTATATTCCGCAAAAAGGCAATTTATTCAAGTTAAATTTTCCTTAAGCCAGGCTTTTCAAAGATCAAAATCTTATCATCAGAGGAAGTCGCTGGGATAGATAAGTTGGCAATGGCCAAGATTTAAAATTTGAAAAAATGAAATAAAAGTTGTAGGGAAAGAAACGCAGGGCAAAACTGTGCCAGGGTGCAAGCAAATGTCCGATTGCCAAAAAGTCCGGTGTCGAAGAGTCCAGCGGAGAGAATAAGATGTAGATAGGTAGGTCGTTAGAGCCACGAGAAGTAATGAGAGAGGTTTCAAAGTTAAATTCCAAGAAGCGACAACTTCAGGTACGGCGAAAATAGAAAATCCAAAAAGGGTAAAAAGTCCAATAAGAGGTACATTCGATGATGCAGGCAGGCGTCAGAGGAGATTAAGATGGAAAATATACGCCATTAAAGATACTTCCCGGGCAGAGATGACAAAGGAAAGTGTTATAAAGTGGGGAAAAAGGGGCAGCGAGAATATTTAAAGCCTGCCCAGTTGAGAAAGCCGGATATAAATGAAGAAAAGCAAAGACAGTGAAAACAAGAATATAATATGCGACCAGTAGGCAAGGGAGGAAACGGGTAAGGGGTGTGTGGGAGGAGAAAGGGACGGTTGCGAGGAAAGAGAGGGGGAGGAGAAAGGGAGCGATGCGGTGAAGGAATGCGGATAAAACTAAGAGTGTGAAAAGGGAGGGTGAAACATAAAGTTGAAATTGGAAGTTAGTGCGAATTAGGATTCAACTAGAAAAGGGGAAGAAAGGAGTGGGGGTAAGTTAACGAATGTTAGGATAAGAGGTTAAAATATCAGAATATGTATAAGAACAGAGTTCGGGGTTTAGATGTTTAATCAAATGACCTTAGATATAAACAATGAGGCAAACTATATATGAAGGGTAGGACTAGAAAAATGAGTTTAAAATTAAAAGAGTAAAGATAAAAAATAAAGATAAAAATAGTATAAAAAGTAGAAATAAGAAAATAAAAGAATAAAGAAAAATAGATAATAAGATTAGTTGAGATCAGCAAAATTTGAACATTGTTTTAAGTACTCAGAACCAACTAGTATTAGGCGTACGGTCGTTTCATAAACTTTTAAAAAATATTTAATTTTTAATATTTTTTATACTTCCAAAACGTCTCTTCGTCAGCGACTTTTATAACATCACATACAGAAGTCTGTATTTAGTACTAACATATAACCGTAGTGAAAGGACTTCATGGATATATATATATATATATATATATATATATATATATATATATATATATATATATACTACAGGTTCGAGTCAGTCAAGGATGATGCACCACCACAATATATAAGCCATTAATCACCGGAGTCAATGCAATTTAAATAATATGCTATCTCAGGATTTGATTCAATTTTTAAAAAACAGCCAATATAATCGTAGTGAATAAACACACGCGAGCTTAAAATTTTGCATTAACATAATTATTAGTAACAGAGATAGTAGATGTATGAATTAATATTGTAAAATATTAATTGTGAAAGCATCTGTGTGTAATGATATGAAGAGATACATTGAGAGGAACAATGAATAACATGTAATAAAAATTGAATGATATATTTATCTTTGAATGATATTATTGCGTATACATGATAATAATACATCCTTGAAAATGTGACAGAATGTTCATTTTTCATGTAAAAAAGGATATGATTTCATGTATTTTCGGATTAATTTGGCAGTAGATAAACGTAATTCTCGATGTTTACAATTATAACGAATACAATGTAATATAAACTGCGTGTTGTTAGAACGGTTTAACCTGTTTAACCTGTAGAAATATAATCCAAAATGATAATTTCTCTTTAAAACGGCATAAAGTGTCGTTCTATTTGGTGTTCAAATCTTCGATGGACGCTGTCAGGTTTTATTTGGCTTCCAATGTTCCAAATCTTTTCAAGTTATTTTCATTTTTTTTTGACATGTGGTTGGAATTTGTAACTCCGATAGAGAATATGTTTTTTTTGGTGATGATTCAAATTCGTGGTTTGAAAATTATATTGTGCTCAGTCTCCTTAAATGGACACTGCGATTTTCATGAAGAAACCTCTGATATCAAATGATTTCAAATAAATTGTTTTTTGTCTGAAAACAGATCCTGCCTCATTAGCGGATAGAAAACTGTGTTCCTTCGTCGACGCAAACATGGGAACTGAGCAAAATCCGTCTTAGACGGAAACATAGGTAGGCGCGGGAGCAGCGACAACATCGCATAGGTGTTAATATGACCGATCGCTGAAGGGCGTGTTTTACTTTGAATACTGATTTACTTTAGATAGTGTACCTGTATAATACTTTCTTCTCTTTGATTATCATGGATTTGGTAAAATAGATGTAGTCTTTTTTGTTTGTTTTATCTTTCTGTTTCTCTTTCATCGTCAGAGACTAAAGAGACTAGTGTGGTAAAAAGCAAATATTTGTCAGTATTTTATATTTGTTTCATACGAATAGAAATAGGATTTGGTATCACTGCTTATCTTTCAATATTACCCGTATGTGGAACACAGTGCTGCGAGCTTGCTTCCCTGGACACTACAATATGGTCGTCTTCAGGTTTAATGTAAACTAGTTCCTTTTGAACAGTCCTCGTAAATAATCAGTGTGTGCCCTGCTACAACGATCGTGCTGGTGGGCAGGATGCTGTTTCACCATCCGTCAGTCCAACTCTTTAACGCTTATCCTCGAGTTGCCCTTTGGCCTTGATAAGCGATGACTTTTAATGTAAAAAAAAATATTTGAAGTCAAAATTTGATTAAAGTGTGTTTATATATTTACCAAGGACGGACGTCACTTTATGAGTATACATACATAAATTCCAACATTTGTTACTTATATATGAAGAGTTCGAGTGCAAAACGCGATAAACGCCATTTTAAAAAATTGTGAAGCTGCTGCTACAATAATTGTTGCCTTTCAACACTCGACCACACACTCAAATCAGATTTTACATGATGTGATATCGGAATGAATTTTCCTTGCTTTCAATTAAAATAAGTTTTTTGTTGGAATCTTATTTGATATTTTCGTCCTTCTATTGTATAATGCCTCAATTTAAACACATTGGAGTTATCGCGTTTTGCAGTCGAACCCTTAAGCTTAATGTATTTCAACGTTGTGTATTTCTTGAAGTGTAGCACAACATTGTCCATAACATATTCATAAACCTACCTAGATATGGCGTTTACCCCATATCTGATCGATCGCCATACTTCACTGATTGTCCTCGGTCTCCATGCATGGTGCTGTCTTTAAGGTGGACTCAGATCCAGAAATATGAAGGGCTAAGATACGGTCTACGAGGTGGCAACTAAAAATAAATCTTGAAATTGATCACATTGGCCTTATTGTTTTACTTTTAACCAAACCAAACGGTTGAGGTTTACTCTATGTTGCTATAACCAGAACTTTCCAATACGCAATGGATATCATTTTTCGCAGAGTTTTGGGGACTCTGCTGAACTAACTATTTTACGCTTGTTAATGGCTGCAGTGACGTACTACACTTTCGATAATGTTTCGAAGTGATTTACCCAGTCCGGAATGCTTCTCTAACAGGAGTATTTCTCACAGTTTAACTAGAACTGGAATGTGTCCGGAATTTTCTTAAACAATAAAGATAGAAAGGGTTGGGTACTTCACATAGCAATCTCATTGGTAAACTGCACTCTGGTCTATCGATCCTTCCATACTTAATGGTCAAGCTTTATATCATAGTGGTTGAATGATTTGATGTCCATCCTCAGTTCTCTCGCGACCTCTGTTCTATAATATCTTCAGAAATGTGGTTCTCTCTTGAACTTTTTTTGTCTGACGCATAATTGTAATGTGTCTATTAGTTGTACATTAATTAAAACAAGAATGACATTTTTAATTTAAATGCATATAGTGCCCAATATGATCTTCCAGAATCGGTGTTAACAGAATAACTACACAGATAAAGAGTGGGACACTATATGTTAGTATATACTCACTAGAATTTATAGCACAAGTCATCATCGGCGACTGCTCATTGATAATAGCCGGTGGTGTTTCTCTATTTTTTATCATTTTCATTTAGTTTATCTAAAGAGATCCAGGGACCCCCTCTTCAGGCTAACACTTCATTTCCCTATGAGTAAAATTAATATCCGAGGGCTGTCTTAAGGATAAATGTTGTTCCTATTAGGGCTGCTATCTGTACTTCCCTACAGTTTGGTCTTAGCGGGATCGTTTCTAAGTATTTTCTTAGATTTTTTTTCACTAGACCAGTTGCCCCCACTACAACTGAGTGACAAGATGTCTCTTTACATTTTCAGTATTCTCGAATTCTGCCCATACAAATGTTTTCATTATCAGGACAATCGCTTACCGTTGATTTCTCGCTAGTAACGCCCATTGATCTTCTCTGTGTGTCGGGTGGTAAAAGTGCTCTAAAATGCTCCAGTACTCTCCGCGCCTTTCCAGTCGAGGTCTGGTTAGTGGTCTAACTCCTCGGCCTTACTATCCTCTTTACTCATTACGACTGTTTGGTATGTTATCAACCAATGCTGGTGCCGTGACATTGTTTTTTTTGGAGGGGGGGCTATTAGCAGATTCAGTTCTCTCAGGTCTAAGTGCTGCTCCTTCTAAGTTGTTTGTGTTATTGTTGTTGCAACATCTAAGTGGCTGGTTATTGTGCGTAGTTCATGTTCATTGGTTTCCGCATTCGAAGATGTTTCGTAACATTTCTGTTGTATAGTTTCGGTTTTCCTTTTGATTCCAATTTACCATCGTCTTTTTCCTCAACTTTTTCTGAACGGTTCCTCATTCTTCTACGATTATTGGTAAAATGTTGTCTTTCTTCATGTTCCATATTCCTTTCAATTCTCCGGCAACTTCCGTGTATTTGTTTCATTTTTTAATACCATCGAAATTTGCTCTGTAGTCCGCTGGCACGTCAAATTATACAATTTGTCAGTTCTTGCCCTTCTTGTCACCTATTATGGCATTCGGTCCCTTTGCTTGAATGAGTTTATCTGTTTGTTCCTCTATTACCCAACAGATTTTGTGATTTTTTTTCACTATTGATTCTGGTTTGTGGCTGGACTATTTGACTGCGCGCTCAGACTGTAGTTGTTTGCATAGTTCCCACTGTATTGCTTTTACCCATGCAGTTGTGTTTGTTTTTGTATACGTTTTGGCTAGTTTGTTGCATCTGATATATCTTCTTAGGTTGAGCGTCAGAGTTGTATTGAGTGTTTCTGTTTAATTTCGGTTACTGTTCCTTCTTAAATTTCACGAAACTTTTATTTTATGCTTTTCAGTCATTCGCCATTTCTGTTGTGATCTTGTCTCATTCCCCATATCTTGCCCCAGAAGTGTTTATTAGTAGTAGTACGCACTAGGAGTTCTCACACGGATCATCGTCAGTGATTGCTCAGTGACAGCAACCAGTGGTATTTCGTTGAGTCTGAGTGACTAAAAGCCTCCCCAGATTTCCTGTATTCTTCTTCTTCTTCTTCTTCTTATTATTATTATTATTATTATTATTATTATTATTATTATCAAATTGTTTATTCTTCTTATTAATATTTTCATTATTATTATCATTTGTATTGTCATTATTGTAATTATTATTATTATTTTCATTATCATTCCTATGATCATCATTCTTATTATGATTATAATTACTCGCTATTATTCTTATCATTATTCCACTCTATCTTATCATTATTATTTTATAATTTTTATAAT
This sequence comes from Sepiola atlantica, assembly GCA_963556195.1. Taxonomy (NCBI): domain Eukaryota; kingdom Metazoa; phylum Mollusca; class Cephalopoda; order Sepiida; family Sepiolidae; genus Sepiola; species Sepiola atlantica. The sequence goes on along the minus strand of OY744532.1, from coordinate 102,319,522 downwards.
TATAATCATTAATATTATAGTTATGATTCTTCGTACTTTTCCTAATTTATCTCATCATTATTATTATTCACATTTTATATAAATAGTATCATTCTTCTTATTTTCAATGTTTTCATACGTACCTGTATGTGCGTGAGTTAGTTCCCCTTGCTTCTTTTAACATAATATTTGCGTCCGTGATGACAACTGAGGCGAAGACGTAAGAGGCACGCACAAAGTCTATTTAATTCGAATTTCACTCGAATTACTTTTAGTTTGTTGAGCAATATCTATAGAAATGTAATTATGGTTATTTTCAGTTCCTACCTTGATGGATATATTGCGTTCAATGTTGCGACCACCATGTGCGTTCTAATAAATAGCCTTATTACTCATTTCTTTCGCCCAATCCTACACTGACAGTTTAATATTTCTTCGTTTAGTGTGACGTTCTTTTCTATTCTTCTAATTCCGGTTATACAGTGGTATTCTTTATCATTCTACCTGTGATTTTTTAATGGGAAATCGCTACAGACAAGGCATTAAGCCACTTGATATAAGGAGCTAAAAAACACTTCAAGGTCAAAAGTTCACCAACGATAAGTGTTAGATTGATATATTCAGACCCAGAAAACAGAGATTATTCGCCCTTGGACAAAAGGATAAAATAAGGGAAGCGATTTGTAAGTGTTTGCTGATTATTAGACTTGGTGAACAAACTCGAGTTTTTCTCTTTATATTTCTGATGTTTTCATCAGTGCTGTAATTTCTATGGTATCTATCAAGTTATTCAGAAATGTTCCTGGTTCTTCTACTAATGTTGGTATTACAGTTGTTTTCTGCATGTTCCACATAGTCTTCAGTTTCCGCGCAAGCTGCATATATTTTTAAATGTTCTACCTACTTGATGTCACACTGTCATCAACTGTGTCAATGAACTTTACAATGCATGTTTCCCCTTCTTGTTGACTATTATCACGCCTAATCTACTTGCTTTAATGGGTTTGGCTGTGTCTGTTTTCATCTACCATTGTATGTAATTTTAACATATACTAATGGACTACATTCCAACCCACTCAAGTTTGTTTTTGCATTTCGGTTGCTACATTAACTAATGATTCGGGTTCCTATCTCTTTGTTTACAGTCTACTTTTAATATTTCCCTAGATCTGATCTATCTTTGCTTTGATGGCGTTTGTTCTCGACGCATTGTTTTGTGCGACTGAGATTAGCAATTTTGCTTCTAAAAACAGTAAATACATTTATTTGCCAATAGTTATCGGTTTACATGCAAGTCTATATAAGCAGTCTCTCTGCAGCTTTAGTTGCTTAGAGACTCTTGACTGCTAAATACCAATCAAGGATCCGTTCTCGACACCCAGCCTGACAGAATGTGGTTATTTCGGTGGCCTTCCATCTGTTAGGCTGAGGTGTTGATCCTGTGTAGTATCAGGAGACTTATCCTCCTAGGCCTTGCCATCTCTGTTTCAAGAGAAATTAGTTTATTGCTAACTTCGCGAGGCGCCCCGAGCGGGATATTCCCAGGTAATTATTTAATAGGAAAGATTGTTCCTTCTTAAAGGGGCACGTGCTTGATTCTCCCCATCTGCTGACCTTGTGTCACATCCATCTGCGATGTAGAAATAGTAAATGCTAGCAATTATGTTGCTACGTACAAGCGTCCTTCCTGTAGTGAGGTCTATATGAACTTTCCATGTAAATGCTTCTTTACTCATTTTAATTTTTCGTCCTTTGTACACCGTTTCGCTGCTCTTAGTAGTTTTTTCATATTGGTTGTGCTTCGACCGTGCTAGCCAGCTTTTCTGTAGTTTATGTAATTTTTAGTCATTTTATTGATTTGTCGACATATCTTTCAATAATTGCCTCTCATTATCCTCCTAATTTACTTTTTATATAGAGTCAGTTATTCGTCTAACTACATTGCACCTGATCATTTAAACCATTGTTTACTGTCCAGATACCCTCTTTTCTCACTCTTTTGGGCGGTTCAGAATATCTTACTGGGAATACAGCTTGAAAATGGGTTCTGTTTTTATGTTTCTAATATATAATTACATTCTACGGGAATTAATTTTTTTCTCATGTATTCTTTTTTGTCCCAAGTCATGCAGGCGTTTCAATCCGAAAGTTCATGCGTATATCGTGGCTAAATAATTCTCCTTTTTTCTCATGTTCTTATATTCATCTTCTGTTTTATTTTTGTTGTTCTTCTTTTTTGTTGTTCTTCCTCTTTCTCATAGTTTTAGGGATTTTCTATGTAAGTAAGAATACAAGATCTTCAGCTTATGAGAGAAAAAAAAAGCGAACATTATCGACCATAATATATTTTATAAAAATGAGAATATCATTTAACTAAAGTTGATTAAATCAATAAAATTACTCAAGCATTTAATAAAATTAAATGAAAAAAATTAAAATTAAACAAAATTACAAAAAATAAAATGAATAAATTAACTAACTAAAGCATTATATAAAATAAAATACATGAAATTAAAACAATACAAAATAAAATAAAGTTGAATAAATAAATAAAAAAACTAACTGAAGTATTAAATAAAATAAATAACACAAAACTATAATAATCCCAAAATTAAAAAAAGTTGAATAAATAAATAAATTAACTGAAGCATTTAATAAAATTAAATGGATAAACTTAAAATGATTCAAAATTCAATGAAGTTGAATAAATACATAAGCTAACTGAACTATTAAATAAAATTAAATACATAAAAATTTAAAAATATATAATTAAAGAAAGTTGAATAAATGAATTAACTAACAAAAAGATTAAATAAAATTAAATATATAAACTTAAAATACAAAATTAAAGAAAGTTGAATAAATAAATAAACTAACTGACGAATTTAATAAAATTAAATTCATGAAATGAAAATTATCCAAAATGAAAGAAAATTGAATAAATAAATTAAGTAACTGAATTATTAATTAAATTAAATTTAGAAAATCAAAATAATTAAAAAATAATAAAAGTTGAATCAGTAAATAAACTAACTAAAGCATTTAATAAAAGAAAATACATAAAATTACAATAATATAAAATCAAAGAACGTTTAATCAATAAATACAAAGACTGAAGCATTAAATATAATAAAATAAATAAAATTAAAATAATATTAAATTACAAAATTCAATTACAAAAAAATAACTAACTAAAGCATTAAATAAAATGAAATAAATAAAAAGAAAATAATACTAAATTTAAAAAAAGTTAATTAAAAAAATTAACTAAATAAAGCATTAAATAAAATAAAATAAATAAAATGAAAATTATACTAAATTAAAAAAAGTTGATTAAAAAAAATAACTTACTGAAGCATCAAATAAAATAAAATAAACAAAATGAAAATAATACTAAATTAAAAAAAGTTAATTAAAAAAAATTAACTAACTGAAGACTTAAATGAAATAAAATAAATAAAATGAAAATAATACTAAATTTAGAAAAAGTTAAATAAAAATAACTAACTAACTGAAGCATTAAATAAAATGAAATTAAAACAATAAAAAATTAAAGAAAGTTGAATGAATTAAATACTAATTGCACCATTAAATAAAACAAAATACATGAACTTAAAGTTATACAAAATGTAAAACAGTTGAATAAATAAATAAACTTATGTAAGCATTACATAAAATACATACAATTAAAAAATATACAAAATTAAAGAAAAATGAATAAATAAAAAAACAACAAAAGCATTAAATCCCATAAAATACATGAACTTACAATAATAAAAAATCAAAGATAGTTGAATAAATAAATAAACTTACTGAATCACTTAATAAAATGAAATACATGAACTTAAAATAATACAAAATTCATGAAACTTGGATCAATAAATAAACTTACTTAAGCATTAAATAAAATGAAATACATATGATAAAATAATAGAAAATGATATACAGAAACATAAATATATACATCAACTTCAGCATAGAATAAAATGTAATACAGAAAATTAAAATAATACATAATAAAACAAAGTTAAATAAATAAACTAACTTCAGCATTAAGTAAAATGAAATTATACAAAATAAAAGTAAGTTAAATAAATAAGTAAACTAACTTAAACATTAAACAAAATGAAACACACAAAATTCAAATAATACAAAACTAAATAAAGTTTAATAAAAAAGAAAACTTAATCATTAAATAAAATACAATACATTAAAAGTAAAATTATACATAATTGAAATAACGAACTATGAAATAAAATGAAATGCATAAAATTAAAATAATACAACATGTAAGAAAGTTGAATAAATAAATATAGTAAAAAAGTATTAAATAAAATAAAATACTTCAAATTAAAATGATACAAAATTTTAAAAAGTTGAATTAAAAACTAACTTAAGAATTAAATAAAATAAAATGCACAAAATAAAAATAATACAAAATTAAAAAAAGTTGAATAAATTAATGCATAACTGAACCATTAAATAAAATGGCTTACATGAAATTAAAATAATACAAAATAAAAAAAAGTTAAATAAATAAATAAATTAACTAAAGTATTAATTAAAATCAAATACATAATATTTAAATAATGGAAAAGTACAGAGAGTTGAATAAATAAATAAACAAACTGAAGCATTAAATAAAATAAAATACATGAAACTCAAATAATAAAAAATTTCAAAAAGTTCAATAAACAAATAAACTAACTGAAACATTAAATAAAATTAAATACATAAAACTTAAATAATACAAAATCAAACTAAGTTGAATAAATAAATAAGCAAACTGAAACATTAAATAAAATAAAATACATGAAACTAAAATAATACAAAATATATATGATTGAATAAATAAATAAAATAACTTCAGAATTAAATAAAATTAAACACTAAAATTGAAATAATGCAAAATCAAAGGAAGTTGAATAATTAAATAAACTAAATCAAAAATTAAATCAAATGAAATAATGAAAATAAAATGATACAAAAATAAACAAAGTTGAATAAATACTTTAGCATTTATCAAAATCAAATAAAAATAATATATAAATAAATACAGTTAAATAACAAAACCAACTAATGATACAATTCAAAAAAATACAAAATTGAAAAAAGTTGAATAAATTATAAAAAACGACTGAACCATTGAATAAAATGAAATACATGACATTAAAATAATACAAAATTAACTAAAGTTGAATAAATGAATAAATGAACTAAAGCATTAAATAAAATAAAATACATGAAATTAAAATAATACAAAAGTTAAAAAGGGGATAAATAACCAAAAATACTGAACCATTAAATTAAATTAAATACATAAAATGAAAACAATACAAAATTAAAGAAAGTTGACTAAATAAATAAACTTAATGAACCATTTATTTAATGGTTCATTTAGTTTATTTATTCATTCAACTTTCTTTGATTTTGTAAAATAATTTAAAATTAAAATAACACAAAATTAAAGAAAGTTGAATAAATTAATAAACTAACTGCATTAATTAAAATACAATACATTAAATTAAAAGAATACAAACTTAAAAAAAGTATAATAAATAAATAAACTAACTAAAGCATCCAATACAATTTAATAAATTGAACTTGAAATGATACAAAAGTAAAGAAATTTGAATAAATAAATAAACTCACTGATGCATTCAATTAAATTTAATAAATTAAAATTAAAATAATACAAAATAAAATAATGTTGAATAAATAAATAAAAAAATAACCATGAAATAAAAAAATACATATAATTATAATAATAAAAACTTAAAGCCAGTTGAATAAAATAATTAACTAACTAAACCATTTAATTAGATTTTATGAATTAAAATTAAAATAATACAAAATTAAAGTTGAATAGATAAATAAACAAACTTAGGCATTAAATTTAATGAATTAAAGTAAATAAAATAAAACGAAGGGTCAGAGTAAAAAAATAAACGAAATAAAGTCAGCGTTTAGTAAAGTGAAATAAATTTTGATATTAAATATAATTAAACTGAGAAAATAAAATAAAATATAAATGACACGAATTAAAATTTTAAAACATAGTTAAATGAAATAAAAATTACACTAATTAAATATTTAAAAAGTGATCAAATAAAATAAAAATGACACGAAGTTAAAATTGTAAAAATACTAAATATAATAAAAATGACAAAAACTTAAATTTAAAAAAGTAATAATAAAATGAAATAAAAATGACACGAATTAAAAATTTTAAAGGAAATAACAAAATGGACAAAAATTAAAAATTAAAAAATATGATAAAATTAAATAAAACTAACACGAATATAAAAATGCTTAAAATAATAAAATAAAATATAATTTCTACGAATTAAAAATATAAAAAAATAAAATAAAATAAAAATTATACGAATTATAAATATAAACAATAATAAAATAAAATAAAAATGACACTAATAAATTAAAAAAATAATAAAATAAAAATTTCACGAATTAAAAAAATCGATATAATAAAATAAAATAAAAATTATGCGAATTAAAAATATAAAAAATAATAAAATAAAGTAAAAATTACACGAATTAAAATATAAAAAAATAATAAAATAAACTTATAATGACACGAATAAAATAAATTAAAAAAATAATAAAATAAAATAAAATAAATATGACACGAATCATACATTTAAAAAGGAATTAAATAAAAAGTATGCATCTCAATTCGAAACACTTTTATAGCGATCAGCTTTTCGTTTAAGTTCGCATGAAGCATCCACCCGTAAATATAAAATATGAATAGATTCGATTAATCTGCCTCTTGTATCTCTGAACATAATTGAAGTCAGAAGCGTTTCCATTGATACGAAACCCCGGCTCAATACGGGCGGCGCCTTTGCCGCTTTTCTTTATTGTTGCTGTTACAAGTCATGGTTCGGCGTTGGGAATGTGGGGAAACGACTCTCTCAGCAATAACTGACGCGGCCGACATCAAAGAAAGCCCGATATTTTTTCTTCGTTTTAAGCCTCGTTTTAATCGAGGCTAATATCAGTAATAACCGATGAATTATGAGTGAAAGCGAAAATGAAACAAAAACCAGAAACAAATAAAGGTTTTGTTATGGTGGGATTCACGTTTTTAATGTTGTTTTGTCTTCACTTGCTTTTCATTTTTTCTATTATTTTTGAAGATGCGTCCTTCTCATCACTATTTGCGACTCTCTCCGTCAATAGGTCGCTCAAACTTCACATTTTTAATGTTGTTTTGTCTTCACTTGCTTTTCACTTGTTTCTATTATTTTTTAAGACATGTCCTTCTCATCACTATTTGCGACTCTCTCCGTCAATAGGTCGCTCAAACTTCAGATGTTTCTTATCTAATACATAAAATTATGTCGACCGGATTTTAAAACTTTGATGTAAATAGCATTTAAGCTAAAAAATCAAACTTTAATTTTTACTAGCCAAGTTTCATTTGTTATTTCTCAGCCATGTTATTGGCACTCAACTAAGATAGTTCATTAACATTTATTGTAAAAGTTGTCTAATATAGAGACATTCTTAAATAATTACCTAAACATAAAATTGGCTACAGGTAAGAATAACAATTAGCGTTCTTTACTTCACTTCGTTGATACTAATCAGAGAAACGACTAATTTATTAACTTCATTGATACTAAATCTAACAAACAATGAAATGAAAGACATACACAAATAAAGATCGTGTTTTTTCATGTTTTCTCTCTTCTGGCTTCTGGGTTTTCTTTTCCAATTTTTTAAAATGCGTAATTTCATCGCTAATGCCGACTCTCTGTCGGTGGACCTTTCACGTTTCACATCTTTCCTATCACCTGAGAAATAAGTAATACTTGGAATGGATTTTACTAAGATCAGTTTTCCATAATCAATAGTTTAGATAGCCGTAGCATGCACTCAGAGAATGACGATTTCCTCGTATATATAAATTGAATAGTGTATAAAAATAAAGTTGATAGGTCAACTGCGTAAATAATATATAAGATATTATTTATTGATGATTAACAAAGTAAGTGTTACTTATGTAGTTACAAAGCTTCGGGTATAGACATACACATAATCTTTATTATATCAATATACCAGAAGAATACCAGTTCAAAGACCGGTAAAATTAATTCTTACAACGCAACAGTTATGCACTACGTCCATGCCCCCTCACAAAGATGAAAATCAATATATACTGATACTAACCCTTAAGTTTAGAATCCTTATTCATTTTTTATCAATATCTATTAAATGGATTTAGAGTTTCTAGAACATGTTTAAAATGTAAGCTGAAGGGGTCTTAATAATAAATAGAAAATCACGGAATATTGCTTGATTTGTGTCTTATTAATATGGATTAGATTGAATGAGAATCTGAAAAGTGAAAAGTACAAAGAAAAAATTATGGGAATCCTGTACACAGAAATGTGTAAATATACACATACTAAACATTATATAATTACACACAATAAATGTTAAGATTTACAAAACAATGATATGTTGTATGTTACTCACCTGAGAACATATATTTAAAAAATTCGTAATAATCTACCTATTAATAATTTCTGTACAACGATATATATATATATATATATATATATATATATATATATATATATATAATATTTTTTGTTGTTTATTATCTATGTACGTATACGTTTCGACCCTTTTCAATCAGGACTCATCAGCATAGAGATATGACTATTCACTACCGGTCGTACGATTCGAAACCCTGGATTACAAGTATTTTTCAACTTACTTATTTATATATATATATATATATATATATATATATATATATAGTGTGTGGATTTCAATTTTGTGTAGAGAATCTGAATAACAGAGCTCAATGTAATTCAAACAGAGCAAAACAGAATTATAAAAAGAAAAACTATACACACATTAAGGTTGTACAAATAATAACTTATTTCGACCCCTTTAATTAGGTCTCCTCAGATGTATGGACAACCACGTCAAAAAAAACGTATATATGTACATAGAATACGGACTCATCATTGCAGAGATAATGATTTGAAACCCCTGAAACACAGGCCATATTATAACCCAAATTGCGATGCCTTAACCCACTAAACAACTATGAACAATCTGATATATCAGCTTGTGTTTAAAACCTATTATAATAACACGTCGCTAAGAGCAGTCTACTACTGACTAGACATACATTAAATCTACGATGATGGCTTTGTTAATACTACTAACTACAGTGCCCATCCTAGATTCGGGGCGACAAATAATTTTCCATATTTATTTTTATCTACATAGGGATACGTTTCCTCCTTTCGGGAATCGTCAGTGTAGAGATAATTATTCATACCGGTAGCAGGATTCGAAACCCCGGATCACTGGTCATGTTATCACCCAAATTCCGATGCATTAATCAAATCGGAGCTAAAAAATAATTATGGTAATTAAGATGCAAGGATTCTACCCCCATGTCAGTTAATTGCCATGAATATATTTTGATAATTTACAAATATATATATATATATATATATATGCATATGTTATTTTATATTCATGTACCTCGTAACAATAAAAGTTTACAAATAAATAGTGTACCATTTAACTCATCGCGTTGCTTAGGATATATATTATACAATTCGTAATGATCTGTTCATTACTATAAAAAGATTATCTTGTACATAGTAATATATATATATATATATATATATATATATATATATAAGTTATTTTTGATCGTCCAGACTGGATTCCCCATTTCCTCACCTCTTGGCAACTTCTATGGATCTCTACTTATCTAATTGCTATGAAATACGAACTACATCTTAACGTATGATTACCTGGAGTATTCGTCTTCTAATTCTTGTTTAACGTAACAGAATTTTTGTTGACATAACCTTTTTTTATTTAATCATCCCTTAGAAAAAAATTGGACTTTTTACCCTCTGGATTCTATCTATTTTCGCCGCACCTTGAGATGTGGTTTCTGGAGTTTAACTTTGAAACCTCTCAATCTATTTCTCGTGCCTTCTAACGACCTATCTACATACAAATCACTTTCTCCGCTGGACTTTTTGACACCGGATTCTTTTGAAATCGGACATTTGCTTGCATTTGGGCAGCGTTTTGCCTTGTTTTTCTCCCCACAATCTTTATTTTACTTTTTAAATTTTAAATCTCAGCCTTTGCCAAACTTATCTATCCCAGCAATTTCCTCTGATAATAAGATTTTTATCTTTGAAAAGCCTCGCTTAAGGAAAAAATTGACTGAATAAATTGCCTTTTTGCGGAATATACCTTGCATTGAGCAACTGAATTGAAAAAAGATCTGCCTTCGTCGCTTTTCTAATTCCTTTTCATCCTTCTACCTATATATATATATATATATATATATATATATATATATATATATATATATATATACTATAAATGTGTATACATTATTGGTTACATATGTGCATACATGTTTCTGCTTTACTCTTCACAGAAAGTCAACCTATTCAGACCAAATGAGGTTGACTCTCTGTGAAGAGTACAACAAACACATGTATGCACATATGTAACTAATAATGTTTGTATAAATAAACATTTCTACTAAAGAACAGCTCTACTTGTTATTGAGCCCTTTTTATAAACATTGGAGTTTCAACGGATTTACATCTACAGAAACTAATACAATACGTATACTATATATATATATATACATATATATATATATATATATATATATACAGAGAGAGAGAAAGCGGCAGATTTAAAAATGTATCCAGATATTATTTATTGAATTTTTCGAATATCTACACTGAAAAGACAATTAACGTAAAGTTGATAAGCAAACTCTGGAATTAATATATAACATTATTTGTTTATAATTAATAATTTAAAAATAATACATCAATAAGAATTCAAATGCATTAAATACTTGTATCTCACGTAGTCAGAGAGACTTAGGAACATACAAACACATTATCTCCATTATATTAGGATATATATAGATTTTCAAAACTACAGAGAATAGTTTATTGATTTCTTTGGCCAAGCGTATATTTTGATGTATTTGCTTAATAAATCTTTCCTCGTGATAATTCTAAGAATCCGATATCTATCTGTCTTCACTCCGTCTGTAATGTCTGCTTCTCCTTTGTAGTCTAAACGTAAATCTCAATTCATTGACCTAACAGACACGCGTCATTCCTCGTAGAAAGTTTGCCGAAAATTGATCGCTTTCCCCACGTGGCCCGACAAACTCCGCGAAATAATTATTCTCAATAACTGTCTTTGTGCGACGCATAAACTCAAATTGGTTTCATCTCCAAATTATCGGACAATAAGTCAACCTAGAAGGAAATATCCATTTGTTCAATTTGAAGAAATTTTCGATAAAGTCATATCAGCGTTATGAAAAACAGATTCTATAATACATTCACTCCCAGTCCTCGAAAATCAAATTGTATGTAACGCGGGCGCGGTTAAAAATAAATTGGAATAGTCAAATCGGTATAAACCGATGTTTAACTACTTATTAGACGATTATCAAGATAAATTACTATATTGCAACATTGGAAAGATACTTCAATACACTCTTAAGAATCTGTTTATCATAACTTATTTTTGTCATGTTGTGTGTTTGTGTTCTATTTTTAAACGGGGGATCATCGCGTATATAAATTAGTTTGTTGAGAATAACACGAAAAGTGGACAGCCGAAATTTCAGAAAGATCAACTCGCTAGACCCGAGGAAAAAATTATCTAGACTGTGGGAATGTAGCCAAAATGAGCATTATGTCAGAGAGGCAGTGATAGCAATATTTTGTCGGTTTGAAAGCACGCTAGGGCGTGAATGGATAACGATATGGGCTGAAACGATATAATTAATTGCTGATTTATATCTTTTTATTTTTTTATCCGTCATTGATAAATAATTATGAACGTAGATCTCATCAGATACATGGCTTTAATCAGAACTGTGTCAAGTTTTGGTTTTGAATGTATAAGAAACTTTAGAATTGCTGTTGTTAAATGTTATATTTATGTATTGATAACAGCAATTTGTGTATAACACTAGGTTAAATATGCAACATTTGACCCGTGCACACTTGTTGATGTCACAAAGAGATACTGTCGCAAAAGATGATATAATTTAAGTATGAGGAGATGGAGGAGGGGGAGGAGGAGGACGGTCCTTATTATCCCCTTTATCCGTGAAGTGTTGCAGGTACCATGTATCGTTTGATGAAGCTTCACGGCGATATGCAACACTTAGTCTTTTTAAATAGTCGAGCATTTTACTAGTGGCCATATCAAAGTCGCTTATCTTAGGTGATCTAACGGAAATCTTTGTGGTAATTTGATTGTGCCGTATATATCAGATACCGCCATCTATTTAAAATGAGCTAGTAAATAACCGTGAATACTGGATGGTGTTGCAAAATGATGACTTCGTTGATGACTTCACATAAGGATGTGTCATTCGTTGAAAGATAGATAGTGATAAGGTTTTACCTAGACCCGATCCTGAGTCAAGGGTTTTGTTTTTACACGAATCTTATTAAACCCTAGCAGCCTAGTATAAATAAAAAAAGGTTGCATCGTGAAGTACTACATGTTAGATCAATCTTAAAGTCAAAGATATATTAAACCGACATCAAAAGAGCAAATGAACAATGAGAGCTGGCAGTTTGTTTTTAACGTTTCAATCTTTTTTAGGTATTCTATTGAGGAAATATTGGAATTATTGGATGGGCGTAAGAAATATTCTTATAGGGCACCGAACCCTTGTTTCCAAGACATATTAAACTCTAATAACACATTGAGAAAATATTGGAATTATTGGATGGGCGTAAGACATATTCTTGTTTTAAAAACATCTTAAACTCTAATGAGACATCATATTAGTAGAGTACTATGTTAATACTCGTCCTAGGATGGGTAAAATAAATGAACTCAACAAAACAGTCTTACACCAATTATCTGTCCCTTACGAAGATTAAAATCAAGATATAATGATACTAAACATTTAGTTTGAAATCCTGATGTACATTTTTGATTATAATCGTTCACATGACTTTGACTTTAAAAACATCTCAAATTCACAATTGGAGCCTAAAAAATTGAAACTCAGAGAATTTTGTTTAATTGGTGTCTAATGACTATGGATTAAATTGAAGGTAAATCTGATATATTTGAATTTTCAATTTGGCGGTTGTTTCCTTATTATGTCCCCGAAAACACTTTAAAATTAATTCAAGAGACACACATTTTGAGAATATTTAATGATTGACGTCTAACACCTATTTTTAAAACTTCACACAAACCAGAGTTATCTTAATTTTTACGATTGTCTTCCCCTTCTTATTATCCCATTTTCATAAAAGTAACTTTAACTAAATATTGCCCACATTTGGATCCATTACGCCTAGCAGTGTTGTTCCGAAATTTATAGTGATCAGTTAATTAATTAGAAGGGCATTCTGCACATACAAATATATAAAGATAAAATACCTAACTTTATGAAAATAGAGGTGTCCACAAAACTTGGAGGCAATGTTGAAACATAGACATTCGAATGTAATATTGAAATTAGATGAATCACAAAATAGAGTAAAAAGCTAAGGACACCAATAAACAATTACAGATTGAAAAAATTAACATTAATTAGTTTACTTCAAACATGCAAATAATAGCATTTCTAACTATGGAATATTTTCTTTAATATTTCTCGTTTCTATTTGAAAAGTAATTGTGAACACAGATTTCAATTCCTAGATCTATTAACAGATGTATGTTTTTTCTTAATATGGTAATATATTCTTGAAAAAGTTTTCCAGATCAATTTAAGAAGAGAAGCAGTGTGCATAAGTTTTAAGAGGGAATTAGCTTAATTAAGGATGACGATAGTTAAGTGGATAACGACACGGACCGAAGACCTGGGTGTACCAAGTTCGAATCAAGTCGGTTTCACTGTACCACTTTCAATTAGGGAGGTTGGCAACCTTCTCGTGGTCCTTCCCGTAAGTATCCGATGTCTTTCCAGAAAGATTGATAACTAGAATAACATCGGGGAAACTAATGCCAACACCAGAATCATCTGATTCACACGAAAGAAGAAGAAGCTTAATTAAGAAACAATGAATTAAGGGGTAATTTTAGGAAATGATAGGATGAATATTTAACAGAAATTAAACTTCATATAATTGTTGTATTTATAGTGTAAATACTGCAATTTTAAATGTGGTAATAAAAATCAACATGTAAAAAGATCTAGCAGAAAACAAACGGTCATATTATGATACAACTGCACAAGTGAAATAAAGATAATAATTTAATAATACTAGTTAACTGTTATTCAGATTGTAATACATTTTATACAGTTTATACTCGTACCTTGAGCGGTGTTGGTACAGTACCTGGGTATGTTAATTTCCATCTTTACCTACCTTCGACTGCTTTAAAACTAGTAAGAAGAACAATATTATTATGAATTTCGTGGAAAGGATACGCTACTTGGTATTTACATTAGAGAATACGTAACTACGATGAATGTATTTAAATATATTTTATTGTCAACAAAACATTAGAAATAGTAGGTTATATCAATGCTGATTGATACTAAAATAACACTGTTGGATACTAGACAATGTAAACAGAATAATTGACAATATTCAAAGATTTCAAAAAGTTTTGATTATTGGTAAATGCACAATTAATAATCGAATATTATTAGAATATTTCTATATTGTCATTAATTCTGTTTATCTTGTCTCGTATTCAACGGTGTTTCTTTTCCACCAAACTGCATTTAAATAGTTTTCAAGCGTGCAATACTTCAAGCAAACTACAACATCCTCTTCATAGGAAGCCATGTTTTTAAGTAAAATAATTCACTTTGAACAAATGCCGAATAACTTTAATGTCTATTTTCTATCAAAACGAAACTTCACTTAGATTTTAAAATGTATTTGTATGATGGTGTTATGTGTTCATGGGATGTTAATTTCTTTAAAGTTCTAAAACATGTATCTAATTGAAATAACTTCTATAGATTAGCATGCGATTCGAACACGGATTCTTACATCGTAAAACCTACTGCCTCCGAAATATGTACTTTACTTATTCTTTTTTGTCAAACATACATACGTTTTGATTTTTGTGCAAAAACGAAATATTCAAAAACAGGATATTGTTTTGAGTTAAATGAATCCAAAAATTGTAACTACTCGATTCAGTTATCGTGTATTTGTTTATTACTACGAAAAGGTATTTTATAATATACTAGCGGAACCCGTCGCCCGGCGTTGCACGGGAGAAAGTACTACCTATAGCATGAAGTCGAATAAAAAAAAGGAAATGGCATATTTGTTCTCCCCCCCCCCACCGTCTACTGTGTTGGCGAATGTTTTAAATTTAAAAAAAAAATTTAAAAGTGGTAGAGTAGAATGGAATCGAACAGGCGGTCATGAAACCTGCCTTCTTACCGACTGCACCACGGATTCGGGTTAAAAATAGATGTGAAAATAGGTCAAGTAACCTAATAATAAATAAGAACCGGTGTTTTGTGAAAATTAAACTGGGTGTATTAGTTCCCGGTGTCGATGAGTAGGATGACAGTACAGAATTGTTAGAGAGAAAAAAATTTTACAACCACCTGTATGGAGTTGGTTTTTCGGAGAGACGTTGATAGTGGGCCAAATGTAATAGTTAGTGTTAGGTGGAAAAAAATAATGACACATTTACTAAAACACGCTCGAGTGAATAAGTGTAGTATAGTGGTGAGTTTAGTAGCTTGTGATGCATGTGGTTATTACTTATACTCCGAGAAGGTACAGGGGAAAATCGTCTCTACTTTATATATTAGATTTTGTATCGTAGCCACGAATAGATTTGTATGCATGCGACTGCGGGGGGAGATGTTGAATATCACTGGAAATATCAGATCGTTATTAAATTTGCAACTGTTGCGTTAACATGGAACGTGGTAATTTCCATAAATATCATTGGATATTATAAGAACAATATATTTTATAAGAGTGGTGTAGCCGGAATAGTCGTTTCGTTCGGCTTACCTTCGATTATTAGATCCTCAATAGTGTGAACATAAAGGTTTGCATTAACAATATTGTTATACCGGCCGTTCTAACAGAAGACAAACTACACCGGTTCTCACTATAAATAGTGCGAGTACACAATCACCAGGGAGAAAAAGGACAATATTGTAACTGTTTAGCCGAGTGCCAGTCAGTTTCCTTACCTTTGTACCTTTTATGTTAATACACTTGTTATCTCAACCCAACCTCGACTTGACTTCTTCTTTTTACTGTTGGACTACTTCACAACAAATATAATGCCTGATCTTTAATACATTCCCGTAAACTATATTATTAACCACCATCTACATAATGATTTGATATGTATTTAAATACTTAACCCCTTTATATAAAGATCTAGTTATTTTGTATTTATGTATTTATTATGATAATTTAATTTTAAAATACATACTCATTGCACCGGAAATAACACATTTCATGGATGAAGCTTTCTGATTGGTGGGTTATAATTTACAGTGATTTTCATATTCCTATTAACCGAGTAAATGAAGCCAAAATGTACTCGGAATTATACGGGACAAATCTCTCTTTATTTAATGTTTTCCTTATTATTTTAGGGTATGTGTGATCGGTCCAATGGATAGCGTTTCAACCTGTGCAATCGGATCTCTTATTGTCATTTACGTAGATTTTAAAAATATATAAACCTGTTTTGCCATCAACTATTGGGAGATAAGAATGTGTATTCGATACATCGTATCAAATAAATCGATTGCAAAACGGGTTGTGTTTCAGTCATATTGTTAAAATAAAAGGGATATTTATTTTTGTCAGTGCCCATTTCTTTTTACAATACGGTAACTAGATATCTCAGGCTAATGAGATCGTATAAAAGTAACACGGTTCTAGAGATCTATTCATACTCACATGAACTCCGAACGAAACCTTAGCGGAAATATTGCCCACTGACTATAGGGCTCGTGAAATAAGAGTTTGTGCGGTGGAATTTAAAAAAAAGCAGTGTGTGATTGCGCCACACCATTTCCATGAGAGGTATGGCAACACTGGAGACAAGCAATACAATCGCAGAAATTCTCTGTTTAAGCCAAGTTAACCAAACAGTAAACTGGTGATAAAATAATTAACTCGGTTACCAACAAGACGAGAGAGACAAAAAATAATAACACTTTTGAAATACCAACATTGGCATAACTAATCGAGTGATAAAACTATCGTATACATGACAACAGAACCCAATTGAAATAATTGTATAACCAAGTAATAATACATGACAAAAGCTAACTTTTTGTAACTGAAAGATGTATTGCTTTTGTAACGTATTATAGTTAGCTATCTCCACTTTTCTATCTCGGTTAATTATCTACATCATTCTATTCCTCTCACCCTACCTTCTTATCATTCGTTATTTACTTACGTCATTTGCCCTTCCTCACAAAATCTTGTCGGTAATATTACCCACAGACTATAGGGTTCGTAGAATAGAATATTCCTGAGAGGGTGCACCCCCTAGGACTACCCAGGACTAATGGATCGGTCCGACAGAAATGGTCCAGTTCCTGTCGGGTTGGGTGTGATCAAACACTTAGAGGCAGGGGCTCCCACTATTTATTGTGAGTGGAAGATTTCAAGTAGTCCGTGTATTTAAGGTACCATAACATTTATATAAGTGTTAGTTGTGTATACAGAGGCACGTATGTAAATTAGATAACTATGCTGAAAAAGAGTGTTACTCTTTCGCTAAATGCCCTTAGAGACATACAAAAATAGAGAGTGGTTGAATCAACATAGAGTGAGAGCGCGAGGTAAATAAATAGATTATGTGACTTGTTCAGTTGGTTAAATCTTACAGCTAATTAGTAAATACAGACATTTAGTATGATAATATATTATTACTAATAATATAAGAATTAGTAGTAGTAATAGTTACAGTAGTAGTAGTAGTAGTATAAATGTATTCAACAAATATATATTGAAAACATATGTAAGAAACATTAAGTTCCATAAATATTAGTTATGTTCACCTACAGACACTAGTGCTTCACGCTATATGCCATCATCAGTGAAGGAAATGTAAATTACTGATTAAGGAGTCGCTTTAGTGATAAGGCCTGGTTATTAATTCGCCTTATATTTATATATATATATATATATATATATATATATATATAAACATACCCAAACACACACACACATATATATATATATATATAATTATTTATTTATGAAAAAATGTTTTGAAAATAAACATACATATGTTTTCCATGCCAAATCCGCAATTGTCAGTATGATAGTAGACAATCCCTGCCGGCCACAGAGGTTGAACGACGATACGAAAGTCATGTTTGACTCAATGCGTACCATTGCTCCACTACGCATTGTCTAAAAATAAATAGTAAATTAACATCTAAATAGCAAAAACGGCGGCTATCCAGCAAGCAGTCAAGAGAACTAACTAGGTGTGGGGTCAGAGTTATGCGTTACGCAGTATTACGGCTTTATATCAACTGAAGATGAAGTGCTATATCTAGTCGCTAGATGATTGCGAAAACTTATATATATATATATATATATATATATATATATATATATATATATATGAAGCAAATTTCTGTAAATAACGGATACATTTTCTTAGACACAGACGAACAACGCAGGTAAGGAGGACAGTTGTTACTAACTAAATTAGTTATCAAAATATAAGTTGGAACTAAACATAGATCTAATTCCGGAACGTTTTTGTTCTTTTCTTTTAAGGGAAATGATCAACTCTGCTTGGAAAATCTACTAAAATGTTGAAACTGAGAGAATGTGGGGCATGGGGGCGATTTTAAACCGCCAAAGAACTGGGCAGGAAGAGGATGAGTGGGCAGGCTGTCGTAGGAAACTTTTGTAAATTGTTAAAATTTAAAACTTTATTTTCTTCAATTTTTTTCCACGTGGATTTTTTTTTTAGCAATTTACCTCTTGACCCTAAAACGGATCACCCTCCTACAGGTTTTTTTTTGGTCGAAATATTCCTTTTTGCTTGTTTTTTTTTGTTGTTGTTACTTTTTAGTTATTTTCTAGTTTGAAAGTTGATCTCATTTTCCCTAAAATGTAACATCTAATTCCTAAGTGAACAGTTTACTTAGATGTGGGTATATATATATATATATATATATATATATATATATATATATATATATATATATATATATGTGAGATGATAATTACTGTAAGTCAAAGGATTCAAACCCAGTTGCAATTACTGAGAATTGCGTAAGAATAAAACATGCACACATCTATATGATTAACTCTGCTTGGAAGCCATGAGATAAAATACTGTTTCCTTTTTAAATTCCCGAAACAGTTTTTCATGGTAAACAACTGATGATCCCTTAAATAATGTTAAGACTACCGTAAATTCTAAGAAGCAAACTGATATAGTGACTGTAAATAGTAAATTAACTTACAAGAAAAGTTATTTTTCTACCGAAGGTGTGTTTCTCTTTTTGTTTGTTTTGAATATATAGTTTTAATGGTTGAAAAACTTCCGAAACTATATTTTTTAATTTTTTTTTTTTGACATAGTTCATCCCAAACAAGACAGGCCACCACTGTAGACGTAAGGGGCTACTGAGAGAAAAAAGAGGAGAGGAGTTTGGGAGGATCAACCTAAATTGGGATTTGCGCAGCGAGATGTCTGTTTACATTAGTTTTAAACTTCTGCATTTCTGTACTGTCGGGGATACAAGGGGGCAAGGAGGGAGTTCCACAGGCCAGCAGCACGAGGAAAGAAGCTATTTGAGTAGAAGGCTCTCCGACATGTGGGGACCTTCACAGTGAATGAATGAGATTTAGTTGAGTGCCGGGGTTGTTCTAGTGAATTTACGTTCAGGGGGCACCAGGGTAGCCAATTCATCGGATCATAATCCATTGAAGTATTTGTAAAACAAGCACAAGGATGCTACATTGCGGCGATTGGACAGGGACTGGAGCTTGGTTGACAGTGAAGGACCTATTAGGTTGCCGATTCTTTTTGGGGCCTTGTCGAGGAGAGAGAGACTCGTAGATGATGCACCAGCCCAGATGTGACAACAATACTTTATGCATGGGCGGATGGTGGCTTTGTAGAGATACATGATAATGTCAGGTGTGAGGAGTTTACTTGCACGGTAGAGGGAGTCAACCTTCTTTGCAGCAGACTTGGATATGTCTTCAATGTATTTGTTTCAATTCATGTTACCTGTGAAGATTAGTCCGAGGAGTTTGAATGATGAACTTTCAGGTAGGGTGTTATTAGCCATGACAACCGGTGGTTGGAAAGGCTCCTTGTAGTTATTGAAGGAAAAGAGCTTTGTTTTAGCAGCATTAAAAGTTACCAACCACTTATGAACCCAATCCACTACAGCCTGGAGGTCATTTTCTAAAGATTCAACCAATGCCTCAGATATGATCGCGTCGGTTTTGCAAACATGGCGAGAGTAAAGTGTGGTGCCGTGAGCAAATAAACCAATATCAGACACTATGTCATCAGGGAGATAATTTATATAGATCAGGAACAATAAAGGTCCAACGATTGATCCCTGGGGTACACCTGCATTTATGTCATGTTGCTTAGATGAATGGCCATCGAGGACAACCTGGATTTTTCTTTTGTCTAGGAAGGATCTAATTATATTAAGTAATTTCCCAGTGATATGCATAAACAATCAATGTGATAGATATATATATTAATCAATCTTTTATTTATTTGCTATATTTTAGCGTATATATATATATATATATATATATATATATATATATGTACATATATATATATATATATAAATCTATATATATATATATATATATATTTATATATAGAGAGATACATAGTTATATATAATTACGTATATATATGTATGTAAATAAACATGATAATAAATATATGATGTATGTCTTTAAAATGGAACCTATCATGAACATTTTTTGCTCAATATACGAAATAGAGGAATTATATAAACCAGTAATAATGGGAATAAAAATTGTATAAAATACTAATTGTGTAATTAGTTTGTTTATAAATTTGGAAGAAATAGTAAAAGTGTTTGTATTTTAAACCCCGTGTTTTTAACAATTCAAAACGAAATAAACATTGTATTTCATACATTTTTATTCATATATCTCACTTGGTATATCTATATATATATATATATATATATATATATATATATATTGAAAATATACACAACTTCTTTAAAAGCTTCGGATTAACTATCACTATAGAACCTGAGAAAATAATATCTGACTTCTTTGATCTAACATTAGACCTTAACTCCGAATTTATTAGCCCCCTACCACGAACCTAATTTAACCCTCTTCTACGTACATAAACTATCTTACCATCCAAACTCCATAAGTAATTAAATAGTCCCTTTCAGTTTCTGATAGAATTTCAAAGTTATCCGCTAATAAATCTATCTTCGAACATAACTCCAACTTCCGCAATAACGCACTACTTTATTCGGGATACACTGATAAGATTAAATACGAAAATAATCCCGTTATCCAGAGGAACAAACCTTTAAACTTAATTACACACAAAATGGCAATACAGCGGACTAATACTAAACTAACTAAGAACACCAAAACATACATAAATAGACCCACAAAAACTATCAATATTCGCAGATTAGCTGAGTCCCAAGAACATAGTAAAAAAAAAAAATTAGAAGAAAGAATAGTATTTGGTTTAACCCAGCCTATAACTGCAATGTGAAAACAAATATCGCAAAGGAATTATTCAGAATTTTAGATAATTCATTCAAGCACCCGCATAAACACAGCACTATTTTAAATACATCTCTATTAAAATTTCCTTCTCCACACTGCCCAATATAGCACACACCATCATCACATCTAATAAAAAAATTAAATCTTCCCAGCAACCAGCACCTGCTATACACCCTACTAATAATTGTAACTACCAGAAATCTAGAGATGCCCGTTAAATGGTCATTGCATACAAAGTAACGTCATATATGCGTGTACTGTTAAGCAATTCCCCCAAAACATCATCATGCAAACAGACACCAACATACAAATTCTCCCCTCGCCCTATAGCTGTCCACATCCCAACTCCCTGTACCAAACGACACCCTAAATAACAGCTATCACACTAACCAACAACTCCCGCTAACTAACAACAATCTTGATCTCACCCCTCAAATAACTTCATCTTCTCCACCTAACAACCCCAACTTAACTTTGCCCCACAACTTGAACATACACACCCAAAACATTCCCGATACTATAAATTACACAAATACTATAATATCAACCACATACAAAATACACACTTACATTGGGGCAAGACCCGACTCTCAAACTATATATACTCTTTCAAACACAATAATAACAATACCACTAGCACCTCTCTCTCCAATCTAATAAAAAGCCTTAACAGTAAAAACACCCCCTACTCCCTACATTGGGCAATATTCAAAAAAGTCTAATTCCTACACTCCAGGATCCGCTTTCTACCTACTATGTACATTAGAAACATTTATGATAGCTGAAGCAGCTAAAAGCAAAAATATTATTAACTCTAAAAATGAACTAATCTCAAATTGCGAGCACAAGCGAAACTTTAAATACATAAATGTTATTACTCCATCTGACACCCCTCCTCCCAGCCAACAACCCCCTCTCTTACATTAGATTAATTTTTTAATTCTATAATTTGTTATTTTTTTATTTTTTTAATTCTTAACTTTTCCAACCTTACAAATAACCATCCTCATAACATAATGTATCCTCCCCCACACGTAATAACTATATTAACCCATAACACTTAATGTAAATTGAGAATTAATATTATTCCCATCCACTCCACTAATCCTTAACCGCTTTTACTTGAACATTATAATTCCTATTCCCCTTTTTTCAAGTATTTGCCAACCTTCGTACACACTCATCCATTGCTTATTTTATCTCCCTTGAATTCAGTCCATCAACCCTGTATACGCCTAGCTCTACCGACAATATTTTGTTCATATATTCCATTTCTCTCACCTTTAAACTACGCTCCCTGGTTACTCCTTATATGGTCCATTTGCCCCCCTTAAAATCTATTTATAATTTCAACACACTAGTGCTTCACTTAAGTTTACCAAATTCAACCCAGCCCTACCCTATAATCATTGTACTAGAAATCAATTGTTGCAATCAGACTAACGCTGTTCCCATACCTAATTTCAGTTATATATTAAAGTTTCTTATTTAGTGATGCCTTTAATATTTAATTTACTGAGAATTCTTTAAAGTATTTATACATCTAACTCTGAAACACTAGCTTTTGCCCGCATTATTACATATTAAATGCATTCGAAATTATATATAAGTTCGTCTAAAATCCGTTTTAATTACGGGACCCTCCTTTCAGAAATATTCATTCAATGACCTGCATTTCACCTTTGCTTTATGCTTATGATAACCTCTACAAAACTCGCACCGGCTTTATTGCTTACAAGCAATACATAGTAACTAACAATCCCTTCCCCGTATTTCTTCCCAGCATCAGTCATAGTTCATTTAACTAACTTCATCACCTACTTTTCTATGTGTTATCCCTTCCCCGACTTCCTCATTTGGCCTCGTTTTCAACTAAAAGCTGTCGACTTTAGACTTGATTGAAGTCACTACTCAAATTCCCGACTGCCTGCGTTTAATATACCCAGTTCAACTTCAACTTCTGAAAACTACTCTCATTCACGGTTCACGGAAGTATTTTAAATAGCCCGAATTCTCAAAATTACTTCCGAATAAGTGCGTTCCACCTACGATTGAACTAAACATATTTCTATTGGATTTACTTCATTCTTGAACTTTTTCAATGCTGCCTTCACGAAAACCCTTATTTTCTATCGTTAAATCTCCTTTCACTGGACACCTTATCAACGGACATTTACCAACTGGACAGACTCCATATTTTTTACACGCACACTCTCACTCTCCATTACTTAATATTTTTTTCAAATTTTATATTTTGGCTTTTCAACTGCCAACTTTTCTATCTATGTAATTCCTCTGATGATAAGATTTTAATCTTTGAAAAGCCTTGGCTTAAGGAAAGAATAATAAAGATGTTGTTACCGAGTACACCTTGCATTGAACAATCGAAGTTGAAATAGATTTGTCATTCGTACATGTTTATCCTTCTTTCATCTATCTTTATATATATATATACATATATATATATATATATATATATATATATAATATATATATATATATATATATATATATATATATATATATATATATATTGAGCAACGTGATTTGATTTAAGTACATTTCTCTGCATATCTTTTATTCGAGACGTGCATAGGTATGTTCAGAGGTAGTGATGGTTACTTTGAGCCATGGTTGATTTATATACGATCTTGTTTATCCGTTCCCAATAAAAATGTTCATTATTCTATTTTGTTTTCGATAGACATTTGTTCATTTGGCGACCATTATCTATCCAATTTAAAATTTGAGTTGTAATTTTACAGCTTATCTGATGGACTCGAAAATGGCCTTTTTTCATCTGATTATGGCTGGCTTGATTCAAATTGAAGACAAATGGCTGTCTGACTAACGTTTAATAACAGGAAATAGAATTGTGTAATTTATAGATCATACATACAGACACACACACACATATATATATATATATATATATATATATATATATATACAAACACTCGTATATAATAATAGTGTTTATATATATATATATTCGTTTACAAACACACACATATATATATAATCAATTTGCATGTATAATTTAGAACGTACGAGCTACTAAATGTAAAATAAACACAACAATGGAAGTATGTATTCTTGTAGACACGTTAGTTCCGAAATACTTGTACACCCTTCTCTATAGACAATTATTTTAGTAAATTGCATAAATAAGTATATTCGGTTGTTCGAACATTTTACAGAAATTTGAATAGCTGAATAAAATAAAACAATTATATATACTATAAATGTATACATGTTGGATTTAATTAAACTGCCTTTTCCTTTTTTTCTTTTGTTTAAAATGACTCACAGCTTCTTAAGACTATATATTGGGTATTTAGATCTGTATAGCTAGGTTTCCTTGCTCTTATCTACTTTCCTATCTGGTACTAAAGGTACTTAAGCTTTTTTTTCAATGCAACTTTTATTCCTATATAATTGTATTGCTATCTACCATATCGTAGCATGGTTATTGGGTGTAGTGTTTAGATAGTATTATTAGTATTATTATTTTATAATTAATGTTATTTTATATGAAAATTACCATATCACACGGTAGTCTAAAGGGTAATATATTATTATTATTATTATTATTATTATTATTATTATTATTATTATTATTATTATTATTATTATTATTATTATTATTATCATAATATTATTATTTATTTATGTATATATTAGTGAAATTTAAGCTGAATTATTTCTACACTTGATTATTGGGGAAAAGGTCGTTTGATCAGCACCATTGGAGAGCCGTGAATATTATAACTATCCTATTTTTAAATCTTCGAAACTGTTACATAGTAAACAGTTGATGATCCCCGTTTTAATATTTCACGCTAAGGTAAGGTCCACTGTTTTTGTTTCACTGTTAGATATATCAATCCCCTTTTTTATGTTTATTCATGAATTTTCCAACGAACGCTTAGTCTGCGATATCTTAGGTTTAGTTAGTTTCTCTGTGAATTTAAACTGCATTTTCCTTTTTTGCTCTTTTGTTTAAAATGACTCAAAGCTTCATTAGACTATATATATATATATATATATATATATATATATATATATATATATATATATATATATATATATATATATATAAAAGTTTTTCGTCTACCTACAGACGACGTTGTTTCGTGTTCTTTTATTAGTGTAGAAGTGGCGGTTGCAGGCGGTCGCATGGGCTCAAACACATTTCGTAGATTCAAGCTAGAATCATGAGACAAACGCTCAGAACCACACGACCGCGAAGAACCGCCACAGACAGTAATGAAAATTAAAATACACTTACTCGGGAGGCAGAGAGATTACAATATAGTTAACAGTGTTCAACGCTCGAACGGAGCTTGCTTATCGCAGAAATGACAACACTTATAAAAATTTCAAATAGGGCTTTACTTTCAAGACTATAACATCTTCAAAGGGCCTTTTAACTATAAATATGTTTTAATATAAAACTGTCATATATATATATATATATATATATATATATATATATATATGCATATCATATATCCAAATCTTCATGAAATAAAAATCCTATCCATAAATACATATTTATTTACTATCATTACTTTACTGAACAAATAAAGTCCAATATCAAGTATTTCTGTTCATTAGAAAACAAATCAGACTTAAATAGAAATAAATAGCGTATTTTATTCATTATTTACATTGCGTTGTTCCCCTTGAGTCTATGCCATTTACACGGTGTTATATCGTATACTAAACAGTGTGTTTGCCCCATTCTTCTTCTTTCGTGTGAACCAGATGATTCTTGTGTTGCTATTAGTTTCCCCGATGTTTTTCTAGTAAGAAATATTACTGGAAATACATCGGGTACTTACGGGAAAGACTACGAGAAGGTTGCCAAAATCCTTAAATGAATGTTGTACTGTGGAAACGACTCAATTCGAACTTGGAACACCCAGGTCTTTAGTCCGTGTCGATATCCACTTAACTACCGTCACCTCCCATTACTCCATAAATCATAAGTTACATCCACGTATTACAATTCTATTCTACGCTATTTTAACGTTATTATATAAATAAATTTACAGCGTATTTAATGCATTAAGTATTAGTTACATGGAGTCATTCCCCTTGATTTTACGCCATTTTAACGTTGTTATAACGCAAAACAAACAGTGTATTTAATATATTTACATTCGTTCCATCGAGTTATTTCTCTTGATTTTCCGCCATTCTTACGTTGTTATATTGATA
The DNA here is from genome assembly GCA_963556195.1 of Sepiola atlantica. NCBI lineage: Eukaryota > Metazoa > Mollusca > Cephalopoda > Sepiida > Sepiolidae > Sepiola > Sepiola atlantica. The sequence continues at coordinate 102,292,526 of OY744532.1, read as the reverse complement.
AATAAACAGCGTATCTAATGCATCAATCATTAGTTACATCGAGTGGGTGTTTTAATTCTACTTCCCTTTAATGTTGTATATAGAGAAATAAAGAGCGTATTTTATCTATTAATAATTAGTTACATCTACTAGCATTAAACAATTTGAACGTTGTTATATAGAGAAATAAACACCAAATGTAATCCATTAATCAGTCTTCGTGAACTAAAAATCCTATTCATAACAAATTATTTATTTACGAAATATAATCTTCATATAATTTAAACTGTATCTAATAACATGCTTCTCTATTTCTTAGAAAACAAGTCAGACATTTTAGTTAATCCCGTCCTAAAATTAGATTTCCCTTTACTTTGTTATTTTTCATTTATTACTAAAACAGAATTAAACGATCTCTTGGCCAATTAAATCCATAATTATATCAGTTTTCTTATAGCTGTTTCATATTCTATAATATTTTGACTACTAGAGTTCATAGATTTTCTATAATTGAAGTAAAAGTGTGTATAAATTGTAAAAGAATGTTCAACTATATACACATACAAGGAATCATATTATAGAAAGTTGCAGATATAAATATACGGTTCATCAATATACTTTGATTGACCGAACTAAATCTTATTTCTAACTTTAACATTGCAAACCGTAAACCCTTTAGATAATCAAAATTCAAGTCATTATCGTTTAAAGGATCTATCTTGAGAGATGTTGAGTATTGTTAACTGTAAAAATAATCTTGTTGTATTCGGCTCGGTTTCAGAACTATATTTGGAATGTTAATTTTTAAAGTGGATAGAAACTCTGATTGTTGAAAAAGCTGTTGATAATTAATATAAATTTGAAGCAGCCTCCTATTTAACTACATTGAAATACTCTGATGGAATCTAACAGTATGCGTATGTATACGATTTTTAAATATACACATGAGCTCGTTGGTCTTGTATTCCTTATAAAACATAAATAATCGAACCCTTGATTAATCGATAGAATCAGATTACTAATATCGATCAATGATTTGATTTTTGTTTCTTTGTTGCAGGAACAAACGAAGCCATTTTTCTCAGATAAATAGCTTTTATTTATCACTTCTTTTGATTTGATTTCTTTTGGTAATTCGGAAGGAGAGGAAAAAGGTTGCAGACGAAGGGTCGATAAAATGTTGCCCTCCATTTAATATCTGGCCTCGGATGAGAGCAAATAAGTGATCGATTGCCACCGCTTGTTTCAATCAAGAAGTAAGAATTTCGATTACTTTTATTATTGGTATTTTCCATAATAAAGCAAAACAATAAACCAGAACAAGTATCTGTCAGATACGTCCATTCAATCTGCGCAATTAATACTGTAATTGATATTTGAAAGTTAAGTTTGACAGACCGACAGACATGTTACTTGAAACTTTACTGTGACAGACCGACATATACTATTTAAAACATAATTGTTACAGAGCAGTGCAAACGAAATGCTATTCTGACCTCACAGGCCTTACAGACCTATGCACAGTTTTATGTTAAACATACACGCGACATAACAACAAGCATTATATTTCAAATGTAACCAAGAAAGGCACATTAAAATAATATTTCAAACATGAATCTGACAGCCCGACAGAAATCTTATCTGAAACTTAATCGTTACACACCGACAAAATACTATAAAAACTTAACCATAACAGACGATGAGAATTCTACTTCAAACTTAACTCTGACTGACCAAACAAAATCTTATTTCAAACTTTAGCATTGCAGAACGACGAATTTTATTTCAAGCCTAAGCGTTACAGACCGATAAAAAGTTTATGTATACCTTCAGCCGTACAGCCCGACGGAAATTTGTTTTTAAAACATAAGCGTTACAAATTGAGAAAAAGTATCTCATCATCAACAGTGGCAAATTAACAACTATGATATTTAAAATGTAATCATTAAAAGCACATACAAATGATATTTAAAATGTAATCATTAAAAGCACATACACATGATATTTAAAATGTAATCATTAAACGCACATACAAATGATATTTAAAATGTAATCATTAAAAGCACATAGAAATGATATTTAAAATGTAATCATTAAAAGCACATAGAAATGATATTTAAAATGTAATCATTAAAAGCACATAGAAATGATATTTAAAATGTAATCATTAAAAGCACATAGAAATGATATTTAAAATGTAATCATTAAAAGCACATAGAAATGATATTTAAAATGTAATCATTAAAAGCACATGGAAATGATATTTAAAACTTACGTCTGACAGACCAACTGAAAATCTATTTGAAACCTAATTATTCCACACTGACAAAAGTAAAATTCAAACTTTGTCATTACAGACAACGCGTATTTTATTTTACACTTAACTGTTACTGACGGAAGAAAATGTTATTTTGAACGTTAGCATTGCAGATTGATGAAGACTTTGTTTCACGCATACGCGTTACCGACCGTCACAAAGGGCATCTCGACCTCAACAGTACAGACCAACGAATATGATATTAGAAACTTACGCTTGAAAAAGCTCATGGACATTTTAGTTCAAACCTAAGTCTGACAGACCGACAAAATAATATTTCAAACTTAAGCGTTACAGATCAGTAAAATAATATTTCTAACTTAAGCGTTACAGATCAGTAAAATAATATTTTAAACTTAAGCGTTACAGATCAGTAAAATAATATTTCTAACTTAAGCGTTACAGATCAGTAAAATAATATTTCAAACTTAAGCGTTACAGATCAGTAAAATAATATTTCTAAATTAAGCGTTACAGATCAGTAAAATAATATTTCAAACTTAAGCGTTACAGATCAGTAAAATAATATTTCTAACTTAAGCGTTACAGATCAGTAAAATAATATTTCTAACTTAAGCGTTACAGATCAGTAAAATAATATTTCTAACTTAAGCGTTACAGATCAGTAAAATAATATTTCTAACTTAAGCGTTACAGATCAGTAAAATAACATTTCTAACTTAAGCGTTACAGATCAGTAAAATAATATTTCAAACTTAAGCGTTACAGATCAGTAAAATAATATTGCTAACTTAACTATGACAGCCGACCAGAATGCTATTCCACACTTTACTCTGACAGACGGAAGAAAACGAAGCCATCTCGATTTCAAGCGAGACAGACCAACGAACATGATATTTCCAACTTAAACTTGAAAGTATTATTGTTTCCAATTGACAGTTGATAGACGGACACAACAGCTATTACATACTTTACGATGGCAGACAACCCGACAGAGGGGTCCTCGTATAGAGATGCTTGACAGACCGGCGGATAGACCAACAACAGAGCCTCATATGGATTCGGGAGATATTACATGTTACTTCGCAGTATTTTGATTTCGAAGTTGAATTTAGGTTGCAAAGTTATTATTAAGAAATGATTACATTATTGTTATTATTATTAATTATTATTATTATTATTATTATTATTATTATTATTATTATTATTATTATTATTATTATTATTATAGTATTTGTACTCACTAGGAGTTCTCACACAGATCATCGTTAGTGATTGCTTACCGACAACAACCAGTGGTATTCTCTGGAGTCTTATGTGTTATATTATGAGGGGACCTGTATGCCTAAAATCGTGTAGATCCACTAGTTTTGATTGTGAGAGGGGTGAACTCTGTTCGAGTTAAGTGCAGGTCGAAATGACATCCATTTTTAGACAAATAGATTTGTTCTCAGAATGGGTAATCCCAAGAAGTCACAACAACTGCTGAAACCTGGCCGACTTCAAAAGTTGAGGTTCAATAAAGGTCAGGCCAGCTCTGGTTATGATTTGTATGACAGGACAAAGGACGGTGACGTCACTTGTTGTTGTCGAAAACGGGAAATGACACCAGTCCGTCATGGGAGCTCCAACCGACAAGATCGTCGTGAGAGAAAGTAGACGAAATTGTTCAAAAATGTAGAGAAATAAGTTAAGACTGCGTCTCTAAAAATGAGACAGACGATCGACATGTCGCCTCGTCTACAGAATTTAGAAGTTAGCAGATAAGACAAGAAGAAAAGAAGAAGCAACATTAGATGACCACTCTCTCCGAGTAAAATAATATTCAGTCCAATAAATCGTTCACGACCCTCTAGAAACCTCATCGGAGTTCTGTCTTTTCCGTTGGGAGAGTTTTCCGTTTCAGGGGGCCGATGCCCCACGCCAGCAATCGGGAGGCACCTAGACGAAGGAAGAGCTATCAACGATGAAGAGATCCGGCCAAGGTAATTAATTGGGACCGGTATGCAACAGATGTATTGTTCACCACTTTTCAATAACGATGCGGTATCACAACAGCCTCTTACCATTGATTTATCGCTGGTAAAGACCATTGGTATTTTCTAGGATTTGGGTGGTAATAGGCCTTCCCAAGGTCCCAGCATTCTCCACACTTTCCAGTGAAGGTTTGGTTTGTGCTATCCCTCCTCGGTCTTCTCATCCTCCTCGACCCTCTACAAATATGTTGTTTGGTGTCACCCTAGGCCGGCACCATTTAAAAACAAATGTAATTGTTGTTTTTTTAATTGCTTTTTAATATTTTAAATATGTTATTTTTATTTTTTTAATATCTTAATTCTTAAAAAATTGTTTTCATCATCATCATCATCATCATCATCATCATCATCATCATCATTATTATTATTATTATTATTATTATTATTATTATTATTATTAGGACTTACTACACAAGTCATCGTCAGTCAATGTATCACCGACAACAACCGGTGGTGTTTCCTGGAGTCTGAGTGGCAACAACTCTCCCCAGATTTCTAGTATTCTCCACCTCTTTTCGATGAATGACCCTACTTTATCGAAACAGCCGCCTACACTTGATTTCTCGCTGGCGACGACTATTGGTTTGCCATAAGATTTAAGTGCCAATACGCCTCTTTAAGGTAGAAGCACTCTCCGCACTCTTCCAGTGGAGGTCTGATTAGTGCTCTCTCTCCTCGGTCTTCCCATCCCCCTTGACCCTACAACTATTTAATTTGATGTCAGTCGAGACCTATGTCATCATTGTTTAGGGGGAGCGAGAGGAAGAGGAGGAGGGGGATCTCATGATATATCTTGCAGTTTCTGTTTCTTTGGTTCGTGTAGTGGTGTTCTTCTTGTGGTTTTGTTGACTTCCTATTGTAACTTCAATGTGACTGATTACCGTTCGTTACTTATGCGGGTTGGTTTCCGAATTTGAGGATTTTCTTAAATATTGCATCTGTTTTGATCATTGCCGTCATTTGTAGGGTCTTAGTGATCCCTTTGATTCCAATTTCTCCCAGTCATTCTTCCATATTTTAGGGGGACTGTTCTAAGTGCCCCTACGGTTATTTGTATTATATTGGCTTTCATCATGCCCCATATCTCTTTAAATTCTCTGGCAAATTCTGTGTATTTGCTTCGTTTTTCTGTCTCTTTAATCTTAACTCTGTAGTTTTTTCTGAGTTTATCCGTCTGCTGTACATCCAGATCCCCGAGGATGTTGTGCATTTCCTATTCCAGTACTGTATCTGGTTTATGTTTGTACTATTTCTCCGCGTGTTCGACATGCAATCGTTTGCACAGTTATCAGTGTACTACTTTCCCCCCACAACTATTGCTGTTCTTGTATTCTATTGGGGGGAGTCTGTTGCATTCACATAATATGTGATCTACCCTTTCGACTCTTTGTCCACACGGTTTGCATTTATTGGTTTGTTGGGTTTATCTATTTTAAATGTAATGTAGTTTGTCTTACTCACATTGTTTTGTACATCCGCCAGTAAAGACTCCGTTTCTCTGTTAACGTTTACTTTTCTTAGCCATGCCCAGTTTTTTTCGTTTCTTTTTCCTTTTGTCAGTCTTCTGACGCGTCCATGCAGTTGTTTCGCTTTCCACTTTTCTTTTCTATTTCTTTTTGTGTTTCTGGTGTCGGTACTTCCGTGTTGTTCGTTGGGACGGTGGCTCTTTTGCTGCAGTGATTAGCCTTTCTGCGTTCTGGGTTATGTATTTCTCCAGCTTTTCTTGTGTCTTCCACACAGTGTTTTATACTTACCAGTTCTCTTCTCCCTTCCTTAATTGTAAGATAGAGTTTGCTGTACCATCTTTTGTATGTAGTGTGTTGTGCATTGCCATCAATTTTCTAGTCAATGTGCATGAGTTCTTCTTCAGTCAAGCCGATGAATAGTCCAGAGTATCGCATTAGTGATGCTGGCCATGTGTTTACTTCGTTTACCAGATTTCTGCTGCATAATTTCGTTTCTAAGAGTTCTTCGCCAATATTCTTTTCCAAACGTCTAATTTGTTTCTGTAGATTTGATGGTGTCTGCTTAATAGCTCTTCTGTTTACTTAGCGCCTTCATCTCTTCATGGTTGGGCAGTTCCAAGGCCTCGCTAGTCTCCAGTTTACTCTTTTTCATCTCGAGCAGTTAATACTTTTAAATTCTAAATTCCATTTGAATGTTCTGACTGGCGATTCTGGTTGTATTTACCAGTGTTTCTAGTTACTTTTTTGATTTTGCAAATAGTTACAAGTCTTAAATACACATGAATTAGTTCATCCTCTGTTCTGTGTCTGTAAACTTGTATCCAACATTACATTTTCTGAGTATCTAGTTAAGTGGCCTCATGGCTTTAATAAACAGTAGTGGTAATAAGGAGTCTCCTTGGAAAAGGCGTCTCTGTATTTTTATCTCACTCAGGTGTTGTCCTCCAGTTGCCAGTTCTAGTATCCATGTTTGCATTGATTTCTCAATAAGATTCATAATCATGTCACGTATCTAGTATAGTTTAAGCATTCAATTAGCTATGCTTTAGGTATTCTCTTGTAGACTTTCTTGTAGTCAATTCATGCCCAGGATATGTTCTTTTTTTTGCTATTTACTTATTTCAGGATCTTCTGATCTATTCATCATTCGCCCTTTTTCCCCTTTCCGCCATCTTTTTTCTTCCTCGGGGAGAAGTACATTATTGTTCAGTAGTTTTTCTCTCGATTGCGTCGTTAGGATTATCTACATTGTTGTTAAACATGGTTATTGGCTTATAGTTTCTTAAGATCGTTCTTTTTTTTGCATTTGTTGTATTAGCGTTGCCCATTCTTTGACCATCTACTCTGGTACGTCTGTTTTGTGGATATGTAAAGTCATTAAATTTAAAACCAGTATGCATGTATTCCATCGTGGCATTCTACTTTCCAGTTTGTCATTTTCCTTGGGGTTGTCTTAATTGTTTCTTCATTAATGTATGTTTGCGTTTCTTCTTAAATTTTCTGTAGTTCATCTTTCATTTTTTTCAGACATTTTGCATATTTGTTGTGTTTTAGGGACTTTTCCAATATTTTGCTACGGAAGTGTTTTGTCGCCGTCGGGTCCGGTTTTTCTGTTGCTGTTCTTTCTCCGTTTAAGTTTTTGTAAAACTGGCTTTCATTGTTTTCAAAGGTTCTGTTCTGGTTGTGCTGTACCGATTTGTATCTATATCGTATCTTCTTTCGATTGTTGCTAAGTTTTGTTTTAGTTATTCATGTTTCTTATTAAGTCTTTCATTGTGATTCAGATTTCTGCTCCTCAATCGTTTCATGTTCTCTTTCATCCTGTTTAGTGTTTTAGCTTTTTTTCGAAGTTTGTTTATCTGTGATTCGCATGAAGGTTTTGTTGGTCTATTCTTTTGGACAGTCTTTTTTCTCTGTTTAGTTTCATATTTATTGATTCCCCCGCATATGTAAAATTGATTAAGGATGTGATAGTATATGTTTAGATGTACACAAAGAGTCCGGTTTCTTTCTCTGTTTCAACTTTCAACTTATTCCAATCTTCGATCCTTAAGGATTGGAGTTTGGTTTGTTCTCGGACATGAACCGTTTCTAACTTCCTTGCTTCTTCCACAGTGAGTTCTGTGATTTCGTAGTATTCGACCTCTTCAGTTCCCAGTGTGTATGTTTTGCCTGTTTTCTACCTGTGGTTTTACATTAAGTGGTGTTTCTTGATATGTTATGCAAGTTATCTTTTGTTTGAGTTCCGTTTACCTCAGCTCAAAGAACCACTCTCTCTTGTGTATGTGTCTTGCTTGATCTGCTATACTTTGTTCCGGTGGGGGGGGGGCAATCAGTAGAAATATCCCATAGAGTTTTCATTCATTCCCGGTAGTGTATTTCTGTTGAGTAGCGGTGTTTGTAGTACCATTCCATTTCCAGTTGTTGTTGTTGTTGGTGGTGGTGGTGGTGGTGGTTGTGGTGGTGGTGGTGGTGGTGAATGTGTTGTTGTTGTTGTTGTTGTTGTTGTTGTTGGTGGTGGTGGTGGTGGTGGTGGTGGTGAATGTGTTGTTGTTGTTGTTGTTGTTGTTGTTGTTGTTGTTGTTGGTGGTGGTGGTGGTGGTGGTGGTGGTGGTGGTGAATGTGGTGGTGTTGTTGTTGGTGGTGGTGTGTGTTTTTTTTACAAATTTTATTATTATTATTATTATTATTATTATTATTATTATTATTTCTCGTGCATCTCGAACTACAGTGGGGTTCGCAATTATGGATTTCTGTGTCTACAGGCTTGTAATTTAATATAATTAGCACTGTGTGACCGTAACTTTAATTGTCACAAAATTCAGAGGTAGATATTTTATTAGTTGGATTTATTCGCATGGTGTTGATTTCTACTAAGAGTGTTCTTTTTCAATTAGGAGCAGGAGAGGAGTGTTGATTCGTAAGGTGCGGAGCTATGACATTGGTATGGGATAAATGCATTGTTGATCTCCTCGACAAAATCGAGAGGCAAGAATTATTTTTGATAGTAAGGTTAGTGGTATTAAATTTACTGTAATTAATGATGAGTTTTTTTAGAAGCATGGTCATTACCGGATTCCTCTGAAATAGGGCCCGATATCCGCACATAAGTTGTCTGTCATATTCAGCACCATTTGAATTACAGAGAAAATGCTGCCTAAATATATATATATATATATATATACGACCTGCTGATGTGGCAACTGAATTTTCACTTAGACGTCATGTTACTCATTTATACGGCAATGTATGGTGGACACATTGTTAAGCGCCGCGACTACTGAGTAAAACTGTATTTCGTATTAGGGTTGACATCTAGTGACTGGCAGAGATTGGTTCCTCCCATACTGATGATTGCACGTTGTGTATGACACACATGTGTATATAGGTTAATTTTACAATGTTATTTATAAAGCACTAGCAACCCGTGCTCCGGCGTTGCCCGGGGAAATATAACAGCCTGATTATAATTTTTAAGTTAAATAAATAGATTCAGAAAATAAATCATTTCACTGGGTATATAAGATATGCATATTATAGTTGCATTCCCCCCAAAAAAAATTAATTAAAATAAAAAAAAAGTTATCTGTAGAAAGAAAGAAGAAATATATGTATCAACCAAATTATAGAAATACATAAATTGAAACAATAAATAAAAGTTATGGTTGTCGATTGAGTTTTTCCATGGTCATTGGAATGCATTATAATATATATATATATATATATATATATATATATATATATATATAATTATATATATATATATATAATTATATATATATATATATTTATATTTATATATATACATATACATATATCTATATATTGATTCATTTTACTTCTATCGAAGTCCTCAGAAATTAAGGGGTGACTTCCTGGGGCTAACACTTGATTTCTATATGGTATACATAGATATTCGAATATTCTATTAAAGTTGTCCTTTACCTGTCAAACGTTGAGTTGATGAAGAAGTTAAACACATTCATTGTTCTCTCCGCAATTGACCAGTTTACTACGCTATAGTATATATTTCTTGTGGTCTCTTTGTCTTACCGGATCCAGGACAAGAATTTATCTAGTCTGGTAGAGTATCCAGCTAAGTGTTGTTACTTTATGTAACACCACTTGGAGAAGATGCACTATTCCTGATATGAGTCTGTGTATAGCAATATTGAAAATATCTTATATGTGCTGCGAATGTTCTGTTATATTGAATATTTGGTCAGGGTTTACTTGTAGGGGGAGTATCCTCATGTCATTTTGTCCTGACAAAACTTTATACATAGAGACCGAATACACCCAAAGGTGGTGTCTAGTAAGTAATTCAAACTCCCGTGTATATGTGTGTGTGTAAACAAGAGAAAATGAGATTTCAGTAACCATGTCTTTATATATTTTATAAAAAGAGTCAGATCTTGACTGACCGTTTCATCGTCAACTAAGACAAACAAAATGCAGAGTTATATATTTGGGATTTACTATGTGTGTGTGGGGGGGGGGATGTGTACATCTATATTTATGATGTGTATATGTATAAATATATATGTATATTTATGTATAAATATGCGTATATATATATGTATATTAAAAAACTATATATATGTGTATATGTATAAATATACGTATGTATATTTATGTATAAATATACGTATGTATATATATATATATATATATATATATATATATATATATATATATATATATATATATATATATATATATATATATATATATATATATATATATATATATATATCACGTAATAATAATTTAAACAAATTTATATAGTTCCGATCGATTCGAGAAGCAAAAATAACACTGAATATTTAATACTATTGAATGGAGATTAAACACTATAATATATATATTTTTAAAATTAAAAATAATATCATCTCCGATCGCATATTTTTGTTAGGTTAGAGTATGATATCAGGATGAACAAACTACATACACTGACCGCAAAGGAAAAAATAATGACGAAGCCGATGATATCATGACGAACGGAAACTCCACCCTGCCCCCAAAAAAGTGAATGTGTGTGATCATGACAACATAATCGATAGTACACACACAAAGGAGAAGGTAATCTTTGGAGGATGATACCGTGAAGAACGAACGTATACTATACTGCCCCTCCCATTAACATAGGAGGTTATGCTTGGGAGGAAGGTATCAGGGCGAATGAAAATATACTACAAAGAATTAAACAAGTATACACCGTTTTAATGTTAATATAGTTAGGACAGGTGAACCAGCTTTTGTATTTATTCATTTAGATAACATTAAAAACAATGGTAAGGTTCATTGCAAATGTGAAACGCTGTAATAAAAATTGGCCGAAAAATATAGTCACTATTTTCTCAAATGATAGAAATATGCTAGCTAAAGAAGAACGATAACTTTCGTTAATAATTTTCGGTATTTTTCGACCTAATTTTTATTTCGGCGTTTCGCGTGTATAATGACACTTGGCATAACAAAAAACATGGTTTAAGTTTGACAAAAATGTGTTTAATGAAACTAATTTCAGTTTAAATGATATACCTGACTGAAAAAAGAATGAACCTCAAATAAGAAAAGAAATACCAGAATGGCTGTTTTTTATTATTATTTATTTCATGGCTGTTTTGTTTTGTTAATTTATTTTATTAGGTGGAGGGCGAGAAATGTTTATAACAGGTTTTAAATATAAAACTTACAATTTAAACAGAAATTACATTTTATTGGTTCGCATTTTAAGTGAAAAACGTTTTTATTTCAGACTATGTATATTTATAATTTATTCAAGAACAACTGCTACGCGCTTACAGAGGAAGTAATTCCTGGTGAGACGGTCTTATGACAACAGAACTGATACTACACTATCCACCCCATTAGAAGATATTCCGATTAAATCGAGTTTTATTTATATAGAAAAATGTCTAGTCACAAAACATTGTATTGCCAATCTGGGTAAAATCAAAGCGTAGTATCTGTTTTCCATATCCCAGAAAAATTTGCCGGGAGTTTGATGCGAATTATTTCCCTTGAAAATGTATCCATTAAAGTTATTAAAACGCTATCCTTGTTTAATAACAATCTCTTTAAATAATGTTATTAATAATTAAAATAATAAAACAATTGCGTATATAGAAGAAACATTGGGAATAAAAATTAGAACTTAATCTTACAGAACATTAATTTATTAGAAACTAAAAAAATGATTATGCAAATGAGCAATATAGAGACTTATTTTAAGGAAGTTTGAAGATCATATATATATATATATATATATATGCGTTATCTAAAAATGTTCCTGTGCTAGTAAAATTAAAGTTTTGATGTTAATATAGTTCGAATATATAAAAAAAAAACTTTCGCATTTATTCAGTTCGATAAAAATCCAGAACAAAATAACTTTCAAATATTTTTCTAGAAGAGCCGGGGAGTAAACACAAATAATGCAGGTTGCTTGCCCCCTAAAAATTCGCACAAGCAAGATTAGAGATTTCACATCCTTATACATAAAATATGAAACACAGAGAAAACAGCCAACGCAAAACAGTCATGTCCAGTTAAGACAAACCATAGCACTGTTCAAAGCAATATAAAATATTTAATGCATGCAAAAGATTTTATATAGTCAACATTCCGAAAATAAGGTAACACGAATGATAATTCTGGAAAGCGTCGCTGATTACCGCTAAAAATAATAAAGCTAGACGAGTTCTATCCTAAAGCGACAACCAAATTAGGACAAATGACAAAGGGTTGTTTATCCCAAAAGTGTATTCAAAACATAATATTCTGCATGGGCGGTAACACAATCTGGTGAATAAGGAAATTTCTAAGAATAAAATGCAATTATTAAATTATTTAGATGGCTAAACTGTGAATCAATATAGTGTCAGTAAATTAGATACTGAATTATTTAATCACACAAATATTCATATCATTACTGGCTTCCTGACCGAAAATGCACCGAACATTGATGTTATTGTCTTTTCCTTTCCCTTTGCAAAACTCAATTGTGTTCTGCTAAGCAAAAAACATAAACAACATTTTTCCTCTACAAAACAATCAAACAGAACATCATAAACACATGTTTGACGCTATGAAAAACTTGAAGCATAGACCCCATCTCATGTCCGAGACATCACCACATCTTATACCCGAGACATCATAAAAAACTATGACACCTCCAAAGCATGCAGGCCTGATTTTATACCAGTAATAATAATAAAGAAATGCTCTGCTAAACTGGCCCCTGTCCTTTCAAATCTCTATAACAAATGCCTCGCTGAATCTTGTTTCCCTGATAGTTGGAAAATTGCCTCTGCGGTAAAAGTCTTCAAAATTCTGGAGATAGTACTGACCTTCAGAATTATAGCTCCATCAGTCTACTATCTACTTATCGCTAAAATCTTTGAATTCTTAATAAATCTAACGATAGTCTGTCACCTAGATTATGCAACATTTATTACTCACAATGTATTTGGATTTAGGCAACACGGTATACTGTGGATATCCTAACGCTCATCTGTGAACTATATACTATACACTGTACAAGGCAGGTGAAGCTAGGGCGGTAGCGCTTAATATATCCAAACCTTTTGACCAGGTCTGGCATCAAGATCTTTTCATAAAGATTTATTCATATGGTATTACTGGACAAATATGTAATATAATTAGATCCTTCCGATCCAAAAGACACATCTTGGTTGTCCTCGATGGCCGTTCATCAAAGCAACATAACATAAATGCAGATGTACCCCAGGGATCGATATTTGGACCGTTTTTTATCCCTAGTTGTCATAAATGACCTCCCTGATGACATTGTGTCTAAGATGGGTACATTTGCTGACGAACCCACCATCTAGTCTCGTCATGTGGGCAAAACGGCGGCGCACATATACGAGGCAATGTCTTAATCCTTAGAAAGTTACCTGCAATCTGTAGTGAAATGGGGTCATACATGTGATGGTAACATTTAATGCTGCTAAGACAAGGCTCTTTTTCTTTAACAACTACAAGACATCTCTTAAACAACCAATTGCATAGAAGACATTGCAAGGCTGCTTAAAAGAGAGTTCGCCTCCTCGGCCGTGCTAGAATACTCATCACACCTGATAGTATAACATCTGTATAAAGCCCCATCCTCCCATGCATGGAGTATTGTTATAACATCTGGGCTAATGCACAAACCACCGTCTCTCTCTCTTGGACAAGATTTTAAAAGAGTATCAAATCTAATAGGCCCCTCACTATCCACTAAGCTTCAGCACCTGTCGTATAGCCGCAACTGCATCCTTTCGCTTGTTTTACAAGCACTTCAATGGAATGTTCTCCCATTAACTTATTTTTCTGGGTCCCCTCTCGACCTATATACGCTCGACCAACCCGTAAATCAGCTAAATCTCATCCACTTATAAGCCCGGTTTTATTCCCTTTGGATTTCTACCCTGTGGATGTTTACCCTACCTGGATTAATATATATATATATATATATATATATATATATTTAGTATTTTTATGTAGTTCCATGCCATATCATTATCACAGAGGGTGGATTAACGTCATTTTTTCCAACTTAATTTAAAATTGTAAAATGCTTCTAGGAGAAATAATATATATATATATATATATATATATATAGATATATATATATATATATATATATATATATATATATAGATAGATAGATAGATAGATAGATAGATAGATAGAAAACAAGAAGCGAATTATTCTGATCAGATCGAATCGGAACGACTATCTAACTGAAAACATTATCGTGCGTGCAGAGTTGTCTCTCGTCGAGAATTTAATGGCGAACCTCTACAATCTCTTCGGTTTAGCATTGGAGAGATTGGTTTTGCTTTATGCGCTCAGATGACTTCAATTATGAGAAATATCGATTCTTGTTCGCTTTCTACCAGCGCCCAACTCGCTACCACTTACCATTCCTTTATTGTCTGGTTATAGTATCGCCGTACACGAGATTGCCAACGAGAATTGAAAAGCCGGAACGACATTTTCTGATTAGAAATGCCGATTCATATTCGCGATTTTAGAGGGAGGCTCCGCTAGAAACTGGATCCGAATAATCGTTCTTGTTTGTATTCGTGTTGTTTGTGGCGGTTTGGAAACGAACAGAAATTAACTAGTTGGCGCCTTTTTTATTAATGTAGTTTGTTTGCTTTTTATAGTTGTTGTTTTTTTTTTTTATTTTTTAGGAGAGAGATGATTTTCAGTTTTTTGAATAGCCAATCGATCAGCTTTTTTCTGAGAATAGGATCCTCTTTCCAATTCAGTTAAAAATGTATACAGCTATCGATGCTTTCTGGGAACGCACTGGTTCTCTGTTTGCCAGGATAGCAAGTTGACAAAATCATGTGTCTTTAGAGACATATTACAATTAAATTATTCTAGATTCTGAAACATATAAATGAAATATAATATCTCATTGACATTGTTTCTGGTTATTGTTCTTATAACTTATGTTTTGATGAGATCTTATTGGTCGGCCTGAGTTACGACATTGGCAGAAGGAACGAAATTGTGTTGGTTTCTGTCGCACTAGCTAAGGTGTTCAAGGAAATATCTGGTCGACAATGTATCTCTTCTTCTATCACACTTTTAAAAAATAAACTAATCTCTATTGAATGCGCATACGGAAACATTTTGATTTATATCCGCATATTCTAGTGTTGCATTTCAAGCTTATGTAATACATGCAGAAACATAATCTGCCAGCATTATTACAAAAACACAGGAAAGTTTACGATTATTATTAAATGATTACAAAAATAATGGCTGCAAGAAACACTGGGCTTAAAAAATTCTATTTTAACACGGAAACTTTAGTTTTTATCTAATTAATTTTAACATATAATAATTAATGTTTCCTCAATAATAATATGTAATTTGTTTTAGATAGAAAACATTTTTGAAGCATAGAAGATACTAAATGATGAACATGGCAAAACATGACCTTCGCCTTCTTATGTTGCAAAAGTTCAAACTTGGGCACAATGCTTCTGAAACTTCTCTCAATATGAATAGAGCATGGGGAGATTGATCCCGGAAAGCACGAAGGTGGTTCAAGATATTCCGTAGTGGAGATGAGAGTCTTTCATGTCACGATGAATCTATAGGACGTCCATGTAATTTTGACAATGAACAATTGCAAGCACTGGTTGAGCAAAATCATCGTCGAAGTATCAAAATATGTGCCAGACCCTTGCTGTCAGCACTGCAACAGTTTCACATAATTTACAGAGTATTGGAAATGTGAAAGATTTTTCATGAATAAATGTGTTTCTGAAATGGGTCATAATTTTTGTAAGGACGTAATATCTATACTTTGAACACCACTGCCTTTGATCCATCCACATTAAAAGCTTCTTATCATGTATTCAAGGCTATTCATTTATACATTCAAAATGGCTAAGTCAAAAGAAAACCGATGATAGATACAATAGGTTTATTCAACTTGCTCTTCGTTCTAAATAAACTTCATCAACGCACCACATATTTTTTTTAATTCTAAGGTCTATTTTTCGTTAGAAAAAAAGAACAAAATTGTTCAACGTCTTTACGCATCCCGTGAAATTGTGAAATATGAACTTTTATGCTTTTAAATAAAGACAGAACGTTGATGAATATATGCACCATTTTCAGATTTTCTTTTTTTATTTCCCATAATTATATACATATATATATGTGTGTGTGTGTGTGTGTGTATGTGTGTGTGTGTGTGTGTGTGTGAGTGAGTGCGTGTGTATTGATATATATATATTTGTAATTATTTTAATGGAGTGGTGTGTATTGATATGTGTGTGCGTGTATCTGAATGTTATTAATAATGTTTAGCTATGTATATATATATATATATATATGAATGTCCATCGGTGTACCGGAGAATACAAATAGGGCAATTCATTAGTAGGCCCTTTCAATTTTAAATATATATCATTTAACTTAGATAAATTAAAAATATAAATTTTACAAATTAAACACACTTAGGGCCGAACTCGATATATTAGATAGACTCTAAAAAAGAAAAAAAAAACGTTAATAATTCAATAAAATCTATCGTTTCATCTGACCTGACAATCTGTGTCAACCTCAAGGATGGAATGAATACTCTTAGCAGTTTTCGAAGAGTCGTCTCTTTTTAATTGTCAGATTAATTTAGCAAATTAATACAATAATGATCCAACCAAATAAGGTGCAAAATACCAGCTTTACCAATATAGAATGCGTTTTACGATTTTAGCTTGAAAATAATTCAGCCCACCTAAACGAGATGCTGAACAAATGCACACACAGATACACACACACACGCACACACACAACATCTCTCTTTCTCTCTTCTCCCCTGTCTCTCTATCTTTTTTACTCTCTCTCTCATATATATATATATATATATATATATATATATATATATATATATATATATATATATATATATATATAATCACGTATCAATCCGATTTATGATTGACTTACCCTGACCCTCAAGATATTGATGTCAACTCCAGTAGAGGCATTGCGTGCAATATAGGCACTCGCCCATTAGATGATCCTTATAACATAACAGTAAATAAGCAGAGCAAGTAATCAGTCCCCTGCCAACTCTAAATGAGTAAGCTTACACAAACCAAATCAACTTGCAGTCCGTTGGTGCGATCAATTGCATCAAAACCGAGAGTACAATAAAATGCAGCTATTCTACTGATATGATTCTATCTATGGCTCACTCCATATACCGCAGAGGTATCAGAGTTAACCAAAATACTGTACGTGGTGCACGAAGATAAACACACATATAGAGAAGGTGATATGAATTGATATAAAATTTACGAAGAATTCGAATGAAAAACAGCATGAATCAATTTTTTTAAATTGAGAAATTAAGGAATAAAAGACGAAGAAAAAAAACTTATTTTGATTGAAAGCAAAAATAATAAGCCGATAGCAAGTTATGTAACACATGATTTTCTTTGTGTGATAGATTGTTGAAATGCAACACTTTTTTTATTGATAGCTTCGTAAGTTTGCAATTCCGTTAATCGCGTTTTGCATTCGAAACTCGTCATATAGAAAAGCATAAATTGAAATAGTATAAGCTCGTTATCGTCAACTATTTAGTTTTTAAAAAATCTATTTTTAGCTTTTTTATTCCTGCACTTTTGTGCCCGTATTCACACTGTTTTACATGTTCTGGTCTCACACAGCCTAAAACACCCTAATGTCTACTCTAGGATATACTTTTTACCATCCCGCATTCAACATACTGCACCACTATAACATTCCTACTTACTCACTTTTTACACCCACACTCCCAACTATACATACTCTGTTCCACATTCCAACAACTCGCCTCTACTAATCATCTCTAATTATACTTCTAGTTGTCTACCTACTATACACCCCACCCTCTCTCAACCTACCATACTGTTTTACTGTACCAACCTCGCCTCTATGTTTTCCCTGCCACGATCAATTCCAACTGTTACTATATATTATGCAGTTCTTTACAATATATGCTATTCTTGACAAAGTATTTTTTACTAAAATAAAATATCGAGGTCAAGGAAGCCTAATGCTGTGTTAAATTATTTTTTTTTGTTATTTATTTATTTCCTGTTATCTCTCTATATTTTTACGTCCTGTCGGATTTTTTTGGCTTTAAATACATTTTCAAATACACATTGACATAAATATTATCGTTTATATATTCATTTCATATTTTTAAATAATATTCGATTGTGCTAAGTACATGATTAGAGCTTAGTACTAGCATACAAATATACTTATGGTAAGTCAGTTACACCAAATAGTTTCTGTTTCGTTCCATGCAAATTATACGTCAGGAAAACAGCTGTTTTCATAGCTTTATGCAACTGAGTAGCGATTTGTACATCTTAAATATATATATATATATATATATATATATATATATATCATATTATATATACATATATATCTTTATAAAGTAAGTATGATGATATGTTTATATATTTATATATATAGGATTAACTTTCAAACTAATTAACGGATCATGAATTTTAGAACACTGCTGTCATGCGTAACAGCTAAAATGTGAGCTATATTTAGTGTAATTTAATTCATGCAGAGAAGATAAAACGTGCTATCACCTTTCGCGAAACTTCAGATTATCTTAACAAAGAGTATTAAAATAAAGTAATAGATATTTCCAAAATCTCAGTTTGTTAGAGAATTTTAATAATGTTTTAGGAGAATAATGTAGGCACAATCTACCATTTGAAAATGCAATTATGTCACATTTGCATTGAATTTTATCTATAGATCAAAATTAGGAAGGATTTCACAAATTTCAATTTCTGTTGAAGATTCCTGATTCACACGCTTTGAATTCTAGACATTTTCTAGAATCGAAAGCATGTAATAGATTTTGATGAAAATTGTGAATAAAGATTATTGACGTGAAGTTTGATATGATTTTATCTTGATTATAATATTCGTAAACTTACATAAAATAAGTGCAAACAGGGTCTGTTGGCCGATGTAATCTAACCGCACTGGGGCGAGTTTCCTTCTCTCGCAATATATATATATATATATATATATATATATATATATATATATATATATATATATATATATATTGTCAAGTAATTCTTAATATTGTAACACAATATTATAACATAATATTGTAACATATTATTGTAACATAATATTGTAACATAATATCGAAATATAATATTGTAATGTAATAGTGTGCTGAGATTGGAATTGCCAAACTCATTACTGATTTAAACATTGAGGTAAATTGCCCTTCAAAGTCATATCCAGTATCTTATCAAATACTTATATTACACCGTCTCATATCCAACCCCATAAATTCATTAGTAGCACATGCATATATTTACTAATTATATTCTCACGCATACAAATACTATTAACAAGATTCGTACAATTTACTTTTTAAATAAATAAGTTAACAACGAAGATATAGCAGTATGACATAATTGACAAGTCTTCGAGAAATAATTTAACCTCACATGTATTTTATTATTTGATGCAAAAAGTGTAAATCTACTCGCAGAAGTGTACACGTATATCTTGGGTTTGCAGTGAGAGAAAATATAGAAACACTATATATATATATATATATATATATATATATATGAGAAAAAAAAACAATGTTTCAGACAATATGTAAAAATAAAAATGGAAGAAAGAATAAGCAATTCAACAACTAACAAAAATAAACTCAAAAACTCACGTTGTAAAGTTCTGCCGAGATATTACGGTCGTTAAGATACGGCCATTTTCGTTCGGTTGGTAAACTTTATTTCAAATTTGAAATCTTTTCCGTTTTGAAATAAAGTTTACCAACCGAACGAAAATGGCCGTATCTTAACGACCGAAATATCTCGGCAGAACTTTACAACATGAGTTTTTGAGTTTATTTTTGTTATTTTTACATATATATATATATATATATATATATATATATATATAGAGAGAGAGAGAGAGAGAGAGAGAGAGAGAGAGGGGGGGGAGAGACAGACTAATATCTAATAGTTCGATGTATTAATATGTTATGGCATAACACTTCTACAGTGAACAAATGCTATCGTATTACTTAACTATCATAATAGAGGGTAGCAAACAAAAAATGTCACCAATTGAAGCATTAATAATTCAAAATCTTTTTTGTAATAAAACTAAATGTGATGCAAGTAAAGTGTTCGTCTACGCTTCATATGTCTTTCGAGTTTCAATTACGAATGTTCAAAAGACATTTAATTATATGTTCAAAAAGTAAAACCGCGCTCTGGAGACGGCCTTAAGTATTGTCAATTACTCTGACACACAATTCTCTAGGCACTGCCCTGATTTTGTCCGATTTTGCCATCTTCATGTCTGATGATGTGTTGATAGAGATTTCATTTGTTATAACATTGCATATGAAAATTGGGGGGGGGGGTATTATCCGATGCCATTTCAACGAGTAATTTGAAGAGAGAATAGTTGCCCGATCCTGTTTATACTACTTTCATCCGAAACAACATTTGTCTCTTTTACCAATGCTGACAAAACCTTCCATGTCCACTACATATCGCTCAGTATTGATCAACACAGAGGTGATAATTTAGAGTATATAATTGAATAGCGATAAGAAAAAATGGTGGGCATTCCGGGCTGTAACTGGTGGACAAGCAAGGCACATCGTATATGCACCAACTATTATTGGATGGCAAAAATGATTCTGAATTTTATTGGGTGACATGTTGGGGGAGGGGCTCAGTGAGTCAACATAGACAGAAATGTATTTTTACAAAATATTGTTGAATCGCAGAAAGGAGTGTGAATTCTATTTACTATTCCATGGGTGATATTTTTGGTCATTCCATAGTATACAATTTCAGTTAGCAAAAATATAAAGTGATCTCCACAACTATTCTGACACATCCCTTGAGGCAATTTTAGTAAGTGTGTCACGGACTGAGGGAGGTTCAGACTTAAGTAGCTATTGCTCTGTCTTCTTGGAGGATACGTGTGACAAATTGCCTTGCCTTAATGTTGAAAGTCTTAGTTTGTCGTAAGCTCTTCCATATAATGGATTAGTCTCAATAAGCTCTTAGAGATAATCCAACATCCACTTCTTTTAAAGAATGAGATGCTGATGTAATCAACGTGATTTAAAGGGAAAGTCCTAAATATTAAAACAAGGTATAAGGCATCCTTTCAATTTCGTTTCCGATATTCTTTCTAACCTAAATTTGACATTTTCATTAAACCTATAGGCTAGTTACACATGCATATAGGTAACAACATCGAATTAAATACTATCTATTCGATAGACTTCTTTCATTTTTTTAATGAAAACAGTCTGTACCTACTCTCTCTTTGTTCCCATGGAAAGGGCTTGAGAGATCTCCAATGTTTACATACATACACAAACATATATATATATATATATATATATATATATATATATATATATATATATATATATACCCACATTCCTACCCTCTTACATATACAACAGACACAGACACAGACACACACATATATATATATATATATATATATATATGGCAATTATTTCATTTTATGTTTACTCCCAATATGTCTACCCTACATGTATCTGTACTTACATGACATTTTTTCTCTATATTATCATCCTGATGAAAGACGAAACGTTGATGTACACATAAAAAACATCCATTTTTTGGTTTTCCTTTTTCATTTTCCCATCACGTCGTATTACCTTCATCCTTTTCTTCCCATATATATATATATATATATATATATATATATATATATATATATATATATATATATATAGTCTCTGAAGTTTCTCAACCATTAAAACTATATAAAAAAAAATAAATAAATGTTAAAAAAGTTTTAGTCCCAAGTCGTTCATTATGTATTTTTATGTAATTAATTTTATTGGTGATTGCTGCGTTTTTTGTTCTTTTGCTCACTACTACTTTGATTGTCTAACTTCCTGAGTGATTAAAATGCAGCAAATTGCATTATTAAGATTATAGGGAGTATTTATCGTTAATATATATAGTTTTATTCATTTCATACGTACATAAAAGTAATCCATGGACACATGTTTCTGGCTGACAGCCGTCATCAGCATCGCTAAATTAGACAAGGATCGAAACTTTCGATATTGATATCTATAGTCTAGCGTTTTACCATCAGACTAATATGCCCTGTCTAGAAATATGCACAATTTCTATCACCTAAATATTTACTGTATTTTTATTTAATTATTTTTATTGGTGATTGCAACGTTTTCCTTTTGCTCACTATTACTTCAATTGTCACTATCTATATATATATATATAAATATATATATATATATATATATATATATGTATATATAAATATATATATATATATATATATAGATACATAAAAATAAATATATATGCATATATATATATACAAATATATATGCATATATATATATATATATATATATATATATATATATATATATATATATATATATGGGAAGAGAAGGATGAAGGTAATCCGACGTGATGGGAAAATGAAAAAGGAAAACCAAATAATGGATGTTTTTATGTGTACATCAACGTTTCGTCTTTATTTATAAGACTTCATCAGGATGATAATATGAAGAAAAAGTGTCATGCAAGTACAGATACATGTAAGGTAGACATATTGGGAGGACAAATAAAATTAAATAATGTCCACTACTGGGTGGACGTCCGTACTTGTTGGAGAATAAAAATGAATGTTGAAGAAAATGAGTGGGGTAAAAATGGAAGGATGGGGTGAGCAAGGACTAATGTGGCTGGTGGTAAGAGAAAGAGGAGGGGGATGAGCAGGGGTAAAGTGGATGGCAGAGAGGGAGTGGAGGAAGATGGGGAGGGAGGTGTTTGACCCCATGGGCAACACCCTTAGCGGTGTATTGGCCTGCCTCTTTTTAGAATTCTTAGAATCCGGTAGTTTCAAATATAGACTACCCCCTAACATCGAATACTTTAGATACATAGATGATATTTTAATTTTCCTCCCCACAGACATACAAATCAATCATGTTAAAGATAAACTCAACACACTAGAACCCTCCATAAAATTCACCCATGAGACTGAAATAAACGGCTCTATTCCCTTCCTTGATACTCTTATAATTAAGTCCAACAACAAACTAGAATTTAAGGTACACCGCAAAAACACTCACAAAAATGACTACATACATTTCTACTCCCACCACCATAGCAAGATCAAAACAGGTATAATTATAGGCTTCTTCGTACGCGCCCTTAGAATATGTAGCCCCCCACACATATATGAAGAAATAAAGTACATTTTGAATTCCCTAAAAACATTGCAATACCCCACACATTTTATATTAAATGCCAAGAAAAAAGCCTTCCAAATAATCTCCAGAAACACCACACAAAAAAATCAAACTCCTAACACCTCTCTCATAGACAGACCCCTTCTTCTACCCACGCATTCCAATAACACATCCATATGCAACACGCTTAACAAACTAGGCATTCCAACAATACAAACCACATCTCAATCCATAAAACAAACTTTAAACACATCCAGACATTTCCAAAAAACACCCACATCCCATGCCGGCTTATATACTGTGCCTTGCAATGATTGCCATCAATTTTACGTGGGAGAAACACAACGTGAACTAAGGAAACGATTAAATGAACACAAAAGGGACATAAAAAACAACAACCCTCTTAGTGCACTTTTCTCCCATGCACTAGAACATGGTCATGCGTTCAAATTTGAACAAGCCAAAATCACTAAATACATCCACAACAAATCTCGGCGAAGACTATTGGAAACTGCCCTCATCACCGCCTCCATCACCATCAAGCAACGAAATGGTTTCTTTAACCTATCATCCTTAATAAGCAAGATCATCCTCACAGAACAAAGACTCTTATCTGATCATAGTTAACTTTTATTTTCATCTCTAACCTTTATGACACTCTTCCATTTACTCACACCCTTCCTTTTTCTCCTTGAATCTTCATTTTCTCCTTACTTTTTCCGTTTTTCCCTCACATTTTTAACACTGCAGTCCAAATAAACTTTCTAACGTTCTAAATATTTCAAATATTCCATACCCACCCTTTCAATCACCGCCCTCCTCCACCCCTCCAATCCCTCACTCATTGCTATCATTTTCCAAATATTTCAAATATTTCACACCCTATCACAACAAATCCTCCCTCTCCCCCTCTCAACTATTTTCTCCCATACCCCTTCTTAAATTCCCTCATTTTCTCAAAACGCTCTCTAAGACCATAACTTTCGCCCATCCACCAAAATCACAGCCCCCCTCCGTCTCTACCCATCCTCCTTTCCCTGCATACACCCCCCATACACAAACATTCCAACTTACTTTTCCCCTTCAATCTTGACCGCAGCCATCTAGTCAAACACCTCCCTCCCCCCTCTTCCTCCACTCCCTCTCTGCCATCCACTTTACGCCTGCTCATCCCCCTCCTCTTTCTCTTACCACCAGCCACAGTAGTCCTTGCTCACCCCATCCTTCCATTTTTTCCCCACTCATTTTCTTCAACATTCATTTTTATTCTCCAATAAGTACGGACGTCCACCCAGTAGTGGCCATTATTTCATTTTATTTGTCCTCCCAATATGTCTACCCTACATGTATCTGTACTTGCATGACATTTTTTCTCTATATTATCATCCTGATGAAGTCTTATAAATAAAGACGAAACGTTGATGTACACATAAAAACATCCATTTTTTGGTTTTCCTTTTTCATTTTCCCATATATATATATATCTATCTATATATATATATATATATATATATATATATATATATATATATAAATAAATGTTGGATAATGACCCTGTGGGACCGGACGCATCTTGAAGTGGGCGTATGTGTTGGACATCGTTTGGTTTGGCTTGTGCGATTTAGTGCGGGTGGGCCCGTACAGTCGAGTGCAGAATAGGGCTGTTCTCACGGTTGGAGCTCACAGACGCTGACAGGGTCACCACGTTGACGAGACCTCAGATCAAGGGTCAATGTGCACCTGCGATAGGGGCTCTGTGACGTCACGGGCTTTCGTGTGGGAAGCAGAGTTTTACGAGTCTAGGTTTTTGAAGCGGGCAAAACGGACGATTTCTCTATGTAGTCTTCAACATGATAAATGGGAATTGATTTCCCTAAGGAAATACAGGCATGAAATTCCTTCTTCCCTCCTCCTCAAATGGTTAAGGTCTTAAATTAGGGAGTAATTACGATAAAGTAGGAATTTGGTCTCTCCCTCAACGTCAGTGAGGCATCTCTATCGACGATAACTGACGCCTGAATTAAAATAATCAAAAGTTTAAAAGATTGTTTTTATCGTGAATCGTGGTATGAAGTGGTTCGTTGTAGCGGCGATGTTCATGGCAGTACAAAAGCGAAGAAAGAATCCAACCACTGGACGACATCGAGACGACACCCCTCCACGCGAGGAAAAAGAACAGATACGAGAAAAAAGACGACATCGAGACGGCAAACCCTCCACGCGACGAGGAAAGAGGGAAGGATACGCGAAGATAAAAGGTATGCAACATATACATTTTTGTGTTAAACATCGCCAGTTGTTTAAGCGAGAACTGGCACGGCCCATTCGGGACGAGTATAAAAAAGAGAACTGCCACGGCCCATTCCAAGTCGGGTATACGGAGCGAGATCTGCCACGGCCCATTCCGGGAGGTATGCAACATAAATATATATATATATATATATATATATATGTATATAAATATATATAAATATATATGCTTATATATGGATATATATATATATAGTCTAAAGAAGCTTTGAGGCATTAAAAACAAATGTAAAATGCAGTTTAAATTCCCAGACAAACTAACTAAATCAAAGATAGTGCAGACTTAACATTCGTTGGAAAATTAATAAATGAAAAAAATATAAGTAAAAAAATATAGGTAAAAAAAAAGGGGGGGTTAATTATCTAAGAGTTAAACAAAAACAGGCGACCTTAAGCGTCTAATATAAATATATATACATACATATATATATATATATATATATATATATATATATATATATATATATATATATATATATATATACATATATATGCATATATATACATATATATGCATATATATATACATATATATAAATACATATACATATGCATATATATATATATATATATATATATATATATATATATATATATACACATTCATAGCGAATACTAACCTTTATCATACCAATTTGTACACTATCATATATTATAACTATACTGGTCAATATTAAGCTATTTCTATTCCATATTCTAACGGTCAGCGAATTACTTTTCTCTAAACTTGGTTTATATATATATATATATATATATATATATATATATATATATATATATATATATATATATATATATATATAATAATAATGGTAATAATCCAGGTGAAAAATATCCACAGGGTGGTAATCCAGAGAATTTTAACCGGGTTTATAAAAAGTGCTCAATATCAAAATAGAGCTTTATATGTGATAATTTTATTTACACAGACATGTACAAAATCTGCGACACTGGCATGTCGATGTTATCGATCAACAGTTACTATAAACTGAGATCTCATCAGGCAGAGTTAGAATCCGATCTTAACCTCAGATTATATTTCTCTCCAAATATGATCTGAGGTTAAGATCGGATTCTAACTCTCCCTGATGAGATCTCAGTTTATAGTAACTGTTGATCGATAACATCGACATGCCAGTGTCGCAGATTTTGTACATGTCTGTGTAAATAAAATTATCATATATATATATATATATATATATATATATATATATTTATATATGCACTCTATTCCTGTGTTAACACGTATCTTCGTATATAAATTCTTTGTATGACTGTCACAGCAAGAACTCGTCTTCCTACAACAACGGAAAATTAATTTCCCTACTCACATTATGGTTCATGCTACCGACGTAATTTGAATGTGCAAAGCATTTCTGAAAAACGCTTTCTGCCTGTTGTGTACATCATCGCACACCCGCTGTTTTGCTGATCACAACTTGGTTGTATTCAAATCCAATGTCAACAAATTATTGTCATAAGACGTCCCCCCCCCCCAATTAAAAGAGCGCTGTTGATATTTTTATCAACATTATTACCTTCGTAGCTTTCATCATCTTTCGGCTGACAATCATTTTGTCTAATTAAAACGTATCATCAAACCTTACTCTTGATAAATTGTAACCCTATTGCAACAATTAAAATATAGCATTTAATGTTAATGTCCATTTTTGAAAAAGTGAATTAATTATTTTTCATAGACACATTTTCTTCACTTAAATGTTAATAATGTTGAGGTGTATTTTAATTTGAAATACAGCTGTTTTCAATTTATAATTCAGCTATTTAAAGTTTAAGTTTAGCTTTTTTAATCGAAAGTTGTAAGAAATGCATCGGATGAAATAAAAACTTGACGATGTTTAGGTACAAGAAAACAAGAGAAATGTTATATTTGATATGCTTCCTATGATAGATTCTGGAAAGAAAAAATGAAGAGAGAAGGAAGAGAGATGATTTGTGTTGAAAATAATTGATCTTGCAAGAAATTTTCGTCCAACTAACAGTTCTTAAATAGTTGCATACTTCTTAGTAGAATGATAGTTGAGAAGAAAATATCATGGGGTTAGCGGTATTTTTGTTGCTATCTCTGGTCGGCAGTTGTAACATGTGTTAAAAACCTGTTATAGCAGTAGGGAATGTTGAAGAGACTCTTCAAGCTTTTACGAAGGCCAAGCCAAAAATTAATTGAATATTCTAACACACGTGGGCTTTTAAAAAATATATGTTTTATTAAGCTGTAAACATGTGCTATGCGGTATGTTTAGTGGAGTAGATAGATGCTTTCTTCAAATAGCGGCCCTGTAATGAGAACATATTTAGTTGGGATAAGGGACCCCCCAAGAAATCGTCTAAGTTCTTGAGATTTTATGAAAGTTATGTACATTCTAGATGCTGGTTTTTTTTTAGTCTAATTATAAAATAACTGATCTTAAAGAATTAGGCTAGTTGTGTTGCTTACCTGAAATCATGCTAATATATATATATATATATATATATATATATATATATATATATATATATATATTTGTATATATATATAGATATAGGTAGAAGGATGAAAAGGAATTAGAAAAGCGACGGAGGCAGATATTTTTTCAATTCAGTTGCTTAATGCATATATATATATATATATATATATATATATATTAGTATTTCATGTATCCACATACAATTTTATAAGGAGATATAATGGTTTATGTATCAATTTTTTTAGTATTTACTCCAACGGTGCTCGATACGTAAGTAGAGCTAGGCATAGCCTGACGATCCCCCCCCCCCCCCACCGGGGATTGAAACGCTGGACTCTGTATAGCTTAATTGCCATAAATATATTTTCATAGCTTACTATACACATATATATATATATATATATATATATAAAATGGGATTGTAGTTTGCTTGAAGCATTGATGGTATACATATAATTGTATATATATATATATATATATATATATATATATATATATATATATATATATATATATATATATATATACATTCCAGTAAAACGGAAGGTGGTAGTTTAGTTTCTGTGGGTATCAGAGCCTTAAGCAGATTGATTGTTTGTTTTGGCTTGAGAGATATGTCTGTCCTAATTGATAAGTCTGTCGTTTGATAAATAAACATGTTATTTGTTTAATCTTTCAAAATAAAATATCGTTTCTTGTAACTTCCACGTACGCTTCTAGAGAAGCATAAAAAGATGTTGTAATTTTTGTAAATATGATATTTTATTCTGATATTTCTTGCAGACCTGCGCTCTATCCGTATTATCTCTGAAGTTCGATCGATATATCAGAATAAAATATCATATTTACAAAAACAACATCGTTTATATGCTTCATACATAACTAATCATCTATAAAACACACACACAACATATATATATATATATACATATATATAGTCATCCACATACAGACTGTTTCGCTGTTTCACAGCTCATTAGTGCGGCTAGACCTGTTAGTGCCTCAAGCCGGGATTGAAACTCGACCGTTGAGCTGACGGTCAACGCTTCTAATCCCTACTCTATCATGCGGCGCTTACTGAATCTAAGATATATCTCAATGTAAACAATGCAATTGCCGTGGCACATACACATTGCTTTTTATTAAAAAGTACAGACTTTTTAGGTGTCTGATATTCTTTAGATTCGTACCAATACAATTCGATTATGTCTGCACTGTTTCAGTTGGATTTCGAACTTCGCTCTGCTGATTGTTTACTTCACTCAGGTGTGCATTATTTCGCTCTAACACCCGCCAAGCAAGAAAACATCCAAGAGGAGGAAAAATACGGAAATTAATAGTTGATGTTGTGTGTAATTGCGAATTTGCCAGCTTCTAACCAGAATATATCTATTCACTTATGATCCATACATACAATAAGAGCAACCATTTATTTAAATTTTGTTTTCTTCTTTTGATAGCAAATTTCTAACGAAATGTCAAAATCAGCTGACTAAATTGTTTGCCGTCCGCTGTTTATCGACACGCCATTACATTCGCTGAAAATAATTCTTTCTTCTAACCGGATGATGATTTAAAAGGCAATTTATTTCGAAAATAGAAATCATTTTTCGGATTTGATATTTTTACCAGTTTCTATACGGTGCCATGAAATTGAACGGAACTAGCGGAAGAAGGACAGACCGCAGGTATCGAAGATGACAACGGCTCTTCTTAAGATGTGTCCGTTTAAGACGCGCGTTAATCACGGTGAATGCTATTTTAAACTTAAAGATAACAAGACGACAGAAATGCTTTCCCAAACTGATGCGTGACAGAACGACCGAAATGCTATTTCAAACTTAAGCGGAATATACCAACGAAAATGTTATTTCGAACTGAAGCGGGATATAACGCTGAAAATGCAATTTGAAACCTAAGAGTGATGGGCAGGACAACTGGGAGAGAACCTTAACATGGAGAATCGAAGATGTATATAAAAACTAATTTCTATTTCCCGCCTGAAATTTCCCCAGCATTAAATTTGCTTCCATCCCCAATTCAGCGATTCTCATTGAATTCGCGCAATTCTGCCGGAGTCTGGAATTGACACTTGTAAATCATATATCTTCTTGTAAACAAACCTTGCAATTGTTTAAACTTACAAAAATGTAATGCAGTGCAAACTACATTACAGTCAGTTTTGTACTCATGCACTATAGCGTTCCGTCAAAATGAAAACATGAATGAGAAATATTGCATATTTTTTGAAGAAAAATCGATTATAGAACAAAATAGAGACTTTTTTATATCACAATACAATTTATCCGCATTCAAGCAATTGAACTATTGCTGTGGACCCGTTTAGGGGTACCAACAATGAAATAAAAGAACAACAGGTTTAGAGATAATAATAATGAATTGTATTGAACAGAGAAATAATTCACAAGTCAGTGTTGGCAGTGCTAGTGCCTAAATGTGACTCCAAATGTTCTCCCGGCAAAACCGGTATTTATGGTAGCCGGTTGCTACCATTTAGTTATTATTAAAGGGTAGGTAGGTCACCCACAACAACTATTAACATCAAAACTCAACTAAATTACCTTAATAACAATGTTCCTTTCTTGCTGCTTCATATTAAACGCCTGCCCTGTTCTATACACCTGTACATATAGATGTATAAAGTCCTTTACGCACGCGTGCCGTTTGTCTGCCCACCTTGGACGACGCCACCATAACCATTTCGAATCCCGGTTGCCTTTCCGTTCGCTGATACAAAACCACGCAGACACTTGGTGGTAAGTCTATAAAAAAGGTCTATTCATATGACAGAACAGAAAAATTCGCATACTGTGTGTATGAGTGAGAGAGAAAGAGAATAAGATTTCACAGCATCAGTCGCCAGACGCGTGCTGTCCCTATTTTGAGGCAAGCGAGCAAAACACGTGTTTCCTCGTTCAAGTCTCGCCGGATACAAAAGGGGCCGGCCATGAGTCATGTTATGTTATAACTTACGTCCGGTTTCACTCTCTGATCTTTCTTAGCCCTAAACCTTTCCAATAATACAAGTACTACTCTGTAACACTCCTAAAATATCAAACTTTTTATTATTAATCATGTTCATATATATATATATATATATATATATATATATATATATAATATAAAGCAAAGTTATGCGCATGCGTGTGTATGTGTCGCAGCATTAGAGTCAAATGGTTGATCTAATACTTAAGCTAGCTTCAAATTCAGAATTTACACCTTCAATTTGACGTCCTTATCGACGTCTGAAGTTCTAACATCTTTTTCAAGAACGCATTGTTCAAAAATAACATTAGACACCATCTTCCGACATTTTGAGGTTTCCTTTTAACTGACTGAGCAAACCATACTACGTATTAAACGTATTACTTGAAAAGAAAACATTTATTTTAAATAGATTAAAAATATCTGTTCACTAATACATTTTAAAATAATAAAATAATAAAAATATGCTTACTAATATATTTTTACTTTTATTAAAAATGTGTATGTTTTTCATTTATTTTAGATGATCGATAAATGTAATATCTATGCTGGAAGGTAAAATATGTCTACGGCGAACTCAATGCATTAGGTTAAAGAGACAAAAGATGCATCTTAGACAGGTGACTTTATTCGCTTTCAGTCACAATATTCGTAGCAATCGTAAGTTCGAATCTCTAACGAGGCAATTTTTAGTTTCTAGCTGATAAGACTAAATAATTTGTTTCATAAAAATGTATGAAAAGCATTTAATAGATGCTCTAAAAAGTTAAGAAACACATATTTCTTAATGGAAATTGAGTCTCTGCTGTATGAGTGACCACATGTTCCATCGGATTTCCAGTATACTCTACCTCTGGCGCTCATCATTGCACCGCACTTGGAGTTCTCTCATCAACCATTAAGTTGTATCCGATAAAAGGGTCTGATCTTCTCTGGAATTCTACTGACAATATCTTTTCTCAGAATTTGAGTACTCTGTCCCCTTTCATCAAAGTGTCCATGGTGCTATCGCTCCTCGGACTATTTACCATAACACACCTTTCAGCATTGTCTTTCTTAGTACTAAGCGATGTTGGTTCTTCTGAGTATTTTCACTGTGGAGGTAGAATATTATATGTGCTTATATATCTACTTAAAAGTGTCATTTTTCTTGGATTCGCTTTAATGTGCTTAATGTATGAGTAATTGTGCTTACAAAGTTTTACTTCATTAAAATTTGTTTTAGTCGGGTTAGTGTTATATTACTACATGGGTTGGTTTACGTTCTCTAGGACGTTTTAAAGATTTAGGCTTGTTTCATCAGTGTGGGAATTTGTAAAGTAGCAATCTACTCTTTTATTACCATATTTATAGCAATTTTCATATTTTTCGGAAGTGTTTCTAGTGTCCCTACAATCGTCCGTAATACAGTATTTCTCATTGTTCATATAAGCCATGCAAAGCTAAGCTGAAGAATACATGACTATAAATGTTGGCGAAAAGTAGATTACTAACGAATATATATGAGTGCAGATAAGAACTAATAATTAGAAGTATTGTTTTTATAAGCTGTTTGGCTGAAGTTAATTGAAGTGTGTGCAAAAATCTCGATAAAGAGAAATGTCGAAATGGTAGTGACAGTTGTCTAACAGTTGCTTAGTTGGCTTCCGGAAGTAAGCGCTCAGCGGATTTCATGTTATCTATCGTGTATTAGTTTATGTCTACGACGTTCGGTCATCTTCAACTTCCCATAACCATTTATTCCTCTTGTTGGCCTTGAATGGCTACAATAACTGTTTAATATTTCTCTATTTATATAAAGTAAGTATACGCACATGGGTATATATGTGTATGTGCAAAATTCAATTATAAACTAATTAACCGATCATTATGGATTTTGAAACACAGCTGCTATGTGTAAATGGTTTTAATGTTGGCTATATTTAGTTAACTTAAATCTTCTGCAAAATGTGTAAAAATGATGGAACCCCGTCTAAAAAATTAATTGATCTCTGATATTTGTGACATTTTAACAATATGTATCAAACAGCGATTAATAACTATTCACCAAAGTCATTTTTTTATATTTTAAAATGTTTTTCGCTGGCATAACTTCAATTATTCCTGATTTGCGTTGAATTAAATCCATAGTCATTAGGAATTAATTGAGCAATCTTCACTGAATTTTAATTTCTTCTTAAGACCCGTTAAGCTTAAGCCGTAAATTAAGATTAAAAAAAAATAAAAATCATGTAATGGTTTTTGATCTAAATTAGAAATGATGATTGAGCAAACTTCACTGAATTTCAGTTACTTCCTAAGACCCCTTAAGCTTAAGCCTTGAATAAGGAAATTTTCTAGAATATAAATCATGTAATGGTTTTTTTATCAAAACTAGAAATGATGATTCTAGACATAAGGTTTTGTGTCTTTATATTTTGTTTTAATCTCTGGATAGGGACATAAATGTGGTGCAAAACTGTTCTGTTTGAAGAATTATTGTCCCAGGACGTGCATTTTTCTAGTTACATTATGAGCTAAATAATATTGGTTGACATGTGACAAGAATTCGCTTGAAGAGCCTTTATATAGCGGACGTAATACAATTAGGATTCGAATGATGATTCTCCAACAAAGATTCAATAGTAGTTCATATGAACATGATAAGTTAATATACGAGAGCCACTAATGGGCGATGAAAATGAAAATCTCAAACATTAGAATTGTGCCAATTTGTAAACGTAACTACTATGTAGAAAATAAAACAAGAAAATATGCCAAAGAGATAACACGAACTGTGTTGCATTAAAGATGAATACCAACCGCTTGCAATTATATTCAAAACGATACAAAGCCGGTCGCAATCGATTGACAGGATATTGATCTTTTTGCAAACTTTATTTTTATACTGTTTTGTTTTCTTGGGGGGGGGGAGCGTTTGCCTTGTGTTTGTTTGTATTTAATTATAAATCTTTTTATTCTATTTTCTTTCGGCCATTTTGTAAGATCTATTTGCTTTGCGTTATGTGAGTGAGACAGAACTCATTTTGGGAACTCGATGGTATGACTTCAGGATTGTGTTCTGTATGTATAAAAGAGGATTTTTCTTATTGTAAATTATAGTGAACTCATATATTCGATCTAATCATCAATTTATACAGTTAAGCGTATATATTGTTTCATCGGAGGGTCTGTATAAAGAGGGTTTCTCAGAGTACTCTTCACGCTTTAATCCACTATAATGTTTAAGAGAAAGCTTATGAAAATGTAACAGGACACATGGTCTAGTTAAAAATAGTATGTTCATTTACTAACGGGTATTAATAAGCGTGTTTACACAAGTCGCAAGTACACTGTCAGGGCGCATCTGGCTACAAAAAGTAAAGAAAAAACACAACCCGAGAAAGTGGCCTCTAGAGAAATAAATTTGAATTTTATGATCTCGGCTCGAACATTACCACCACCCTGGTTAGTTTAAGGAACTAGTATAACAATTCTACCTGGAACAGAGCATCCCTGCATAAGAAATGTTGCCGACGTCAATATGTGTAGGTTGGTGTCATTATTGTACACATTTTCCCAAATATCAGAGGCTATGTTCTATATAGAGATATATATTAGGCCTGTCTAAATATATACGACGTTAGGCCAAAAAATATTTCAAATACGTTACGAGGTTGGTATTATAACCGCTTCAAAGTAGGCCCCTTTTGCTTATACACACTTATCCCACCGATCCATCCACTGCCGGAAACACCTCTGAAAGTTTTCTTTTTGAATGGTGTTTATATCCGCCGTCGCGTTCCACATTATCTATTTTTTCGCGTTCTCTCAACAACAGCTGCACTCCGAACAGTTTGTGGCCTGCCAGAACGCTGGTCACTTTCCGCTGATGTGCGGTCATTTTTTAATCAGTTTAACCACTCCTTAATTTGTGTTAGATATCGCATCTTTTCCAAACACCTGCTGAATCTAACGCGACAGCAGAGATGAACACCATACCAACAGACGAATTTCAGAGGTGTTCCCGGCAGTGGATGGATCGTTGGGCTAAGTGTGTGCAGGCACACGGGGACTACTAATAAGGGTAATAGGGTCCCAACCCTGTCACGCATTTTAAATATTTTTTCTGGCCTAAGGTCGGATACATTTTAGACTGACCTCGCAAGTACTGCATGGTAAGACCAAAATCTATATAATATTAACAAATCATGGTGTTTGTGGAGTTTGTTTTATTTTACAATATCAATAGTCGCGTTCGAATCTCCCGTACGTCCGTGTGTGTGGGCGAGAGCTACTAAAAGGTTTCATGGTGGTGTCAGCGTGGTTGATTTACTTTTTATTCATTTAATATTTAAATAATCTATACATTATCGATAGTTTATGATAATTTAGGAATGTGTATGTTAGTACGTAAATAAACACATGCGATTTGTAAATAAAAAGGAGTACGTAGAGAATACATTAGTAAGGAAGAAGAATAAAAAGAGACACATTTTGTTAAATGAAAACATTTTTCGCGATCGTTCGCTGCGATGATTGACTTCGGGATTTGTACAGTCGCCATATCCGAATTCGAATCTCACGTAAGTCTAACGGATTTTGTTTAAATAGTACATCTACATCATCATAAAGAAATCAACAGAACGTTATAAAATGAAACTTTACATATATATATATATATATATATATATATATATATATATATATATATATATATATATATATATATATATATATGCATACAATTAAGTGATATGTTTTTAGTATCTTTTTTAAAACATCGTCAGAAGACACAAACATAAGGCAACACTTAATTTCACCCTATCCCGGGATCGATATTTTTCAACTGATACTTTACAAAAATATCGGCTGACGTAAGAATTCTCAAAGTGATCTTATCGATTTTATAGAAAATAATTGAATTCAATAACAAATGTCCATACTTGTATAATCTATGGAGTAAAATAAAGAGAGAAGTCACTAAGATCTCTGGTATATTATAATAAAGTAATTAATTATTTTGGTAAATCTTTTATCGCAACATATCTGATTTTCGAGTAGTTTCCTGATTTTTCACGCATGCACTCTATGCATTACCACTGTTTAAATCGTAAACTACCCTCTGAGTGTCGCTTTTTTATAGGTCAATCAGTATCGATGGCAAAATCCCAGAAAAGTGGTAGCGTATCGGTCTTTGATGGGGACAGAGCGATGCTCATATTAATTATCATGGTTCATTCTGAAGTTGGAACAGCTTCAAAAGAATGTACCGCATAGTCTTGCTTAATCTACCTTTGCATTCTTTTGGTGTCAGCATTGGATAATTCATATACAAACTGGTCAATCGTATCAACGTTCCGTTTGGTAACCTATATATTGGGTTTGCTCCATATCTCATCAAAGGCGTCCGAACGTTCTTATAAGAAACGTTGTCAGTCCATTACAAGAACGGTTCTATCTGTTCTGATCAACAAAAACTCAGTTTAAATTGCATTTTTTTCGTAAAACTTACAGATTAAAGGAACGCTTCGTATTTTAGATATGTCAAAGCATCGATATAAGAGGCTTTGTCTGACATTTGGTCGATCGGTCGGTCATGCCTTAGTTGAGTGATTATGGCATAAGAATATTTTGACTATTGCTTGCCGAGCATTGGAAAATGCTAAAATAAAGCGTTCAGATGAAGGCACACAAGACAATGATAAATGATAATACATGTATTAAATTGTAATATAAGAAATTCATTTTTCAAAACTAATTGTGTTTGCGGCTTGATTAAATGACCAACTATTAATGAAATGTTTCCAGTAGCCGTATAGAACAAGACGGTTTTCGTAATACGTTCAATTCCAGTTGAGTATGATTCAACATGAGAATAGCATTTTATAAGAAAGCGAGCATATAAAAAAAGGCCAAACAAATGCTGTCGCCTTTATCCCACCTAAATTATGTGTCTCTTCATTAGTCAATAAAAATTGTCCTGCCCAACAAGATAGGTCTGATTTGGAATACAAAAAAGGTAATCCATAGTGGCAATGAACCAAAAAAGATTATTAATTAAAATAATCAGGGAGGTAACGTTTTTTTTTTCAAATTTGCGTTAAGAATTTGTTTTGCTGCGACGCTTAAATTATAAATAGCATTTTCGGTACCAAAGTATAAACCGTGTCGATTCATTATTTCAGAATATTTCGACCTCTTGGTATCTAACTCGTATATTTAATATCCCCTCTATTTACTTACCTCCCCAAGAGATAGACAATAGGTTGTTATTTTATGTTAGGGATATACACCAATAATTCATGGTTTCATATGGGTTAAATACAGATTCTCTATGAGTATTGATTTACTCCTCTCCAAGAGTTAGGCACAAGGCCAGTTTTTATCTAACTCCCACAAGTAAGATGTGACCCAAGGTAGGGTCGGGAAAGTGGGGTTTAAAAATTGTCTGGGCAGCCCCGTCGGAATTCCACCGGTAGAGGCGCCTCAGACAGTAATCAATAAACTTACTCCTCCCCAAAGAGGGGAGGTAAAGCCTGGGAAGGTGGACTTCCCAAAACTGCACAGGACAGACCCATTGACTGGCGTAAATCAAGACCCGAAGGCCAAGACAACACCAGTATGGGGTGCAGTGTCCATCGGAACAGATACTACACTTTGATCTTAGCCAAAAGACCAAGACGCCCACTTCTCTATGAGTAACAGAACCGATATTATTGTCAAAAGTGTTACTTTCACCTTTGTTTCGTGACTTTTTTCATTTGAACTTGATATTCCCAAATTGAATCAGTTCTAATTCGGACTGTGACTGATATTCTCACTAAGTTTTGTCATGTTCGGTCAAATAATGTGGACGCTAGGCGGTACATTAACTATGAAACAAAAACATAATGCATAATCATTTTAGCGTAGGTAAAAACAAATGAGACGAAAGTCTAATCTAGAAATACTTGGAAGACATGATTTGATTAACTATATCATTTCTACTACATTTCAATTTTTCCTTGTACAGAGACAAATACTTGTACTAAAAAAACGCAAAAGTTACGATGTCTCAGTAGAAGAAAAACAGAAAATACTCTTCGTTGATTATGGTTTAAAAAACAAACGTAAATTATGATGGGCTGTAACAAAGCAACTCCAGAAACAGTCAACCTGCGGGTTTGGTAGAAAAAAACAAGGTGTGTTACTTACTCAAGACGATAGAATCTATTTATGTCATTGTTTATTTACATTAAAAGATTGTTTCTGTACAATTTTTGCATCTGCATAAACTCACACAGGTAGTTGTCTACCATTCCGCGATGCGTTCTACGATGGCGTTTATTTTGCTAACGTGAACTTAACACTAACAGTAACCTTACCATTAACCTGAACCTTATCCTTATCCTAACCATAACCTGACCCAATTGTTTGGTAAAAAAACAAAGTGCATTACTTACTCAAGACGATAGAATATATTTATGGCATTGTTAATTTACATTTAAAGATTGTTTCTGTACAATTTTTGCATCCACATAAACTCACACAGGTGGTTGTCTACCATTCCGCGATGCATTCTACGATGGCGTTTATTTTGCTAACGTGAACCTAACATTAACAGTAACCTAACCCTTAACTCGAATGTAATCCTTAGCCTAACCTTAACCTAACCGATGTCTAAACAGTCTTATCCAAGTAAATCATAGGCATGCGTGTACATTACGCATGCTTGGCTTAGGTATCGCTTGGAAAAATACATGTGCTATCAATGCCTGCGTTCTCCTACAAAATACATGTAAATTAGTTTTGACCAGACATAATGAAATATTATTTATTTTCAGAACGACGCTTATAAACATTTGGTAATTCTGATATACTATCCAGTGAAGAATAGTTTATATTAAACAATATTAAATTGCCTAAATATATGAAAATCAAGAGATATACAAAACTGCTTATCATAGGTTATGTTAATTTATCTGCAATATCAGTCATTGGTAGGAAAGAAATTCAATTGTTCAAAATATATAGTTACAAAACGTATCTATAAAATAGTGTTTCTCTTTAGATTTCTC
This sequence comes from Sepiola atlantica, assembly GCA_963556195.1. NCBI lineage: Eukaryota > Metazoa > Mollusca > Cephalopoda > Sepiida > Sepiolidae > Sepiola > Sepiola atlantica. Next base: position 102,253,117 of record OY744532.1, on the reverse strand, counting down.
GAGTATATATATATATATATATATATATATATATATATATATATATATATATGTATGTATGTGTGTGTAAAATTGGTTATAATAATATAGACAAACAATGTATTATGCTAGTAACAATAATCACATCACCAAACGAATATAGTCTAACCTTTCGACCGAAATATTTTGGTCAAGCTTAAATGTTGCGATGATGTGCTTATGTTTTACTAGCATGTTACCTTATTTGTCTATATTTCCATGCAAAATTAACATTTTGTCTAAATTACTTTTCATATTTACCTCCCTCATATATATATACAGGGTGGGCAAAAATAAGGGTCCTATTTTTAAAAATTCATACCTTTTTTATTTATTGATTTAAAAAAAAAATTTTTTTAGAATAAGTAAAGGACCCCTTCCGAAGCAAGCATGAGCCGTATTAGCCCTAAGGAACGTACCCTCATTTAGAAAACATTATTTTTGCTTAAAAAACTCAAAACAGTGTAAAAAACAATACTTTAGTTTTTGTAAGTTTTAAGAAGTGTTTTTCGGCTAAAATTTGTTTTGTTTATTTCAAAAAATCTCGGAAGGGTCAGTCTACACATACATAAAGTTTGGTGAGTTTAACTTTTATTTTGTGGAAGTTATTCAAATTCAAGTTATTCAAATTTAAATATAGGACCCTTATTTTGGCCCACCCTGTATATATATATATATATATATATATATATATATATATATATATATATATATATATACATGCAGGTAAAGTACACATCCACAGTATAACATTCCAAATAATTTAAACCGAGATTATATAATAGTGCTCAATAGTAAATAAAGCTATTCGTATTAATATTTTTATTTATACAAAAATGTATATGTTGTCGATTATTAGTTATTAGAAAATAAGAGATCTTCAGGGGGGAAAGTATTTTCTCCTTGAAAAGATCTAAGTATCCAATGACTAATGATCGATAACATCGACATGCTAGTGTAGCTGCTTTTTGTACATGCTTCTATAAATAATGGTATTGATATATATATATATATATATATATATATATATATATATATATATATATATATATATATATATAATATTTCACTTGTTTTTTTTACTTCAGTCGAAGTTCTCCGAAACTAAGATTCTGCTTCTTGAGGCTAATCTTGATCTCTATATGAGATACATATCTATTCAAATATGCTATTCAAGTTCTCCTTAAGCTCTTAAATGTTTAATTAGTAAATGAGTTAAGAACATTTATTTTCTTCTCCTCAATTAACCGATTAACTATGTTGGAGTATATCTTCCTTGTGGTATCTTGGTGTTACCAGATTCCAGAACAAAAATTTATCTAGTCTGGTGTAATATCCAGCTTAGTGAGATAACATAACTTAGAGAAGGTTTACAATACCTCGTATAAGGCAGCGTATAAGCCAGTGTCGATGAGATTTATTTCGGCTTCGTATACTATTATATTTTGAATATTTAGTCAGGGTTTACGTGTAAGGGAAAGTATATTCATGTCAGGTTGTCCTAACAGACCCTTATACAGAGAGACCAAAGGCACTTGAGGACGGTGTCTAATAGCTCATTTTAATTACCTCTATATGTGTATATGTGTATATGTGTATATGTGTCCGGTTGTGTGTGTTAACTAAGAATATTATTTTGATGCACATAAGATCTAACGTTATATAACTTTTTTTCATAAATGGTGGAATATATACATATGTTTATAGATTGGTATGTACAGGATTCCTCCTTAATGTAAATAAACCGATAATTATATTTTTATAATACACCTGGACTATACTAGTTTAATCTGGAAGGGGCATAGAAAAGGTTGAAGCTCTTTGTGAAAATTCAAATACTACCGATTTTCAAATAAATTGACGATAATTATTATATATAATTTAATTCAGGTTCTTCAATTTTAAGTGCTTAGAGTATTTCAAAGATATTTTAGGAGGTCATCATCATCATCATCATCATCATCATCATCATCATCATCATCATCATCATCATCATCATAAACCGGTTTATTTGTTTAATCAGGCCAAAATAAATCCTCTCATGGGAGTGGAGCATGATTGTCCAGTCTTGATCTAAGTTTTCCCCTCTATTCTTGTCTTTGGTAAATCGCGACGGAATCCACACCCAAGAGACTCTCCTATCACGTCATCCCAAAAGAACTTGGGTCTGCCAGAGGTGGTCTTCCTTGCTGGCACGTTCCCTGGCGGGCTTTAGCAATCCAGCCATTGCTGCGCTTAACGTGCCTCAGCCACCGTATAAGTATTCTACACATATGGTTTGTGCGATTATATCTTCATTTTCATTGTTGTAAATAAAAGAAGTGCAGATAAAAGTGGATTCACAACTGTTCGGACAGGGGAAATAATTTCACTCGTCTTGGAACGGGTATGATTCTAGTGTCACTATACATCTGATGACATGAATTATTAAGTAATGAATAATAGTTGACAATCATCTTATTTATTAATTTCTAAATTAAATATTATTTTATTTCTAAATAATTACTGCATTAGTTCCTTAAAATACCCCATGTAGATGTTTTGGTGTCAGATATAAATTAGAAAATACTTTTGTTTTATCTTAGAATTGATTTATTATTATTTCTCAAACTGTTACAAATTGTTTCATGAACGTGTATAACAATAAACGATTGTTTTTTTTATTGTAACACGATGGGTCCTGGTTTAACTGTTTTTCTTGGTAATTTTAAAGGAGTTAAATAAATTAACTTTTTCTTTTCGTTGTCGGAGCAAAGTTACCATCCTCTGCATGATAGGAATAAGCCAGACAGTTTTAATATTTTCAGTTACACCAGAATTCGTGTATTCCTTCGTTAATTTCATTCACAAATAAACAAAAGTTTCCGAACTTGATCAGTTTACTTATCCCCTTTTTTCTATGGCAGTCGACCTCACTGTCAGTTTCTCTGATTTGTCTGGCATAAACAGTGCACATATTAACTAACTTTTGTTTTCGTCATTCAACCTAACTTCGGAAGTCAACCGCTGACCCGATTCCACGCGCACTGTCTTTTCGGACGCAAACATTCTTTTGGTTGTCGTGTTCTTCGACCTAATTACGCCATGGACAAGAACCGTTTTCACTTTGTTCATTTATTTCCAAAATAATTATTTGTTCTTTGTTATTTCTATTCAGTTTTCAAACTTGTCGATCCAGGTTAAAAAATCCGCCTACTGACCCATAACGTTGCACTTTTTATATTGCCTCATGAAGCAATTTGTGCAAATATCTAAATTTATTATTATTTCCTTAAAACGTAAAGATTAATAGTTATGTGCATGAATGAAAGATGCAGGGCTACAGGAAACTTCCGGGCATACTAAAAATATTCTTCACACAGCAGGAAACATTGCTATTTTTACAAATACCTCGAATGGATATCATCCGGCTGTTTTTTCCAAATGCATTCAGCGTGATTAATAGTTTATTACAATATGAAAGTAGCTATTATTTTAAGTGGACGCATGCCCCACTTGTCGTATATGAATTAACAATTCCAATGCATATTTTGATGTTTTATTATTTTGTTTCATGAATTATATAACATTTTAATAATTTATATAATAATAATGTAACGTTTTCTATATATTGGCGTCTATTTTATGAAAAAATTCGTACAAATCTTTCTAACATTTTAAAAGGTTTTATAACGATTTAATGTTCATCTTATAGTAGTAAAAAATTGTATTTACAATTTTTATAACTTTTCCAATATGGTAGCTTTTCGTTTCATAACGCTGTATGTGTTTTATAGCAGTTTTATAACTAGATTATTACTTTTTTTAATATATGTCATTTTATGACTGGTTATTTTTTGTTTTTATGAATTCATATACGTTTATAAACTCTTTCATAACATTGTTATAATAGTTTTTCTAATTTGCATAACTTATTGATTTATTTCTTTGTCTTAACGTGTGTACTTTTGTGTTTTTTTTAAATAAACAACAAACTCTATTCAAACAGTGTTGTGAGGGACGTTTTAATACATGAACATTTCGCTTATGCACCCGCCATTTTGCCTTTTATTTTAATTATTTGCGTAAAAATATTGACATTTTTAAAATATAGTTAAATATAGGCATATATGTCAATAAAAAACGTGTTTGAAAGAAAAATGTCTCCGCCATTAACATTATTTTTTAATTAATCAAGTGTATTCATAAACTCATTTACATTAGAGCTAATGTAAACTGATAGGGTAATTAAAAAAGTGTCTTACCCTATATATAAAACATTTATAGAAGGTTATATGATAAGGCGAACATGTGTGGTGTAGACAACAAGAACTGACAACAAGATAGGATTACAGTAAACGTTACAATATCTTGTTCTTTTTAGTTTGCTTTAAACTAATTATTCATATGAGCAAAATGACACAGAAGACAAGTAAAATTTACATAGAAATAAAGAAAGACAGAAAAAGTATGAATAAGATAAATGAATAATAAGTTTAAACAACACTAAAGAAAACTTTTTCACTTTTCCTTCCTTCTAGTATTGTGGTCAGCCTTGTTTTTATCCGATACATTTCCACATTTTTAATTACCTTCTATGAATTGTCTATCTCTTATATATATATATATATATATATATATATATATGTGTGTGTGTGTGTGGGTGTGTGTGTATAACAAGACAAAATTCACATACACATCGTAGTTGTCAGCACTATAATTTATTTCGGCCTCCTGGACTCTTCAAAATGCTAATTTGACAACTACATATTGTATTTACTGTGTGTAGTCTCGGGGGCATTCTGAAGAGGACAGGAGGTCGAAATAAATTTTAGTGCTGACAACTCGATGTGTATGTTTATTTTTACTTTCTATATTTTATTCTTGGTATGTTTTCTACATTGAGCTCTCATTCTCATATTTATTACCGTAATTATCACTTGAAAACTATATATATATATATATATATATATATATATATATATATATATATAGGGAGGGAGAGAGTGGGAGAGAGAGAGAAGATGGTAGTGCAGTATTAGTGCAGTTCCAACAGGATAAAAGTATATATGTAAAGGAGTAAGGCTACCAACATTTGTAAAAAGTATATTTTAACATTTATTTATTATTTCGTTATTTTATCATTTTATAAGTTTATATAACGCGTTTCAAGCGGTGGTCCGCTCTCATAACATATTCACATCCATTATATATATATATATACACATATATATATATATATATATATATATATATATATATATATATATATATATATATATATATATATCACACAATGCTTCAGCCAAACTACATACACCTTTTATATCTAACTCTATTGTTACGAACAAAGATGTATGTTTTACAGTCAATTTCCGATACATTTATTGCCAAAATATGTATTCCGTATTTGAATGTATCATGAATTATTTTAAGAGTCTCTCTAATAAGAATCAGATGAAAATAATGATCGAAGTTTATCTCAGTTACATCCCTGGAAGACAGGTACATGTGTAAGCTATTCCCCGCTGGTATTGGAAATTGATTCACATTAGAATAATGACTTTTCTTCGCCCTCGTACGTGTCAGATTTTTTCCGTTTTCATAGTTTTTATTTTTTTCTAACACGAACAGACGTTCGTTCCCATAGTCTGACAATGTTCTCTGAGATCTCGAGCCTCCATGTATATAATAATATTATTCCTTTAATATACATATTATCTGACGTGTGCAGATATGACACCTTACCGAGTGTATAGGTTACATAGTCTTTGATGTATTTTCACTCGGGGTAGCTCAGTGGATGTCATTAATATTTTCTTCTACGAAGTCGGAATGATTGGTAATTCCTGGTAAGTTATTTGATAAAGCAAGTAGCGGTGGCTGGTGCAAAAGAAAAATGATAAAAGAAGGGGAAAGTGTTTATGAATGAGGATGAAAATGTCGATGCCAAAAAGAGCTTGATGTCTATGATGATTGAGAGGAAAACAAAAGAGAATATTAAAGCTAACGAATCAGAAGAAGAAGGGCGAATGATGAAGTATAATTAAAAAGATGAAGAATAGGAGGGAAATAAAAAGTAAGCATTTTGGGGAGAAGAGAAGTTGATAGAAAAAGTAGTAAGAAAAGGAAAGGGGGAAGAATATTATAAGCAGGTGAGAAAAAAGAAAATAAATAAATGTAAAAGAATAATAGTGGATGGCAAAGAATGGAAAGAAATGCGTAGCGAGAAAAGGGGGATGGTAAGAATAAGAAGGAGGAGAAGAAATAGAAAATGAAGAGTGAGAAAGTAAAATGTTAACGAAAAGCGCGGGGATCAGTATTAGAAGAAGAAAACAAAGAACATTTGATGATGATGATGATGATGATGATGATGATGATGATGATGTATAGGAAAATAAAAGGGGAGAATAAGAAAAAGAAAAAGATAAGGAGCGGATAGTGAAGAAAAAGTATGAGAGAATAAGAAGAAGCAGCAGTAGGAAAAAGGAAATCGAACGGTAGTAGTAGTAGGAGTGGGAGCAGGAGGAGGAGGAGGAGGGAGAAACAGAAGAAGAAGAAGAAGAAGAAGAAGACGAAGAAGAAGAAGAAGAAGAAGAAGGAAAGGCACGGTGAAGATTAAGAAGATGGTTTGGAAATGTAAGAAAGAAAAGGGTGAAGTAAAAATGAAAGGTTAGTTCAAAAGAAAAGAATGTAGAAGAAGAAGAAGAAGAAGCGACGAGGAAGAATATTAAGTGGTTTATAAAAGAAGAATTAAAATAATAATGAGAAGAATTACAAGGACGAGAAGAAGGTGAACAAGTGTTATGCAAAAGAAGGAGAAGATGGATGCAGAAAAAGAAAGTGTTGTAGGTGTGTACAAAAGATTTTTTTAAAAGTAGGAAAACAATAAGAAAAGGAGGATAAAAAAGAAGATGCATCTACAGGAAAAATAGAAGAAGTGCAAGAAAAACAAGAAAGACCAGGTAGCTGGAAAATATGAAGAGACAGGAGAAGCAGAACAAGGATAACAAAAAGAAGACGACGATGAAGAATGGCGAGAATAAAACGAGGAAAAGGAGAGAGAGGATTAGAAAGCAGAGTCTGAAACAAACCAACAAAAATAAGAATAATAATTAATTAATAATAAGTAGAAATGGAAGAAGAAAAAAAGAAGAATAAAGATAAGCAGAAAGTTGTAAAAAGTAGAATTTCATATCTGACTGGTCCGATTTCACCATTCACAAGAATACCCTATTTTTCTCTATCTCCAAGAAATATTGTTTTATAAATAAATTTATTTCTTCAGGTTTGAATATACAACAGAAAATGAGCTGATGTGTTTTTCTATATGGTTTAACAAGATCTGTTTTATGTGTGTAGTAGGATATTTTCCCCTTACATAATTTATACCCCGACACCTCATCGGTAAGCGGGTAAAAGAAGAGAACTCGCTCTGCTTTTCTTAATTCTTCGTAAACTGAATTGCAAAAGAGTGTGTTCTGTTCGGCTTGTGTGATGTCTCAATAACACAGTTTTCATTCGTTAAGTTTTATTGCCATATAATCGAAGAAGAAATGTGAGAAGAGAAATAAGATGATGCAATAGCTGATACGGAAGGACATTTTAGGAGGTCAGCGAGGAGGAAGAGAAGAAAGGGGAGATAAGCTTCATGGTATAACCTTCCCTCTCACCGGTGGAATATGTGGCACAACGAGGAAGTTTTAGATACAAAGGCCAGCGCATCCAATATAATGCACTGTGGCCTCATAAAAATGCCTACGCAGCTTCGTCGGCATTCTCCGGTAGGCCCCAGGTGATTAGCAATAAACGAACACTTTCTAAAAAAGAGAAGATAAAGCCTGGGAGAGTAGACATCCTAGGACTGATCAGATCAGGACCTCAGACTGACAGTGATGCAGTGGCCCACCGTGTCGGACAGATTGTCTAAGGCGTATCGTAAACTGGCATGTAGTGTCAAAAATAATTTCAGGAGAGAAGGTTCATAAAAAACGAGCATTAGAGAAAGAAATCAAGAGTACACGTACCTAAAAGTACAACAGTGACAAAATCACCGATAGCGAATGCACATGTAAATATGTAGATAAAAAATTGATTTATCGTAAAAAAAGAAACATTGTTAATGAATATTTATATGTGAAACTAAAATATACAAACGTAAAAGATATATGACAAAGACCGAACAAAAAAGAAAAGGCGGATATTTGAGAGAGAGAGAGAGAGAGAGAGAGAGAGAGAGAGAGAGGAGACAACATACGCGAAAGTAAGACGAAAAAGCTATAAGGAACAAAAAGGCGGGATCAGTTTTTAAAATAAAGACGTAAATAGAAAACAATAGAAAAAAAGGACACAGACAAGAGATCATGACGAGACAATACACAAAACGATGCACAAAAGGCATACGATATTCTCTAAAAGAATCCGTCAATTTTAAAAGACAACGAAAAAAAAAGACCAAAGTCAAGATGGCGGATGAGAAAAAGTATTCAAGATGGCGGATGGAAAATACAAAATGGCGGATGAACGAAGTACCGAAAATTGCAACGAGGCAAACGGACGACACTGGAGACAAAAGAGTGACAAGACCCAAAAACGAAGCTGTCAATTTGATGCCTCTGAAAAGAGCGAGCTGTCACTTTAATGGACAAAACCGACGTCTTCGATCCCGTCTCTGTCACTCCTTTAAAAAAATGATGGCGCGATGCCGATTGTTACCCGTAACAAAAAGGAGACATTTTTATTTGAAACCTATTTCTTTTCAGTGAGCAGATTTATTTTCTATTCTTACGGTATTACCAAATATAACTTATATGTCTCTATGTATAAAGTAAAGTTATATTTTTGGTTGTTTAACTTCTACGGATTTGAGAAACACTGGATACACTCTGAAGGGGTTGGCTGTGTTATAATGGTGTTAAAGTGAAGCAAAGTTTGCGCAATCACTAATCAAATATATCTTGAACGAACACTGTTTAAATCTACTGGTTAAAAGAAAGCCAATGTGAACATCAGAATTAACTGGTGTTATTTCGGATTTTTCAGTCTCGGAAGTTTCTCAACCATTAAAACTATATACGGAAAAAACCCATTTTAGTCCCAAGTCGTATATATATATATATATATATATATATATATATATATATATATATATATATATATATATATATAGTCTCGGAAGTTTCTCAACCATTAAAACAAAACAAAAAAACTTTCAGTCCCAAGTCGTTCAGTGGAAAATCACTCATGTAAGTCAATTTAATTTAAACAGTTATTATATTAGTTTGCTTCTAACATTATTTAAGGATCATCATTTTTTACCATGAAAAACTGTTTCGGGAATTTAATATATATATATATATAGATATATATATTATATATATATATATATATATATATATATATATATTTATATATATATATATTTATATTTATATATATATATATATGTATATATATATATATATATATATATATATAGAGAGAGAGAGAGAGAGAGAGAGAGGTATATATTACAAACAATAATAATATAAAATATCACAACTCCAACTATATTAACCTATATTATTGTCATCAAATGCAACCAAACTTTGGATAAAAAGAAAAAGTAATACAATATTGTACACCGATACATATCTCCAATTGATTATGATAATAAAATTATATTCATTATTAACTATAAGAAATTAAAGACCCAACATCTGCTTGTTAAAATAACAATTCCTCTCCTACCATGAACTATTAGAAAGAACCAATGTTTTTTTAATGAGTTACACTGCTGTTTGAGAGAATGAAACTCCAATAATAATAATAATAATAATAATAATAATAATGATGATGATGATGACGACGACTATATTGGTTTCACAAACACTACCCTATCTCGCCGCCTACCATGTATCTTGTAAACTCTAGTTCAATTTACCAACACCTTGGTTGAGCTTAAATTTATGGTCGCCCCTGTAAAAGATATAAAACAAAAACTCGTCTAACAACTACCACTGTCAAAAATGCCCCTTTCTTCTTCTCTGTGCCTAAAACTAACCTTTCATGAGCAAATTTTCTTATCTAGAATGACCTGATTGCGGAACTCAATACCGCGGGATTGCTTCTCGGCTGACTACGCATTGTCGTTTTCAAGTCTAATGTAAAACAATTCTTGTTAAGCCGTCCTCATAAATAATGAAATTCAGTCAAACTTCCACATTCATTACATCATGTCTTAGACCCTCAAGGGAATCTTTCTTTGATAACTGGTGATTATATAGTAACAAATCTACAAAAACACAACTGCCCCTTCGTATTAATGACAGATTTTAGTAAACAACACGAAAATATTACATCCCTAAACACATTTTACAAAATTAAAAATACCTGAAACTATCTTTATTAACACACAAAGCCACACTTAATAACATTACGTACGAAACCAGTAAAAATATTTTAAAATTCTTAACGTAATACAATTGTATCCTGTAACGTCAATTTTGGAGTTCGTTCTGTTGAGTCTAACTGACTTCACGTGCGTGTTCTCCCTTCATTTTGAAATTTCTTTTTTTGTTTATTTGTTATTCTCATCTGAAATTAATACGATGAAGAATCGAAAACGTTCCTGACACATGCGGAACATGCATTAATTTTATTTATTTTAACATTTAAATCTGTTATCATTAAAAAATTAAAATAATAAAAATAGTGTTTTTAAGCAGGGGATTCTGCTATTTTAAACAATTTTTGCTTAAATTTATATATATATATATATATATATATATATATATATATATATATATATATATATATAATTATTTCCACAATAAGACCACTCGAAAACGGCGAAACTAGGACATCCGGTGTGCTTCTTTCACAGGTTGTGGGCTGCGGCGTTGTCTGATGTTGGAAATAATTATGTATATCATCTCACATTCAAAAATCTAATATATATATATATATATATATTACGTAACATGTATTTACAAATATATATGAGTCATTTTATATGTAAATATAACTCTATATATAACATATATTAGGTATTTTTGTGTATATTTATAAATATATGTGTGTAAATATATAATAAAGTCCCCCACAGACATGTGTTTCGTTGTCTACACAACAATCATTGTGGCTAGACGTAATGAACCTTGAAACCAGGAAAGAAATAAGGAAATACTGGATCTTTCATTCAGCTTAACTAGTTGGCCTTCATTGTGAGTCTAGTCTAACACAATATTTCACCAATATATAGCGCAAAGTAAAATTGGTTCATACCATTGCAAGTTTATTGAAGAAAGATGTTTTATAGTTAAAACAGTCTGGTGTCAGTATATATATATATATATTCATATATAGGAAAATGCAAAGGTCAAAGATTTCAAAACATGAAAACACATTCAATAAGCTGGGTTATTGGAATGAAAGTTCTTTATCGGAGAATTAATGTGATTTAAAAATAAGAAAAATACCCCATATAACCAACTAAAACCTATAAATGTGTATATAGATATTTCAGGTTATGTTTAGAAAATTAGTATCCATAATTATACATACCAGCAACTTATTTAACAAGAAGGACGAATCTATTTCTAAATGTATAGGGAATAAATATTTCAGATATATAAGGACCTATAGATTCACATTTCCATTAAGTTGGGCTTTATATTATGTTTTGTTTGTCTTACCCAAGTTTAACGATGCCCTTACATAACATTATTTTAATTTTAATATAAGACCTATCCTAAATAATAACATAATTTATTACGCTAATCTAGCTCTATCAGGCTTTTTGACTTAGTATATTATAAAATAAATCTGTTACCTTTCGTCTGTGAAGAAATTAGATACTAGACTTATGTGCTTATGGATTCGGTAAATTTTCGTTTGGCGGAGGTATATGAAAATATTAAATTGACGGAGTTACTTACCCTTCATTGCATTTTAGAGTCCGTTAGCCATGGAAGATGAACATGGTTAGTTCATAGTTACATAATTTTTGTAGGTTATCACCTCGCCTGATGTCGAAGATTTCGTTGTAATAATTAGTTTTTTTTTCCTGTGTTTGACAATGCTTATATTTGAATAAAATCCAAATATAAGTAATACTTCCAGTGTTTCGATTTGTTCTAACTGCATTCACAATTATTTTAAGAGGGATTAACCACTAATGTTGTTTGTTTCTCTGACGAAATAAAGCTTCGTTTTATTGGAGTAAGATCTATTTTAAAACGTTTCTGAAATTTGCTTTGCACACTGAAAAAATAATCAATACTTAAATATATTTGTTTATCTTTATTGACTTAAATTATGAAGCCTCTGATAATTAAAAAAATTATAAATGAATGTATATACTGAAGATAGATTAATATAATTGTCAATTATCTACGATGCGGTAAAATTATTATTAAAAAAATTGAAAGTTGTGAAACATATGTACACAGGGATAAATATATTTTGCGTTGAATATTTCGAAGAATGATTACAAAATATTAATTATTTGATATATTTAGTATTCTCATCAGTTTATATGGATTTATAAAGGAATTAAATCAAGTTTCAGAAGTAAATCGTGTATATGCATGTTACAACAGTACTCTATATATGGTCTGATAGTAGGTTTGAAGAGATAGACAATAGTCCTAGATGAATAAAACTGTTTTGAACGATAAGGATACCTTGACGAGGAGCAGAAATAGCAATGGATTAAGGGTAGCTTTAAAATCTTCCAGGTTTAAACTGTACTTTTATAATACGGCTTTTAGAAGTTCTTTCTTCTAATAATAATAATCTCAGTTGTAAAAAAAGTATAAAACATTTTTTTTCTCGACCAAAAAGAAATAACGTTTTTTAAGACTCTGCTCACGTAACTGTAGAATTTGCGGTCGGCAACTTTATCAACAGAAAAAAATAAAAAATAATACGATTTTTTTTTTTTTCTTTCGGCGGAAGGATTCTTCTCTTTTGGAGAGAGAAGAAAAACTCATTTATTGTTAAAAGTTAACAGCAGTGTCGGAATACCAATGAAAAAAATCACTGACCTTTCTTTAATGAGAAAAAATAAGTTGGTCTTTTACGTGCCTTTTTGTTTTTTTTCTGTCGGTAAAGCTAGTTTTTATAACTAGGACGTTATCTGGTGATCTTGCCGTTGATTTCTCCACGAAAACACGTTGTTGCGTCCATTTTAAGGTTCTCAATAATTCTTTTACTGTTACCGCGTTATCAGTAGTTGTGGTGGTGTAAGTTCAAAATCCCACGTCGCCGGTTGTTGTGGCGTCTTTTATAAGGTTCTCAAGAAAAATCCTTAATGTTCTTGTTGTTTCCCGTATAAGTTCGAATACCTCGTTGCCAGTTGTTGTGAGGTCCTATTTAAGTTTTTTATGCGAGTTTTTGTGGGGTCTCGTGTAAATTCGAATAGCTCGTTGCCAGTTGTTGTGCCTATGTAAAAGGGGGCGGAATGTAAACAAGTACTGTCAGTATGGACTGGGTTGGCTCAACACTGAGAAGCAGTTGCTCCCAGTATATATATAGTGAATGGACGAGTCAAAAGTCCGTTATAGGTCAGGAACCATTACAGTTTTTATATTTAATCACCAATATTTTTAATATAATTATCATAATTATAATTTATAAATCATTTTCATTTTCAATTAACAATAGTCACATTCCAATATACACTTCCTGCCCGTAGTCGGTAAAGGAACACCCACATAGATACACGCAAAAACGGTATTGACGTCTATAGTATGACATTGTTTTAACTGAAATAGGATATATATATATATATATATATATATATATATATATATATATATATATACATACATATATATATATATATATATATATATATATATATATATATATATATATATATATATGTATACGTACAGAGACAAAGAGATATTTAGGGACATATTTTAAAAGCGAACGAGAAAGAGATAGAGAGAGAAAGAAGAGAAAAATAATGAAATAAAAACAGAGTATTATGCGATTTTGTGTGTATGTTCATACGTTTTCTCCACATCATTTTTCAACGTGTGTTTTTCTTTTCCTTTACAGGACACTCTAAATTGTAACTTAGCACCGATTCTTCCTGTTTTCTATGATATATTATAAGACTCGATTCAATTCTTTTTTTTATTTATTATCATCTCATAACTTATTCTTAACTTTCTTCCCCCATGACCCTAAACATGTGTCACCTAAAAAGGGAAGCGTCCAATCTTTAAAAACAATCAATATTCAATATCAGAAGAGAGTACTATCGAGCCATCATGATCGACACGCCGGCTGGACACGTGATTGTCTGCGCGTGTGAATGGACAAAGGAAACAGAGAAGTGTAAAGGGCTCAACCCTTGCTCACGTTCAGTTTAAAGACTTGATCAAAAAGAAACATTAACAAATGACCCATACTTTATGGGTCAAAATCCTCAGGCCTCAGGGTCAGGTGATGTCAGCCGAAAGATGCCGTTCCCCACATTCCGCAAAAGGGCTCGACAAGATTATCAAAACGCAATTAATCTTCTGCGATAACACTTTCCAAGAATAAAAACATGTTATACATACACACACTCACCCATATATATATATATATATATATATATATATATATAGAGAGAGAGAGAGAGAGAGAGACAGAGAGAAAGATAGACGGTACAAATGTACTTACATATATACATATATATATGCATATATAATATACTCAACAACAACCACGAGTTTTGTAAGAAATAAGTGATGGATTTGTAAGCTGCCACTATATTTCTTTGTAATACCTTTCTTTTTCCAGGATACCATGTATATATATATATATATATATATATATATATATATTTATATATATATATATATATATATATATATATATATATATATATAAGTGAGTTGAGATAAACACAATTAGAACACTATTTATATCAATTTCAAGAATTCTAACGCAACGATCCATATATATATATATATATATATATATATATATGGAGCGAAGGAGAGGAGGGCTCATTTTATATTCAGCGGGAGTTGAGTGGGAGCAACTCCATTTGGGACTAAAGAGCGGTTCCTCGCTCCAAAATTATTTTTTTTTTTTTAAACATTAGTTTTTATTCAGTAATATAAAGGAAAAGTAAAGAAAGTCTCAGAGTTCACTCTGAATTATTTTCTCTGGTAGAGAGAGAGAGGGGGCTCAGGCGGAAGACGATTTAATGGTAATGTTTTTAACAATCTTTTTTTTATTGTTTTATTCTTTACCTCCCACCAACCCCGTCGACTTGCTGTCAAGCGATGAGACAGATCAAAGGCGTCATTTTGGGGAGGATATATGTAGATTCATACCGTTCTTAAGTGTATTAGTGACATTTATGTTGTTTTTCTTCTCTTCGACTAGATAGTCTGCTTGACTGGATAGAAGTATGTATGTATAATACATATAGAGCGGAAATATTAACGTTCTATTTCTTTGGAAAGATTTAAGAAAGTTGAAATACATTTGAGTTAGGGATACGAACGATTTTGACATCATCTGAGTGCAGGTCGGAAGGGGGGCGAGAGAGAGAATTCAAAATGTTTACTAGCTGACCTGGGATGATTACTAAAGCCCTTTAAAAAAGTACACTGCTATCTTTCCGTTGAATAAAAACTCCGAAAATGAGCACTCTAGATAGGGGAGGTAAGTTGCCCAATCTAGGTTTCAGAGTACAGTCTTATCTTAAATACAAAATGTTATTGTTAACAAATAATTCAATAAAGATTGATTAAAACAAAGAAGATCTCATCAAGATATCTCGTAAACTGTGTCGTAGTAGTATTTTATATTCTGAAGACATTTTATGATCACCTTGTATATAGCAGTTTTCATAGTGATATTGGTAGTTCAAATTAACGTTCCTCATCGGCATTTGTTAATCAGATGCCTGTTTATAAAGTTACAGTACATATATCTGACACTGTTATGGTTTAAACCGTGTAGTCAGCAAGTGTTAGCAATATATATATATATATATATATATATATATATATATATATATATATATATATATATATCTATATGTATGTATATATATATATATATATATATATATATATATAAATTGAGTATCAAAATAGGTGCATTGTATCTTTCAAATAATCTTGTCTTTATAAAGCAATAATAAAAGGAACTGAGTGATAAAAATATAACATAGAAAATGTACACTATTTATTGAATAATTTAATAGTTTTAACAAGGTACATATATATATGTATATATATATATATATATGTATATATATATATATATATATATATATATATATTAATAACTAATATAAGTTAGCAAAACATTTATACGGAACAAGACTTAGATTTAGTATACGGAACGTTTATGTTTTTGCCTTTTAAGGGAAGTGGGGTCTGATCAACTCTGCTGGGAAGCCATGAAATTAAATACTGTCTTGTTTTTAAATTCCCGAAACAGTTGTTCATGGTAAACAACTGATGATCCCTACAATAATGTTAGAAGTAAACTAATATAATAAGTGTAAAAACTAAATTGACGTACATGAGTGATTTTCCACTGAACGACTTGGGACTTAAGGGTTTTGGTTTTTTTAAATTTTTTATTTTATTTAGTTTTAATGGTTGAGAAACTTCCGAGACTATATATATATATATATATATATATATATATATATATATATATATATATACATTTCCACGTTTCCAAATCCATCAATTTTCAATAATGCAAGTGGTAAGAGATCATGTGATAAAATTACATTATTGTTAGCACACTTTTTACATATAAAAATATACATAAATACGAAAATATACAATTTTCTTTATACTGAGAATTCACTTCTACTGTGAAATGTAACTTGTCAAATAACATTACATCCATGATATTATTAATGTTCAGCAAGTAGAGAACAAGTGTTCCAGAAATCTAAATAATGAACAAGTTCCGCTAGGAACATGTAGGAATTAAGATCCGATGTTTGGTATACTCAGAAGATGAAATACAAGTATCATTGCCAGCAAAGTACTTTGTTAGGTTCGAGAGGGTGATGTTCCCGGACTATGAACGTGTTCAGTAAATCAAGCAATGTTGCATGCAAAAGACAGAGTAATAATTAATAAACAAAATGAGGTAGTTCAAATAACGTTTATTGAACGTGTGTGTACGTGGAATGATGAAGTGTGTGATGTATGCACGTGTGTCGATGGAAAAACAGTTCTTGAAAAAGGTATAAGAAGAAATGAATCCGGCGAGAGGAAAGTCTTTGAAAGCCGTACACAAAGAAAATGAGTTGAGAACTCTTACCGTTGTTTGACCACGTGCTGACGGAAGAAACGTGTGTTGGTAGTTGTTTTGCCGAGGCTAGTTGAAAAGAAAAAGAGAGCGAATTTCCGTTTGCACCTGGTTTTATAGTCCGAAGGGCAGATAAGATGAAGAAATTGATGGTACAGGTCTAAACAACCAAATTCTGATTAGGAAAATCTACGAAATTATACGATGATAAAGAAAAAGAAGAAGAAGATATAAAAAGAAGAATAAAGTAGTATCAGAAAGAGAAAGAGAAGAAAGGAAACAGAGAAGAAAAATTAATAGACATAGGTAAAAATAGAGGAAGAAAAGTAAGAAAAAAAAGTTAAAAGTTAAAAGGAGAAAGGAATATAGAAAACAAGGTTAGCGGGAGAAACAGGACATAAGACATACATTTATAAATATAGGTAGCAAAGAGAAATTAAGTTGGGAAGGGTCAATAAAAAAATTTGAATGACAAATAGTGTTGGGAGGAGGGGGCGATAATTAGAATTTAATATAGAGAGAAATAATATGTGTGAGAAAGAAAACGGGAGGAAATGTTGAAAAAAATATATATTATGAAACAAGTTTTAAGAAAAACAAATAACGAGTATCTTAAATTGAGGATGTTAAATGTTATAACATATGAATCGCAAAACAAAATAGTATTAAAGAAGTCAAAATGTCGTCTAAAAAGACTAGTAAGGTAATTAATATAAATAAAAATTATATAAATCAAATAATCAACATTAATATATATATATATCTTTTCATTCACTGGGTTTTTTTAACAAAAATTCTTTTAATAATTATTTTCAAATATTTGAACTTTGGTTTTTTCGAAAGCTAACTATCCATCTGTATTTCTCCTCTGATGATGAGATTTCGATCTTTGAAAAGCGTTGGCTTAAGGAAAGAATAATAAACACTAGTTTATTACTGAATACACCTTGCATTGAACAATTGAAATTTGAAATAAATTTGGACAATCGTCGCATATTTATCACTCTTTTTTCGTCTATCTCTCTCTCTCTCTCTATATATATATATATATTTATATTTAATGTGTATATAGATATATATATAACAAAATGAAATAAGATGAAATCAAATGAAATAAATAACATAAAATAACATAAAACATACAATAAAATTAAAAAGTAAATAAATATAAAACTTTAAAAGCTTAATATGAATTAAGAAAACAAAACTTAAATTAAAAAGTAGAAAAATATACTTTCAATAAAAAGGTAAGAAAATATAA
>OY744532.1:102227082-102229582 GCA_963556195.1 Sepiola atlantica | reverse complement strand
GATCCTTCGTCTATCGTCTTCTTTAACTATGCGTGTGGCAATTGATGGCGTGACAGACGCGAAACTGCATATTCTTCAATAATAATAATTTTACGGCATTTCAACCCTTTTCCGGTTATATGATACCAAATACGCTTATTTTTGGTATAAGATTTTATGTTTCAAGTTCTATATATCTTAAAATATTTATTCATGGTGTTTCGGTTGGTTATTTTGTTTTATTGAATATAAACCTTTTTTCAGGTTATTAAATGCCGAGTACCGTCAGTTTTGGTAAAAACGATGTTATGCTTCAATTCTATAGTGTTGTGATGGTACCCGTTTTATGACCTGGCACACCTACAATAAACCGGATATTTAATCTCTGGGTACATAAATCAGTGTGACCTGAATCAACACACTTTCTTTCTGTCTGCGCACATCTCCACTTGATCCAACGAATCAAATCCAGCAGCAGCAATCCATTTGTCTACCTCCTCTATCTCCTGCAGCGCTTGCTCCAGCTAACTGTTTCATGCAGCGCCTGCTCCAGATCACTCTATCCATCTCCTTCCTGCAGCTTCTGCTCCAGCTCACTCAAGCGGTTTTTTCTCCGATTCCTACTTGCAACATCTCTTTCCAGCGGCACCTGCTTCAGCGTCTAGCAATGTCCGCTCCAGCTCTTTCCAGCGGCTCCAGATCTAGCGGCGCTTGCTACAGCTTCCTGTATCACCTGCTCCAGCACACTTTTTTTTGCAGCTCTTTCTCAAGCTCACGTAAACGTGTTCTGCTCCAACTCCTTCATGCAGCACTTGCTTCCAGCCGCTTATACTCCAGCTTCTAGCAACGCAACTCCAGCTCATCCCAGCTGCTCCAGTTCCAGCGGTTCTTGCACCAGATTCATGAAGCGCCCGTCTCCGGTTATTTCCAGCGGCTCCTGCTCCAGCTTCCAGAACGCCTGGTCCAGCTCTACCAGCGGTTTTTCTCTCAGACATCTGCTGTGCCTTCTGCGGGTCCTTTCCTGCAACAACTAATCCAGCACCAGTCCATTATTCCAGCAGCACCCTGTTCCTGTCGATCCAGCCCTTGGCCACGTACACATAGACTGAACTTACAAGAGGCATCTCATCACAACTCTGGGACGTCCATCTTCGTTTTACATTATCCCATGCAGTCCAGGTTCCAGTTTCCCACGTTCCTGTCAACCCCGCCTTTATTGTTGTCAAGGTTCCAGAAATCTCATTTCTTGCTATCCAGATTCCAGCTTCAACTGCTGCTTCCAGTGACGTCACCCCCTTCATTCCAGCTTTCCCTGCTTCCAGTGACGTCATCCCCTACATTCCAGCTTTCCCTGCTTCCAATTACGTCATCCCCTTCATTCCAGCTTTCCCTGTTTCCAGTGACGTCATCCCCTACATTCCAGCTTTCCCTGCTTCCAATTAAGTCATCCCCTTCATTCCAGCTTTCCCTGTTTCCAGTGACGTCATCCCCTTCATTCCAGCTTTCCCTGCTTCCAGTGACGTCATCTCCTTCATTCCAGCTTTCCCTGCTTCCAGTGACGTCATCCCCTTCATTCCAGCTTTCCCTGCTTCCAGTGACGCCTTTCCTGTATTTTCTTTTAAGTGACGTTACTTCAGTTTCTTTCTCACGTTGTTATATTTATAGAAAATAAACAACTGCTATTTTGTAACTGTTCATCTACGTTTGTCCTCTCTTCTTTGCCATTGTCCGATCTTCGTTAGTGTAAACATTCTGAGTTGTAAGACCGATCACCCAAGAGTAGTGGCGCTGCTCAAGCGTCGCACCCGCGGTTATCAAAGTGTCTGCAATAAACTCCCTATGTGATCGGCCCCTGCAACAATATATCATCAAATATTTATTCATGGTATTTCGTTATTTTATTTTACGGCATATCAACCATTTTTATGTTATTTAATGCCGAGTACCGTCATTTTGGTAAAGGTTGTTATGCTTCAAGTTCTATATATCTTCAAATATTTATTCGTAACGTTGACTTATTTTGTTTTACGGCATGTCAACACTTTTTCCGTTTTTTTAATGTCCAGTGCGGTCATTTTGGTAAAAGTTTTCATGCTTCAAGTGTTATCTACCTCTTCAAATATTTATTCATGGTGTTTTGTTTAGTCATTTATTTTTACGGCATGTCAACTATTTTAGGTTTAATTAATGCCGAGTTGGGTCATTTTGGTAAAAGCTTTAAGGCTTCAAATTCTATATATATTCAAATATTGATTTATGGTTTTTTTGTTCTGTAGCAGAAAATTGCTGGTTCTGTATTTGGATTTGCAGCAAAAGAACTATAACATCAATGTTTAATGCATCAGGAAGTCAGTATCTTCAGACAACCTGATCTGGTAACACAAGTGTGCTCAATTGTTACATTGTACCGTGTGATTGGCATCATACAAATACTTCTTTACTGTTTATTTAAAAAAGGTATGTACTTCCCACGGCAATTGGTAGTACGGAAACATTTTTTTTACTAAGAAAAATCAACAAA
>OY744532.1:102194582-102222082 GCA_963556195.1 Sepiola atlantica | reverse complement strand
TCTCTCTCTCTCTATATATATATATATATATATATATGTATATATATGTATATATATATTATATGTATATATATATATATATATATGTATATCTCTCTCTCTATATATATATATATACAATACGCTTATACTTTTGCATATTTTGCATATAAGCAAAAGTATAATGTAAGACTTGCTTTTATAATAAAAGAGTATATAGATGACACACTAATATCTAGAGTATACTCCCTGAATTAATAACTAAACGTAATAACAACTTAAAAAAGAAAGCCGAACATTTTTTGCAATAATAAAAATCAGATATGTGTTGGTGAAACTTTATGCGAAATTAAGAAAATACTTGATGAGCAGTATATAACTCTGATACAATTAAACAGCACCTCTTAAAATTTTAAACTAATATTAAGCAAACAAAACGTAAATAAATATATTGGCTAAATATTTCACACAACATTCCCAACAAAACATTGTACATAACATCGATATTTAAAAAACATTCACTCTACTTTATAGAGAAACCGTATATTTCTAATTATAACGGCTGTTCTATTTCGCAAATAAAAATGTTTCCACAACATAGACGAACAACATATTTGCAGATTGCGAGTTTAATGTTTTTCTCTGAACTAGTAATCTTGAGAAACTCTTTTAATAAGACGAAAAGTCGGTGAACATAAATTATAACTTCCCAAAATCGGAACTGAATTCAATAAAGAACGTAGACATTGCATCCCCAAAGACATCGATATCCTGATAGATATAACATTCTTTTTATAACAGTTTTAAAGAATAAATGTATTTGAATGTGTTTGCAGTTTCATGGGGCACGTGGTTTAATAAGATCCGTAACATCTTTATGCAGCTGAATACGATACAAACTGAGCTGAAAGAAAATCTTGAAATATTGCACGGTTTTATTTATAAAAATTAATAATGAATTAGATATCCCTTTTGTTATCTTAATAATAATGAAACTTCAGTAAGTGTTGAAGATTATCATATTTCATTATTTAATTGCTGACCCTACCAGACGTTGTCCGGAGTTGTAAGTTTACAATCCTTAGAGATAAATATTTCATCTGATGCAATCAATTTATGAAAGAAAAAATATATACACTAATTTCGAAGACAATTTACAGCTATGCAAAATACTTTTCTATAGTTAAGAATAAGTGTAAAATATTAATTAATCAGTGTAACAGTTTTACATAGCAGCGTAATACGCTGGTCACCCATGGGTTGCATAAGGACCACCGGTTTTCACCGCAAGATCTTTCATAGTCCAGAGAGAAAATGAGATATAATTTCAATTTTGATAAAGCTCTAAATGAAAAATGTCGATTAACAAAATGTACTATATATATATATATATATATATGTATATATATATATATATATATATATATATATATATATATATATATATATATATATATGTATATGTATATATATATATATATATATATATATATACATGTTTAAGACTGAATGTACACCAGTACGCAAATGTTATCATCTAACATGTCTGATAAGTTATGTGCAATACTTGTTCATGAAAATGTTATCATTTAACATGTCTGATAAGTTATGTGCAATACTTGTTCATGAAAATGTTATCATTTAACATGTCTGATAAGTTATGTGAAATACTTGTTCATGAAAATGTTATCACTCCTGTAAATATTTATTAGTAAATAATATAATTATCTACGAACAATTTATAACAATGGGAAACACATAAGATGCAAGGTCAGCACTAACATTAGGATGTAACGGTTATCAAAAATGTTGGCATGACTGTCAGCTTCTAGCTAGTGCGCTCTTGAACAACATTAGAACCATAGAATCGTAAGCAAGCCTAGAATCAGGATATCCAAGTACAATGAGCCGAGAAGTGGCGACCGGGAGAAAATTAATTTTGAATTGATTTTGAATACATCTGATATTTGCTTTTATTTAGAAATTAATGTTTCTTTTAAATGTATATTGGTGGTCAACAAAATAAAAAATATATACATTTAGTGGTCCATAAAGTAAGAAAAAGTTCAGCAGTCATGTCTAAATAGAAATGGTTAGAATATAAGATGCAGCATATTTTCGCATATATGTATAATCGAAAGTGTATGAGTTGAAATTGAAAGATTTCAATATGCTGGAGAGGAAAATCACAAAAGTTCTCGCGGTTTTCTTTTAACTTCATAATGATTTTTGAAACGTATGTACATATTGATAAACATTACATAGTGTTGATTTTCGCTGCGTGATTATGATATTAAAATTTTGATTATGTCATACATTTTGCAATATATGAATTATAATATTAAGCATATTGAGTTTAATTTTATCTGCAATATTATATATGTATTCGAATATTCTGATTTATGTAAAAGATACATGTTATAGTATGTGATCACCTGGGAGGATCGCAATTGTTCTGGTCCGTCAACTTAAACGTTTCAATATATATAGTCTTAGAAGTTTATCAACTATTAAACCTATATGAAAAAAAATAAAAACACTTTTAGTACCAAGTCCTTCGGTGGAAAATTACTTTTTGTGTAAGTCAATTTACTTTTTACAGTCATTATATTAGTTCGCTTCCATAAATGTATGCTAATCATAACATTACCTAAGGGATCCTCAATTGTTTACCATATGTATACATATATATATATATATATATATATATATATATATATATATATATATATATATATATATATATATATATATATATTCTAAAGAAACTTTGAGTCATTAAAAAAAATCTAAAATGCAGTTTAAATCTCCAGACAAACTAACTAAATCCAAAATATTGCAGACATAACATTCGTTGGAAAGTTAATTAATGAAAAAATATAAGTAAAAAAAAAAAAAAAAAAAATTGGGGGGGGGGGGTAATTATCTAAGAGTGAAACAAAAACAGGAGACCTTAAGCGTCTAATATTAACACGGGGGTCATCAGCTGTTTACCGTGTAACTGTTTCGGAGATTTAAAAACAGGACAGTTATAATATTCATGGCTCTCCAATATATATATATAGATATATACATATATACATATATATTGATTAAATTTGAAGATGAGATGAATTAGATGCACATTTAGGCTGCATACATAATAGTCTATTTCGACCTTATCTTGGTCTCTTCAGATGTACCGTCAACCACGATTCGGACATCGTGGTTGAAGGTACATCTGAAGAGACCAAGAAAAGGTCGAATAAACTATGATGTATACAACCTAAATATGCATCTAATTCATCACATCTTCACATTTATACATGCTCTGCTTAATTGGACATCGAGCTCTCTTATTCGGAGTCCTACCGAAACTATTCGAACCAGTATACTATATATATATATATATATATATATATATATATATATATATATATATATATATATATATATATATGTGTGTGTGTGTGTGTGTGTGTGTGTGTGTGTGTATATCTATTAAAATGTATCTTTGAAGGTGAACAAAAACGTCGGGGTCAAAGATTATATATATATATATATATATATATATATATATATATGTGTGTGTGTGTGTGTGTGTGTATGTGTATATCTATTAAAATGTATCTTTGAAGGTGAACAAAAACGTCGGGGTCAAAGATTGTCAGGGTTATGTTTTAAGAGCGTGTTAGTAGTAGAAGGGAAGGATCGGTGGGGGGGCGTTTTTTTCTCTTTAAAAGATACTTAATAAATTGATTCAGATAGCATTTCGCCCACCCTACCCTTAAAAATGAACTTAATCCTGGTTAAACCACTACTTACCTCTTACTTTTACTCAATTTTCACTATATTCACCTCCCCCACTTCCTAATAATATTACACCCTTATTGCTACCACTGCCACCATTTAATTGTTTCTCATATTTTGATTTTCTTACTAATATCGGCGTAAGCAAGTTTTCTTCAAACAAATCATCCTAAGTAAGTCTGACAATAAAGACGAAACGTTGATGAATACATATTTTTTTTCCTTTTTGATTTTATATTACACTGCAACATTTTATTCCTGTCTTTATCATATATATATATATATATATATATATATATATATAATTCTATATAAATTTGTATACATATATGCATATATATATATATATAATTATATATAAATTTGTATACATACATATATATATATATATATATATATATATGTATATATATATAAATATATATACATATATAAAATGTGCTGTGCGCGAAAGAGATTTTAACCAGTTTCCATACGATCGATCGAAGGCACAATACATACATATTTACATTTGGTTCTTCCTTTGATTTTTCCAAATAGTAATATTTCCTATATCTATCTTTTAAGACACGCTAGACAATTTCATATGTTCGATTCTTTGAACACAAATATTGTCTCCTTTTCTCGTAATATTTTCCGGGTTGTGGAACAATATTGTGGCAGTTCACTAAGTACAAACAGTTATAGAAAAATGTGTGCATTCAGATTTACATACGACTAGGAATAAAACATCAAAAGAATAGAATTGAATCAGATTTTGATAGATAAAGAGATAGATAAATATATGAGCATACTGGCATACATTGATAGGAACAGACTTATAAATATGTATATATATATATATATACATATATATATATATATATACATATATATATATATATACATATATATATATATATATATATATATATATATATATATATATATATATATATATATATATATATGTATATATGTATATTGACAGATAGATAGATAGATAGATAGATAGATAGATAGATAGATAGATAGATAGATAGATAGATAGATAGATAGATGTAACTCTGACGGATAACTGTCTCAGATTAAAATGAAGATATATTGACACTAAATTTAATGTCAAGAATCTTATCTAAATTTTGATCAACATACATTACATGACTTTTCAACAGATACAAATATTAATATACGTTTTTTTTGTTTCACGTTTTCTTTGTTTTTACTGTTTTAAGGCATAGAAGGACATTCAATTTTTTTGCTTCCTTAATTTTTCCATCAAATTTACTTGGTTTAAAAAGAATTTTACACATGAATAACACAATTAATAACACGGTTAATTATTTATTATGTGACTTCCTATATTAAATAACATGTCTGTATGTCTGTATGTCTGTATGACCTAGTTCGGGTGATTCGTATTGTACAGACATATTAAGACATATACCCACTTCACCCACACACATATAACTGTAAGAATTACTATGACTGTAGTAATAAAAGTATATGCCCACTAAGTAATAACTATGATGGCAATTGGAAATGTAATGTTAAATCTATAAGCACAAATATATAATTATATGTTTTATGTTGATAATTGTCTGTAGTTCCGAGATTAGGAGTTTTAATTATAGATGTCAGTGTTCAAACTGACTTTCTCATCTTGGCTGCCATGCTCACAACATTTCGGCCGTTCTGCCCTCCGGCAACGGGGAATTAAGGAGTCTATCCCAGAGCCCAAAAAATGAAATCCGAGCGTGATACCCCCTGAAAATAAAGGGATTGGGTTCGAGAGTCCAGACACACGGTTCCCGAGTTCAGTACATGACACCTGATGAAGGCCGGAGGGCAGAACGGGTGAAATGTTGCGAGCATGGCAGCCAAGATGAAGAAATCAGTCTGAACACTGAAATCCATGAGGTTTTATGTTGATTTAAATAGTTTGACGTTTTACCCACTCACTATGACGCCTTGCCTGGAAATATGTATGATTTTTAACGCATAAATATTTAATGAATTTTTATGTAATTGTAAAACAGTTAGCAATACTGCGAGCCAGAAATATGTGTACATGGATTACTCTTATTTACGTATGAAATTAATTAAAATATATATATATATATATATATATATATATATATATATAATTAAATTAAAATTAAAAAATATATATATGTTAACGAAATGCCTGTCCTATCAAGTTAAAGGAGACAAATAATACGCTCTTCGGCATTAGTCTGTACCACTTAGAAAGTGAACAACTAACGAAATATATATAAAAATATAGGGATACTTTTTTACCTACATACACTGGTGTTTCATGCTTACGAAATCATCAAGGATAATTATTGCCGGTCGAAGGATTCAAACCCAGTCACAAAGTAAGCTTTGCCTTTGCAGCCCGGTATTCTACCCCTCGCCCACCAGGAACGATCACGGGAAATGAAAGAGAATTGAGTTCTTATATTATTTCGAGGCAGCGGACAGATACAGAAAGTTAGTCAAAGAGTTTTAAACTGCAGACGCAGTAACATCGCGTTATGCCAAGCTTATCAGCTAATTACAACTCTCTTAAAGAGGCACACTCTTATTTGAAGTGTGCTTATTACAATATTTATTTATTAATAAATATTTCATCAATTTCAGAAAAATATTATATATATATATATATATATATATATATATATATATATTTAAGAAAATGTAAATGTGTCGATATAATTTTTTTAAAAGTGTATCACTTTAGTTGTTTAACATAGTCGGCACCGATGCCCAGTTTAGAACCAAAAATTCTTAATCATTATTTCGTATATATATAACAAGATTTTACATTTCACAATGCATCTATTTCTTGCCTTAGATTTTCGAGCATATTCGAATCGATTTATCTGACTTATCCAGGTGAGTTATCGATAAATTAACCAATCAAAAACAAACTGCTTTTAAATTTAAATAACAATGGATGAACAAGCAATCAATAATTGATAATTCATTTGATATTTTTAGTTGACGCCGTTTTTAATTATGTCTTTCTATTTGGATCGGTTTTGCGAATTACTTTTCATTTTAAACACCCATTTAAATACCACAAATATCATTTCTTCTTTTTATCTCATGAGTGTTCTATTTCTGCGCGATTTTGTATTTTAATCACTAAACTATTGTAACGTTTTCATCAGTTTCATTTCATTTATAAGTAAAAAAAAAGTTTTTTTCTGGTTTAGCATTTATTTACTGCCAAATATATTTGCCTTACGTATTCCTTGTTTTTTCCATTTTATTCGACTTTCATGTATGTTGATACATTTCTTTTATACTTTTTTTCGTCGTCTCTTTCTAATATAAGATAGTGAACGTATATATCACATAACATATAATTAAGTTATTCGTGAATATCACGAAATGAGACGCCCAAGAATTTAGCAAATATAAATCTGTTGGCCTAAGGTGAAAACTTACTTAGTTTGTGGGGATGTAGTAAAACTTATATGATGTCACATGATTCAATAAGAGCAGATGATAGCAATGCGTCTTCCGTATAATGACATAGGCTGACAAAATATAACTAATTTGTGGTTTTATCTCTCTTTCTCTGTCCCTCTTTCTTTGTTAGTGATTTAAAACAAAAAATGTATTGAATAGATTCTTTCTTCTATACAATTTGTGTCAAGTTTGAAACTTTGATTGCATGACATGCATTCCCTCGTTCTGGTAAGATGACAAAAACCTCGTTTATGAAAAAAGACCGGCGAATAAGGTATAACGAACCCTTGTGAATAATCAGATTTCTTATAATGATGACGGTAATTTGGTTGCTACGTGTATGCCACAAGGTTGAGTAGGCAACACTTCATTTTCTTTTATTATTATTATTATTTTTTAAAAATATATATTGTTTATTATTGCAATTATTATTATTATTTATTATCATTTTTTTAAAATATTGTGGTTTATTGTAATTATTATTATTAATTATCACATAAAAAATATTGTTGATTATTGCAATTATCATTATTTATTATCATTTTAAAAAAATATTTTGGTTTATTGTAATTATTATTATTAATTATCACATAAAAAATATTGTTGATTATTGCAATTATCATTATTATTTATCATTTACGAAGAATTCTCACACGAGTCGTTACCATCAATGCGCTACTATCCAAAACGGCTGACAATTACAATTAAAGATTTTTTTAAACTTTAAACTTAAATTCTACGGAAAATATATCTTTTTTAGAGATTACCATAATTGTATCATTTATTTCTTCTTACTTGCCTTCAGCTTTGCTAAATTTATCATTCTGTCACATTCTAGACGTCAACATTGTCTGATTGACCACTTCTATTTAATTTGAAGCTAATATCGTGTTTGATATTCAACGGCTCATACGGTGTTTGTTTAAAATCGAAGTTACTAAATATAAACACTTTCAACTGGAATAGTACTCTTCTCTATTTTCTCGGTGTTTTTGAGTTGCATTTCTCTTGTTTGTCTCGAAAAAAACGGTTTTCGGTAAAGGAGTGTACAATGAGCGGGACGAACTCGTTTTCGTTAATTTCTTCAGAACAAATATATATACATATATATATATATACATATATATATATGTATATATATGCATATATATATATATGTATATATATGCATATATATATATATATATAAATATATATATATAAATATATATATATATAAATATATATATATAAATATATATATATAAATATATATATATATTTATATATATATATTTATATATATATATATTTATATATATATATATATTTATATATATATATATATTTATATATATATATATTTATATATATATATATATATATATATATATATATTTATATATATATATATTTATATATATATTTATATACATATGTTATCTTTAATATTATTTCAGAGATCATCAGTTATTTACCATGAAAAACAGTGTCGGGTACTTAAACACAAACAATATTTCATCTTATGGGTTCCCAGCGGTGTTTTTCAGACATCACCTACCTTAGAAAACCAAGAACAAATACGTTCCGGATGTCAGATATTGTATTTTGTTCCAGATTAATTGTTTTGCTTACCTATTTTGTTGTTAAAATATATCTTTACCCGTGTTGTTTTTCTTTGCTTAAAGAAACGTGTATCTGTTATTTACAACTCTACTGTATTTATAGAGTGTGGACGAGTCTATTGTACTAATTATCAATCCCGTTCGATTATTCATAGTTTTATGTATTTATATTATTACTTATTTTATAATTGTATTAACTATTTAAAAATTAATATATATATATATATGTACATGTATTTATTTATCTATATATATATATATAAGTATATTTCACTATATATATTATTTATATACGTTATACATTTCATACATATTTTTTAATATATACTTATATAGAGTGAGAGATAAATAGATAGAATACTAGATCATATTTGAATTCGTGTATAATGAAATTAAAACAAAATCTTTTATTTTGCTCGTACATTTACAAGTAATTATATTTGACAATATAAACGTCCTAATCAATTTTAGTGTCATGAATAAAATGTACGATCTCTGACATCTTAAATTTAATTTAGCGACGACATTGTAAGATTTTAGTGAAATGTCCTTTCATGAAAATATTTAGCAAGGTTTGTCACGGATCTTTAATTATCAACGTTATTTCAAAATGTATTTTACAACAAAACTATCATTTAAAATAAAGACGAAAAATACAAAAATTAGCCCGTCTCCCAAGATATTGTACGTGATTCAACTTCCACAATTTATCAGTTTTGCTGAGGACTACTTAATTCTGTCGTCCGCCTCGGGTAATTATACAATATGTTTTATATGATAGCTGAAGTACACGTTCATGTTGAGTTTATAAACATTTCTTTGAATTTTAGAGCCATGATTTGAACAGTTTATTAATGATGATCGATATCGGTTAGGTAATAACTGGAATTATATAATAGACAAAAACAACAACATAAACAAAGAGGTAAATCACAGTTATTTACCGAATACCGAGCTGTGATCAGACTACTGCCGGTCTAGAAATATGCTATATCGGGAATTAGTAGTGGGGACCGCTTAACATCTGTTGGGAGAGCGACTGGAATGGTAGGAGGAGGAGAACCACCTTCACTAGAGTTAGGGGCCAGGTCGGAGTAATCTAGATAATTCTGAGTTATTTTATGACCTGGCGATTTCGCAAAGTTGTACACAACCATTTTTCTTTGCGCTGTAAGCAATATGAAAAAGAAACAGCACAACTTCTTAAACTGAGTAAGTTTTGTGATTTTTGAAAGTATGTCAATGAAGATACGGCTCGCGTCGTAACCGAGTAGTTTGTATGCTAACCCTAACGGTAACCCTACCCCTAACCCTAACCCTAACGCTAACCCTAACCGTAAACGACGCCATATCGATTTTAGTTTGGGTTCTAATGTGAGTAAAACGCCATTTCTCATCGTCGCCCAATTTCGCCCCAATGATAGCGTATAATTGTAGAACTGAAGGCGAACTCAAATCTACAAACTTACCGATCTAACGAAAGTAATTGGTCTTTTAAACTTATTTAAATAAGTTCGGCGTAGCGATTTTGTTACCTCTCAACACAGATCTAAAATAGTTCAATAGCCTTACATAAATAAAGGCACACTAAGAAATATAAAGACACACAATGAAACATAAACATAAGAATTTAAAATATTGTTTAATAAAAGCATATATTACTGAACATTGTATGAAATATTTTTATCAATCTTTGATAACAAAGGATAGAGGTTTTCTTTTCACAGTAAACGATGATGCAATGTAAATGGTATGTGTTCGTTCAGCTAAAAGAGGACGCTAAAATGTCGGATGGTGTCTTTCTAGTTTTCTAGTTACGTACTTTTAAATTTGAATAACCAGTTTTAAAAAAAATACGTCAGTGCAAACATGCTAATTCAAAATCTGTGGTGTAACGTGGATCGTGACACATATACACACATACAAACAACTTTGGTTTATATATATATATATATATAGAGAGAGAGAGAGAGAGAGAGAGAGAGAAAGAGAGAGAGAGTAAGAGAGATATAGAAAGTGTGGAAGAGAGGTGGGAGATGTGTTTTTCGTCAAGAGTGATTATACTGATTTATCTATTAATATATATATATAAAAAATCGATAATTGCTTGTCTGACTGTCTATCGAACTTTTTAAGTTTTCCTTGACCTATTTGAATCTAAAACTCATACAAATATTGCATTCTGATCCTTGCCTTACATTGCTGTTTGCCATCTTTGTTTGCTCCACATCTTTGTTTGCTCTTACAGACCTACGTCTATAATTGGCTCACACGTGGATTGCTAGGTTGTTCGCTAAACCAGAAAAAACACTGTTTGTATTTTATTGTTACTGTGATCAAATAAACACCGTTTGAATCATGGTATCATATGTCATTTATATGTGTAATTATTATGCATTAGTGTGCCCTGAGAATTAAGGAATTTCGATTTAGTTGCTTTGATAAATTTTCGATATATACAGTTGCATTCTGGCTGTAAGAAAAATACATATTTAAAGAGATATGTCTACTTCTCTCTTTTAAGCTTTTAAAAAACTGTACACTATGAATGACTCTATCTTTCTCTTTAAAAATATTAAAACATGTACATTATTAGTGGCTCTAACTCTCTTTTTAAAACTTTTAATAACTGTACACTATGCATTACTCTACCTCTATCTTTTTAAATATTAAAACATGTACATCATGAATGTCTCTACCTCTATATTTTAAAATATTACAAACTGTACACTATGAATGCCTCTACCTCTCTGATATAAACTTGTAAAAAGTGTACACGATGAATGACTCTACATCTCTCTTTTAACTTGTATAAACTGTACACTATGAATGGCTCTAACTCTCCTTTTTAAACTTTTCTAAACTGTACTCTATGAATGGCCCTGCCTCTCTCTTTTAAATTTTATAAACTGTACACTAGGAATGACTCTACCTCTATCTTTTTAAAAGATTACAAACTGTACAC
Source organism: Sepiola atlantica (assembly GCA_963556195.1). Taxonomy (NCBI): domain Eukaryota; kingdom Metazoa; phylum Mollusca; class Cephalopoda; order Sepiida; family Sepiolidae; genus Sepiola; species Sepiola atlantica. The sequence continues at coordinate 102,210,283 of OY744532.1, read as the reverse complement.
TATGAATAACTCTGCCTCTCTCTTATAAATTTTTAAAAACTGTACACTATGAATGACTCTATCTCTCTTTTTAAAACTTTTTATAAACTGTACACTATGAATGACTTTCTCTTTTAAAATATAAAAACTGTACATTATGAATGACTTTACCTCTCTCTTTTAAACTTTTGAAAACTGTACACTCTAAATGACTCTACCTTTATTTGTAAACTTCTATAAACTGTACACTATGGATGACTCTATCTTTCTCTTTTCACTTTTAAAAAGTGTAGACTAGGAATGACTCTATCTCTCTCTTTTAAGCTTTTAAAAACTGTACACTCTGAGTGACGTTACCCCTCTATCTCTTACACTTTTAAAAAGTGTAGACTAGGAATCACTCTACATCTATTTTTTAAAACTTTTTAATAAGTGTACACTCTTAATTATTCCACCTCTCTTTTTTAAACTTGTAAAAAGTGTACACTCTGAATGAAGTTACTGCTTTAATTATTTTATATACTCGAGTTTTGTATTTAATTTAATTTACTTCACGGTTCACTTTAATAGTAAAAAAGAAAGTAAGTAAAGTTAAACTAAACTAATTCTCACCACAATAAATTGGGTTTTACTATGTAAACATTTTTTTTTTCTGTTTTAAAGATTTAATTTCACAACAAAATGGTTATCCGTGCTCTGAGCATTGTATTATCACGAAAATGTGTCGACTTACATGATTCCGATCATAGCATTAGTTAATTTCAGATTTAAACACTTTATTTTGGCTTAAAATCAAATGTGATGGGTCGACTCTATACTAGTCTATATCAGCCGTTAACTCTTTTAAACTGTCAGTTTTTTCATTTATTTATTTAGGAAAATACTTGACTTTTTATATTAAATTTTTTTAATTTACTTAACGGATAAAGTTGATAATTACAAAACAGTAAATATAAAACTGATTACAACAAATTAAATAAAAGCATTACATAACATTATCTATTATTTTTAAATACATTGTTATCGTTTGTACTATGAATGAAATCAAATCTATTTTTTGTTTTAAATATTTAACTTTAACAAGAGAAATAATTGTTAATGAATGTTATTTATAAAATTATAAAAGATAATAATAATAATAATAATAATAATAATAATAATAATAATAATAATAATAATAATAATAATAATAATAAATAGTCACAACCTCTTTTGCCGAAATACCTTGTGATTCATAATTGTATTTTTTCTAATAAAATATGTATTGGTTCAAATACTATAAGTTAATTTATAGTTTTAGTTCAATTGATTCGACCCGCTAAAGTGACGAGTTTTAGAAACTTTCCACTGATGTGCACTTTAACTAGTCTACGTATAATATAACGAGCACATTCTCTGTCTGTCTGTCTGTCTGTCTGTCCGTCCGTCCTGGAGATTTTTTGTAAACTGAAGGAGAAGCGGGTAATTACTATTTAATTAATTTCAAAGTCAGAAACATAAAAAATACATTAGGGCACATATTAACGACTAAATAAACAATAAATAATTTCGACGCCGAGGCCGTGATTTTAAATCGTCAAAGAGTAATTAGGACAAATTTGTCCGATACGCTACGGCTGAACCACCGTCACAAGTTAAAACAAACGATTTTGATTTAACTACTTACGGTAGAAAAATGATTTTTGTCATTCTTTTTAATCATCTTAAAACGAGGCTACCTATCAAAACTGGTTCTTCGATATAGTTTTGAGCGTGCGTTCGCGCTCGATTTATTAAGGGGCGGTTGGAGGGGGGCGGTAATCCCCCCTCATATTTTTTGTGACGGGGGGGGGGGGTAAATCCTCCCTCCTCCCCAATTTGTTTTTCCTTTTTAAACAAAACATATTCGGAAACAATTTTTTTTTAACTAAAAATATCTCACCACCCAAAAACGCGACAGCCTAGTAAAAATAGACGACCGTTAAGTCTATTTTTACTAGTCTATTAGTAAAACGCATGAATCCTAAATGTCTGTCTGTCCACCCCCAACTTTTATTCGTATGTCAACACTAACACTTATTGTAACTTACTATTGATCTTTCACTAACACAAACATACTTCTTTATTTACAAGCTTATAATATATACATTTTTCTTAAATAAATTTAAACTCTGATTTAATTTAAGTTTGTGGTTTGTTACTGATTTGTTTTCTGTAATAGAAATTCCACGGTGCTTTACACATCAATCTGTATAATTAACTGTTAATAAAATATTCCTTCCACGGTCAATACCATTAATAAAAAGAAGTTCCTCTTTTTTCCTCTATAAATATGATTGTCATTATCAGCTAAATATTTATGTATTACATGAAACAAATATGGTTCTCCTCTTTTCTATTTATTTTAGATTGTAGTTCTTCTTTAAACTATAAATATTGTTATTCTCATTATTGTAAGAATAATACTCAGCTAAATGTATTCAAAAAATAAAGCGAACGTATTTTTGTAAGCATGTATGTAAAATTGTACTGTTTTTATCGACGGGACGACATAATATGATATTGTAACAAATAAAAAATGAAAAATGCCGGAAGGTTAAACCTTATTGATATGAGATTTATCACCAATCACCATCTCTGCTAATCGAGATATGTTTTTTTAAAAGTGGCTAAAAACTAATAACATACTACTTACATGAAGTGATGTATTATTTATATGAAAATAAATTATTACGCGTATAAAGAGCATCATACTATAAATGTCTATCTGTTACAGTAATGTGTTTAAACGTTTGTCAACAGATAAAAATTAATAATAAATAGATACAATTAAAATTTATGTAAAACAGGTAAAGGTCGCATAGCCTGGACGCGCACGAGTGTCGTTGCCGACATCGCACACTGCCCATGGCCGTAGGGGCGGTGATTTGTTAAGAATCACCGTGTCTAGGGCACAGCATATGGAAGGCGGAGCCCATCCCTCTCCTTCCGCTGCCTTGAACCTTCCCTGAGTTTTAGTCAGGTACCCATTTACTGCTGAGTGGACAGAGGGAGTTTTCAGACCCGAAAATTCGCATTCGTGAGTGGGATCGAACCCGGGTCGTCCAGCCCAAAGACAAGTCCACAGGCCCTCCCTAAAAATTTATGTGCAGAAATATTAAAATATGTTTAGCTTCCCTAGATACTAATTAATAGATAACAAACAGAGACGAGGAAAGCGAAATCCTGAAATAACCAGAATCGGATTCTTTTATTGTGGAGTTTTTCTTTCTTCTAGATTAACTCTAATAGGTAAAACTTTAAAGTATAATTTATGTGTATATTTGACCTATTGTAAGAAGGGTAGAGGCAAATTAAGGCCTTTTCCCAAGAATATTAAATAAACTCACGGTATAGCCATTTTAAAACGGTATTTTAGAATAACCACTCACCTACGTAAGAAAACAAGTTCGTCGATGCTTATCCTTGGTATTCTATGATATCATCAGATAAACATGTATTTGATGTATTTGTTTATATTTTGTCAAGCGTGCGTCAAACGAATTGTTATTAATGAACGTTTTAAATTAAAGAGTACAGACTCGTTTCTATTCATAAGATACTAGAAGACACACCGATGTTTCCAAAGATAGATGCGGATTCCTTTGTACCATTGATCTTATCCCTGAATCAGATTTTCAAATTCCAATTTCGAAACAGAATCGATGCCTTTGGCAAACACACACCTCCCGATGTTATTACAAAAAAAGAACTATACAAAAGGTATACTGTTGGATACTTAGGTCGTTTGTAGCGTGTATATTTCAGTATACATACTTTATATAGTCCCCCACGTGTTGTCATCTCGGTTTATTAACATGAAGACAGGAGGATTCTATTACATAGACGATTTATTAGGTTGAGTACAGACAAACTATACAGAAAAAGAGATCACAGACAGTGATATACATTAAAAAGTTGCTTACTGTGTAAGGAAATACATAGAAAACCAGTGAGAGTGAGCGCGTGCGAGAGAGGGAGAGGAAGAGAGATAGAAGCGGAGATAGGTTCGGTCAAGTTTTATGCTAAGGTGACATTCCTGCGCTCTGTACTCCCATTGAGGTTTTGGGATCAGCAGTTTCTCGTGACTGCATCATTCGAGATGCTATCATGAATTGGATTGGTGCAGACTGTCCCTTTTCCTAAAATGGCGTTAAACCACTAACTTCTGTTTACACGCTGGGGTCATCTCTTGATCCCTGATCTGTCATTCCATCCGCTCTATCATTCGTTCTCGCAACCCGAAGGATGGACCTCATTATATAACAATACTATCTTTCGAATAATTATTAGACTTGTGTTTGATCTTGCTATAAAGGCTCGGTTTTCCGGACAGAGAGATAGAAAGACAGATACAACTCATTGATATGATAAGACACGCATTGATTTTGTTATCCGTTTATTTCCCATCGAACAAATTGAAAAATGAAATTCCTGGTTGAATTCAGAAACTAGTGTCACTTTTCGATTACTGTAAGCCGTCAAGACGATTCCACAAAGCCATTAATTGTCCCATCCTGATATTGACAGAAATGTCAACATTGTCTTGGAGAACCTAACAAAAAAAGTTCCAATAATAATCTGATAATCGGTATCAGTTCTGAACTTGCCTATTCTGATTATTAAATAATCATTTTAAGTACAGCTAACGTATATATATTTTGACAGCGTATATGGCATTTTCTTTCTTTAAAAAGTTCCTTATTCAACTATTTTTAAAGAAAGTTTGTATTTTTATCGAGTAACCACAAAATATACAGATTAAAAAGAAATTCTGTTAGACTTGTTCGATTTTCTTTATGTAAGTTTAACGTACATTTTTCTCATTACTTGAAATTGGATCGGTTTTTACCAAAAGTAATTAATTTAAACAATTGCGAGCGTAGGTACGTAAAACTATTAAACTACACCCCATTTAAATGGTTAATGTTCACATTTCCCCTTTTTTTATTAACATGAAAATGTATTCATATAATTTAATAGATGTCGTAATCCGAAGATATTTTAAATAAACAAAACGCACACATTTTTGACTGGTTGAACATGTATCGCTACAAATATCAATTCCAACGGGGATCATTTTAAACTTAGTAGCGTAAAGTTTTCTGAAAATCATACAAGTTGATTCAAAAAATAAAATGTTGATTATTAGGACTAATCTTCCTAACTAGATAATTTATTCACGATGTTTCTGTCGATATAACCTCTATCTTGAAAACGCATGTTTACGAACCTTGGAATATTTCTGTAGAACTCAGGAATTATTAAAATTTAAGTGGATCTACCTATTTCTGGATTAAATGACTTACTCAGACACAATAAACAGAGTTCCGACTACGCGTCGTGGAGGAAATTGATGGAAATTATGTCCACGGAATCGGACGCATCCTCTCTGTTACATATTTTTGTTCATACACTTTGGTTAATTATACCACTGTGTTCGTCTTTATTATAACCTGCCCTTCAAGGCCACAACACTGTCGACAAATATCCGAGACCTACATCTCATAACACTGGCGTTTAGATGTTATTCGAACATAACCCAAACTTGTTATGCACAACATTGGAAGCAAGGATACGTAAACTACATCCCACAACACTGGAGACGATGTACACTGATTTATTTGGCCCAACATTTTTCTTCGAACGTATGTACCACAACTTTGACGACAACGAAATTCGGATTTATTCAGACATGAAAATACACTGTACAAAACTTCCACACAATAACTCGCTATGAAAACTTGGATATTTGTCTACAATGGAAATGTTGGAGTTTGAGAAAAAAGACTTTAGTGGTATGCTCTTTCTATTTATGAACAATAGACTAAGAAGTTTATATCATATTGAATTTTAACAAGCTAAGTGTGTAAATCGTGAAAAAAAACCTCAACGTCGCGAAAAAGATTGACGAAAAAGTTGTATTGTAGAAGAAAAAAATAGTTTTAATATATTTGTTTAAGTCAAGTCGTTCAACCGTTAAGGGAAAAGCGAGATAAACTAACAAAAATGTCTGGCGATTTTCTTTTGTTAATCAGTAAAAAAACAGTAATACGTTTTCGTCACGCTCATAGGTTGTGAACAAATTTCATGTGAATTATATATATATATATATATATATATATATATATATATATATATATATAGTAGGTTTTTCAAGAACTTCTTTCTCTTTGTGAATTTTTCTGATGATTTTGTAATGTTGCAGGGACGATATTGACATGAAAATGTTGTTTGCCACAAGATAAATGAAACGGACCGTAGAAAATATAGCTTGCAGAAATGTTATGTTTTTGGAAATGGGAAAAAATAAAAAATAAAATAATAAAATAAAAACATGATTATTGGAATATAATATGAACCTGACTTATATTTGCTCTGTTGTCACTAATTGACAATCATCGATCTGAATCTTTAAAGGAGACTGCAAAGTAAAAGGGCACTGATGGTATATGCTAATACATATATTGGCATTAATAATTATATATATATATATATATATATATATATATATATATATATATATATATATATATATATATATATAAATATATATATATATATGGAAAAGTTATTTGAAGTAGCAGAATAAAAATCGAGGATTTCAAAAATGCAATTCTATAGATTTCCATGCAGCAGCAAAATGAGCAACTACACTTACAAAACGAACAAGCTAAATAGAAGCACAACTATTTGAATTAATAAAACGAATGTCTGGCACGAAACAAAATGTTTCTAAGAAATGTTTATTCAGACTCAGTCGCAACAGAGACAATTATTCGAATCGTCACATCGAAGGAAAATGGTACAGTCAAAAGCGCGTTCTCTAACAACACGATTTGGAACACCATTGATAACTTCAACTATTGTTTTACTTTTTCCTGGGATTTCCGACGCTATGAACACATATAATATAATGTTCGGTTACTGTTAATGAAAATTGAGCATACGAAATTTGTAATTTACAATTTACCTCAAAAGAGCAGCAATCTAAAATTTAGTAAAGAGATACAATTGTTGACCAAGTTATTTAGTCCAAAAACATATCTTTTTCACAAAAGGTGGAAGTCCATGAAACTTATAAAAACGGATGATGAGGACTACACAACTTTTGGAAGCGTAGTAAATAAGAATTTTTTCAGGTGTTTATGGTGGTCTCTGATTTGCATATGTGGATATCAGGTAAGATAAATGAAGAGGACGGCGGGGAAGGAAGGAGAGGTGATTTGGATTGGAGACAGAAAGGCAGAGAGAAAGTGGGTCGCACGAAATTCGGTTGGAAATTGAATTACAGTCAAAACCTTTAGAGAGAAAGGCAGAGAGAAAGTGGGTAGCACTAAATTCGATTGTAAATTGAGTTACAGTCAACACTTTTTTTTCATTCTTTTCATTATTCTGGAACAGTTAGATAACAATACCATAAAATCTGATTGTCAAGCGATACTAAAGATGAAGAAAAACGCATCGTCAAAGGAAGTAAATACTGGTATGTAAGTCTAACAAGGTGCAATGAAGAGAAAAAAATGTCTGTTACTTTTCACATCTCTGAACATCCTTGATTTGCTCTTACTGAAATGAATGTATCTGTCCACGAGTAAGATCTTTGTTTCGTTATGCTCCTAGAACTGACTTTCACTCTAGATCTAAAGTGAAATACATATCCAATATGTTCCTAACATTACTGGGAAACTGGAAGAATCTTTCTAAACGTATCTAACTTGTGATAGAATGATCTAAATGAATCAGATACTCCTATAAAGGGAACCCTGCTGCTCTATGTGGAGAGGTGTTGTGTACAACACACTTGGTTCAAATTCGACTTCACAACCTGGTCAGGATAAGCTCTTCCGTTCTTTAAAGCCCTTTTCGCACAGAGGAGACGTTGCTAGTCTTTCTTTACTGTTTCGTTATTCCTATGAAAAGAGATCCAAGCTTTGGTCTCTCCTTGTGAAACATCTATATTTAAATACAAAAATTAGTACCTGATCTTAGAGAAAGTCTCGAAAATCCTACATAAAGATTTTTTAAATATAAGCTCATATTCTTATCCTTTTCTTGGATATTACCTTCATGACCTAAATGCATTGAGCTTTTTAGTCTGAAATATTACGTATGATATATTTATTTCAAGTTCTATATAATTTGATATAAGACTGAAACTTTCAGATTAAACCTGTAATTAAATTACTTAATCTCTATACTATATATAAGCATATACATAACAATCCTATATATCGATCTATTATCGGTTAGTGAAATATGGAAAAAACAAAGTTCATATATAGTTGGATAAGTATGTTATATTGAAATAAAAAAGCTGACATACAGAACTAGACTAGACAACAGAGTATTGTTTATATATTTTTTTTAATTCAGCATGCAATATACGTAGAAATATAACAAGTGTTTTGAAACACTGGCCAGCATAACTGGCCGAGCAAGTCAGAATAATCTCTGTGAGCTAAGCTTGTGAACTGATTAACTGACTTGATTTTTTAAGTGTTGACATTAATAGGTTTCACCGGCCTAAGAATGTATGTAATTAGCCCAGGAAAATCGATAATATGTGCTATTCGAGTGTGAACATTGTCTCCATGTGAATGACTTATACCCTGTATGAGTTGTTATAACTGGCAATGTGGTTGTTGTTCAGTAAGATCTGACACTTGTTTTTGCGATGTATTGATGTTTGCAACAAAGATATGAAAGCCCTAAACATTGACCTCATGTTGCTTATTTTAATTCTTCTTGGAAGTCGATCCGGTAAGACTTAAGATCAATTTAACCGATCATCCCTCTTTCTCTCTCTCTCTCTCTCTCTCTCTCTCTATATATATATATATATATATATATATATATATATATATATATATATATATATATATATATATGTATATATATATATATGTGTGTGTGTGTGTGTGTACTAGCAAATATATTCTCCATTCAGTCGCATGGTATCAGCTGTCGAAGAACTACAAGAGAAGTTGTGAATAAACAGGTAAAACACAATTTACCGGGTTCGAGTAAACGGTACAAACGAATCGTAGAAATTTACGGTTTCAAATGTAGAAATAATTTCCTAAAAAAAAACAACGAATAAAAACACCTATCTACTGACATAATAAATCTTAAATTACATGACCATATATTATTCTTCGCAGTTTTAACGGAAACCTCATCAAGGAAAATACGCTTAGAAATGAATGACATTAAAACAAGTAACAATTTGTAACAGACAATACATACAAAAATATTCCAACTGACGCCAAAGACCTAGTTGCTAATATTTAAATTTACAACAGAGTGAACCATTTGGCCGTAAAAGACGCATTCTTCAAACAACAGAGTCACGTGTAAACATTTGAACTGAGCAAAAAGAGGGATCTTGTTAGCTGGAAAGCACATAATTATCAGAATATATGAATATGTAAGAAATAACACAAATCTACAGCTTAGATCAATCCATAAGTGCCTATAGATTGACTCTAAAACTGTTCCAAATAACGAACAAGGTAGATTCACGCAGTTTGACATCATGGATTTCTACCCCTATAGAAATAGGGGAATAGTTAACGAAGTATTAAACTTCGTCAAAACCCATATAGGAATCAGCGACGTAGAAAGTGAAACTATCCTCTGCGCGGGAAACTCCCTTCACTATTTGGAAAACAAAACATGGGTTAAAAATTTAATCATGTAGACCCTTTGATGTACCGATTTAGGTTTAGGGCAATGTTGGTATATGCGACTTGGTCGGGCTATTTAATCTACACTCCCCAAAGAATAGATTTCCTGACAAAAAATCGGACTCTAGCGAGACGACAATCCATTCCACTCTCTCAACTGCAGTATAGATGAACTTAATAAGTTCAGGTATATTCCTTCAAGAACAAGGCTTAAATATTACCATCGACACGAACGTCACTAATGTAGACTTCGTTACATGCAACCCCTGACCTAGCTAATAACTGCATCAGCCTCTCCAATAACCCTACAGAACCACTTAGTTATATCAACATCCAATCCTAAAAAAATGGTATTTAAAGTCCTAATACATAATATAAGTAGAAGAATGTTTATACTTTCTACCCACTCTCGAATTTACAATAAAACCCTCCACGAGAGCGACTATCAAATAATAAAATATTATAAATTCCCACCCAACCTATCAGATCACACTGCAAACATAGAAAAAAGAAATATTACCTGGGGCACCTTAACTTAAACCTCGGCGTTAAATTAAACATGGGTGGCTTATTTGACATACACTTTCCAAAATACAATAACCTTCATAAACCTTTTAACAGAAATATGCTTAAAACAAGTCTTTTTGATATATATATATATATATATATATATATATATATATATATAGTATTTGATATTATACTGATGTTTTTAAATTTCAGATTATACTGTATTTTATGAACGCAATACTATATATGCTACGAGAATATACTTACGACATGTAAGCCGCACATAAATATTGTTGTTTCATTCCCGAAGGCCAACATGCTTTGATTTGCATTCTAAGATCGTGTTTATAACATAGCAATATTAACTGAAAATTCCAACCGATTAGAGTTCTGAGTTTTATTAAAACCTCGCTACTTCTTTGTTCCATTCACCTATTCAATTGTATTCTCTTTGTTTAAAAATGTATTTACTTCTAAGTGGCTCAACAGACAAAAAACTTGGGCATCTTTGCACTCAGGTGATTTCTTTATTTACTAAATATAATATATGTATATACACAGACGTCATATAAGTAAACAGACAAATATAAAATCATAAACATACATAAAGATCTGTCGATATTTTTAAACCACATAAAATAATGACAGTTAATTTGTTTTAAATCGGTCTTAACTGTTTTTTGTTTTTTTTTCTTTCTGCGTGGATTGATTTCGTCCATGTAGCTTTTAAAATACAATATATATATATATATATATATATATATATATATATATATATATATATATATATATATATATGGGGTATTATCAGTTGTTGAGGTCAATATCTTAGATGTGTATATCCACTGATGAACTGCCTAGAAAGGTGCTTTCTAGGTGGCGAAACACGTGTAGGGAACTATAGCTTTATAAAATATATAAAAAATAATAAAATAAAATATAGTTTCGTTTTGATGAATCCTCTTTGGACGAAAGGGAAAATATCTTGGTAAACTCTCCAAATATACGTATATATATATATATATATATATATATATATATATATATATATATATATGCAAACATTGTTAAAAATAACATAATTTGTCTGTTTAAATATTTTTTTTTCAATATTTCTGATAGTCTTTCTTTTTTTAAAATCAAAAAAATAATAGATTTTCATAGGTTTCATAGGTTTCACGAATATTTTCGATTCTTCGTCGAATCATTCTTAGGTGTCAAAAGAAATTGAACAAACAAGCTGGAGAAAGAACAGAGTTTGAAAAAGACGGCGGGAAAACGCGCATAGAACGTTTTTCGCATTGTTCCATGAAGTCGTTCACGATTAAAATTCAGCAACGCTGGATGGCATACCAGAACAGAATCGCATCACGTTAAGCATTTTAAAAAGTGTCTGTTGCTTTCATATGTGACGTTGTTAATTTTATGTTGTTGTGTTTTTATATAGAAATCTTCCAGTATTTTAACTATTTAAAATTGGTTTCGCAATGTATAATTTTAAGTTTCATTAAGTAGAATGTGTCTAAAATCAGAAGTAAGGGGAGTTATATTTTTGTAGATGTTGGTAAATTGAGCTAGAGTTTACAAGATGCATTATGAGGCGGCGGCATAGGGTACCGCTTGTAAAACCAATGTTGAAAAAATTAAAAAAAGTATAATTGAACAGACAATTCTGTTATTTTTGGCAATGTTTTCATAAATGCGAAAATGCTGGTTAAGTACACACACAATATGTATATATATATATATATATATATATATATATATATATATATATATATATAGAGAGAGAGAGAGAGAGAGAGAGAGAGAGAGGGAGAGAGAGAGAGTTGTCCAAGTTCATTTTTTAAAGCATATTCAAATTTAAAACTTAAAAAGAAGAGGTAAAATGCCTTACAAATCCATGTGTTGGATGCAGTTTGTTTTTATTAAAATCAATTTTCTTGTCTTCATATTGATATTTTCCAATAATTTCGCTCGGTATTCTGAGCTTCGTCAGAGATAGAGATTTAACCAAATAAAATGTATTAATCTTATTTTTTGTACGGATCCTTCCTGGTATTGTTGAAGTGACGTCCGAGGTTTTTTAGACTAATAATGCAATGGCTCTTTTAAATATGAACTTTAATTTCGCATAGTCGCAAGAAAGTATAAATTTGGGCAAGTTCATTTTTGTTTAAGCATCTTTATAATTTAACATGTAAAGAAAAACGAAAAATGGCTAAAAAAAAACATGTGTTTGATGCAGACATGTTATTAAAATCAATATAGTTTTTGTTCATCTTGACTATTTTTCTAATAATCTCGTTCGGTTTCAGATAGTGATTTAAAAAGTAAAAGTATTTACTTGATTTTTTTTTCAAAACGTCGGACGTCACTTCAACAAGACCATGAACAACCCTTACGAATTATTAGTTCATGAGTTAATTCTGTACATAAAGATCTATGATAAATATACACATTTCTAACTTTATATACATAGAAGTATCACTTGATAAGAGTAACATTAAATATTACTTACAACTAACGCACAACTAAAGCAGAGAAATAAAATACGAAATAAAAACAAAATCTAAAATGATGCAACTGCATTAAAAAAAGATGCAAGAATTTCCCAATTTTCTCATGATGAAGTAAAGACAAAGGTAGTATCAACAAGTCGTGTACCTATAATATCCTAATTGACTTCTTATTTCTGGTTATTTTGTTGAGATGGTTGGAGGAAATTAAAGATGACTGATGTCATTTTTACGTTGCCCGGGACTCCTAGGCATTTCGAAAGAAAAATGAGCACGCGCCCACCGAGAGAAAGGAAAGAAATATCTGAGGTATACAAAAAAGTCAAGAACAGTAATTTATTCGGCGCAGCTTTCGCATAACAGGGTAGAAAATCAATCACTTCCGAGAATTACTAGTCAAAGTCAGAATTTGACAGAACTTGTTTTATCTCAGATAATTAGGTATATAAGTTGAAAAAAACGAATTTTTAATTGTCTGTGTGTTCATAAATATGATATTCGCGATAACTACTCTACAGATTACATCTTTGCGACCAATATCATCGGTAATTCATTTAAATCTACCTATATATTGTGTTGACACCTAAGTACCTGCCGTTTTAATTTATTAAAATTTTAAATGTTTACTAAAAAAAATCTAATTAATCAATAATGTATTATTCCTTGTTTACAAATTCTTCCCAACGTTAAACCAGAGTTGTAATACTTCATTGGTAGAAGTGAAAAAAGAAAACAATTCAAAGCAAATGAAAAAGAGGATATCGAAAATGAAAATGTTTCTTAACTCGACATTCCATTGTTAGGATCTCAAAATAAACATGATTTAATTTTTTAAAAATGTTTTTAAAAAATTATTCCAAAAATAATTATCAAAAACAAATCCAAAATGTGAAAACGCGATAGATTCAAAAGTTTAAAAATAAACACTTAGAACTAAGTTGTCAGCACATTTTATTTCAGTCAAAGTTCTCATAAATCACTTGATTATATATATGATACAGAGATATTCGAATTTTCCATTAATGTTTAACTTTACTGGTCAAATGTTGCGTTTGTAAATAAGTGAAGATTATTAGTTTTATTCTCCCCAATTGACCAGTACACTATGTTGTAGTATATCTTGTAGTCTCTTGGTCTTACTCGATTCCAGAACGATAATTCATCTAGTCTGGTGGAGTAAGAAGCAAAGTGTTGTTTCTTGAGGTAACACCATTAGGCTAACGTGCACCATTCCTCGTATGGACAAGTGGATAGCCGTGTCGAGGGGATCTTATGTGGACTTCAGATACTATGCTAGTGTGAATATTTTGTAAGGGTTTACTTGTAGAGAGAAGTATCCTCATGTCAGATTGTCCTGACAAACCCTTGAACAGAGAGACCGATAACACTCGAGAATGGTGTCTGATAGGTAATTCAAACTATGTTGCCAACACAAAATATCTTTAACATAGTGAGTTGTAAAATTATCTTTTTATTGAAAATAGAGTGCTTGTTAGTTGATTTAAATAAAGTCATACTATTACTACTACTGTAGTAGTACTACTTCTACTACTACAACTACTACTACTAATAATAATAATAAAATAATAATAATTACAAATTCATACTAAATACAGTGAGACTGATTACTGCCACTAAAAGCAGAACAAATAAAAAATACTAATAACAGGAAGAAAAATTCGTGAAAAGAAAATGTGAAGAGGAAAATCTACATGGACTATTTTACGACGGAAACAACAATAGAAAAAAATAAACGCGATTGCTTGTTACAACCATATTAGACAACACAATAAGACCAAACTACATCCATTTAAATCAAACTAGCTTAGTTGCAATAAACAAGCAAATATGGAATTTGTAGACAGAAAATGAGATCATGAGTGAATGCTATCAACTCGTCCAAACGGATATAAAAGTAATCATTACTAGGCCTGGAAGTAGGAACTATGTGAAATACTACATTTTGAACAACTAAACAAATGGTACAAACACACGCTGGATCGAGTATAAGAAAATGAAAGACATAAAATGTCCTCAAAAAGGAATGTACTACAGAGAGTGTCAAACAAGCGAGACAACTAAACTTGAAAGAAATACATGTCGCAAATAGTTGATTTGGCGATTCCAACTGACCACTGTGTGTAGCTGAAGTAAGAAAAAAGTCCTTGGAATGTGTAAACAGGCTCATGAGGCTATGAAACATAAGAGCATTTATTTTTGATGTACGATGTATGATTCTGGAATACCTGGGAAAAGGAGACGACAACTACTAACATTTAAAGAGAGTATTTACACTATGACATTTGAATCTCTGACAGCAGTCTTGTTAATAATTATAAAAAGGTTCTTAAATGTATTATTTCATGGTTGTTTAGAGAAGAATAAACACCGCCAGCAACTCTCCGTGTTCGGATATGAAGATGCATATCATTAGGTGATGCCTATTGTATGTTGTCGTTTCGACTCCTCTCATCACAACGAACAACGATAACACCCCTCAGTTCTTTTTGGTGAGCTATACTTACTTCATGCTGAGGCGGTTCAGATGTTTGGTTTTAGTCTTGCGTATTTTCTTTTTTTATGGAAATCGCTCGAGACAAGGTATATAACGACGTTATCGAAAGAGTTAATGAGCACGAAAGTTAGTTATCGGAAACACAGGAGATGCCTCTTGACTTTAGTCTTGAAAGGACCAAGGCTATATGTAGAAATAAAGCGAACTGCCCGACCTCCTTCAATCTGAAGTTTCCCCAGTTCAAAGTGAACATCTGGTTTTGTTGCCTCTGGTAAACCCGCCATTTGAAAAAAGGAGAGTAGCTTATCGTGTTGTTGCCTACACAAATGTGTTTTGGTTATTATCGACTTTAATCAGACTTGCAGTCGCTCTGTGATTCGCAGGATTCCTGTTCCTGATAGATTCTATAGTGTTTTGAAAGTATTTACAAGATTTAAAATGATAATAATTAAATTGTTCTTTAAAAAGAAC
>OY744532.1:102129582-102189582 GCA_963556195.1 Sepiola atlantica | reverse complement strand
GCTATTAATTTAAGTTCACTAATTTTATCATTATCTTCACCTTCAATAAACCTCTTCTTTCAATATAAATTCTAAACTTTGTAACTAATTAATTTATAGATCTCCTGGATGCTAATAGTTATCCCATCATCCGGAGTTATACCAATACAATCAGTTACATAACCTATTATGTATGATAATAACCCACCAAAATAATCGGAAAACTATATCTATAATACTAACATTAATATCTATACATTTCAAAATTTTAATTAATAGTGTTTTTTATTGACCTATCTTTATTTTCCTTACGAAAAATGTATTGTTGTTATTAATTATATATTCAAGATCTCTACATTAATTTATCCTATGATTAAATTAGTTAACTCAATCCTACTTATCATAGTTAATTATGATATATTAATTACGCGATCATTTATCATTTGTAATAATTTAATGTTATGTTTAAAGAGATAATGATTTTAATTTCTAATCTTTGTTTTTATTTTTTATTTATTTATCATTTATTTATTTATTTTATTTATTTCTTTATTTTTATTTTTTATTTTTATTTATTTATTTTTAAGTTATGTTTACATCGTTCTCACAATACTTATCTAAGGTGAACTTTTTGAAGTGCCTGCAATTGTAACCTACCTCGTCCCTCTGGTTTAGTAGAGCATTCTTATTAGGAAACAAAACTATAGCCAGTTTTTCATTTAAACACAGAAACAGGTAGGGTTGTGTAGTATTGGTATTGGTGCCTTTTTTTAAATACTCCATTTCACTACAGGACCTATGCCATTTCTTTTCAGGGATAAAATATATCTAAATAATGAAGTGTCTTTTCTATCAGCATCTATGTTGTTAAATGAGCATTTATGGTTTCTATACCTATCCTTAAAATCAGTATTAGTATCCCCTATGTAGAATTTGTTCAAATTAGGATCATTCTCTGGGAAAACTGTTCTTAGATATACTACATTTTTCATTAAACATTTTTTCTTGTAACGGGCACTCACTTTTATTTCTACCATTACATTTATTATCCTGTATGCTACTTACGTTGTTTGTATCATTATCCTTTAGTATTTGTCTATTGTGATCTTTGATTATTTTTTCTAAATTATTAGTGCAACTATAACTAAGTTTAATTGTGTTTTTGTTAAAGATGTTATGCAATGGGTTATTAATTGGGAAATGCTTATTTAACAAGTTAAGAAACATATGTTCAATCTTTGCTTCAACTAGTTGGTTAAACAGAGGTGTATACCAAATAATTTTTCGTTTTCTATTTGTCCTACTTTTATTTCTATTCCTATTATCTTGATATTCGATAGTGTTAATATAACCACTATTACTTAGAGCATTATTGTAAGCACTACTTCTGTTATTGAAAATAGGTTCATTAGAATAATTATTGCTAATTCTATATGTATATATGTGTTTAATAACGCTTAGTGGATGGTTTGATTTTGGATTTACGTATATTGGATCATAGTTATCTTTTATAACTGGTTTGTATACTCCTTAGTTAAGATTAAGGGTAATATCTAAAAAGTTTGTAATTTTGATACCTGCAGTTATTTCAACTTTGAGTCCTAACACTTTCATAGTTCTGAAGATAATTTTTTTAATCATGTCAACTATAGGGCCATTACTATTTTCAATAACTGCCAAACCATCGTCTCTATATAAGCCTATATTTCTAACACAGGGTTAAGTTTATTTCGTAGGTGTTTTGTTTACGAATCTTATTTGTCGAATTCGATCAAGATAATTTTAAGACATGTTCTGGTTAAGGGAGATACAGATTGTATCACTGTTCCAGTTAAGCATCTATTTCAAATGTTTCCATCATAGCCTAAGATAAAAGGTTTCCATACTCTTGGTGGTGCATACATCATTCTAAGTGTATACCTTTAGGTAATAAACGAATAAGTAAATGTTTATTATTGCTAAATAAGTTATAAGATCATTAGGTAGGGGGAGACATAGTACAACTGCTACCAATGTCCGCCCCACTCCTTCCACAATTATTGTAATCCCGCTCTCCCTACCCAATTATCCTATAACTCCAACCGCCAACACTCTCTACTGGCATGTACCACTGCCACCATCTATTTGTATCTCATCATTTATTTTTTTCATAAGTGGTCATAAATATTAAGCTCACACCCGCCAGACAATCATCCTAAGAAGTCTTATAATAAAGACGAAACGTTGAGTAATACGTAAACAATATTTTTGGTTTACTTTTTCCATTTCCATTACGTCGAAAAACTTTTTTATTCTTAATAATATATATATATATATATATATATATATATATATATATATATATATATATATATATATATATACAGCATGTATCACAGTGTAATTGAAAAAAAACAATAACGTTAACGCTTGTAGTTCATCCAAGAGCTAATATAAATTATTTTATTCACACACTATGCATTACAGTGTATGTTGGGTGAACCCTTACCCTAAATCTAACCCTAACCTTAACCTGGGTTTCATGCTGTAGATAGAGAGAAAATCCAGCTCGCCGTAGCAAGCTGCCCGTGAAAACCCTTATTATTTGTTGAATGGAACAAAATACATTCCGTCTCGTTTAAACCTGTTATTTCTACTTGTACTCAAGAGTTTAGCTGATACGCCCTACCTCGATTTACCCCAGATCCAACATTACCCAAGATCGATGAAATCCGGGTACATCCATCAGTCACTGTAATGTATATTTTAAATGAAACAATATGTATATATATATATATATATATATATATATATATATATATAAATACATCATTTTTGAACTTTTTCAACGCTGCCCTCACGAAAACCTTCTTTTCGATCTTTTACTCCTCTTTTCACTGGAAACCTTATCAACGGACATTTACCAACTGGACAGACCCAATATTTTTTACACGCACACTCTCATTCTCCATTACTTAATATTTTTTCAAATTTTGAATTTTGGCTTTTCCACTGCGAACTTATCCATCTATGAAATTCCTCTGATGACAAGATTTTAATCTTTTAAAAGCCTTGGCTTAAGGAAAGGATAATAAACATTTTTTTACCGAGTACACTTTGCATTAAACAATCGAAGTTGAAATAGATTCGTAATTCGTACATGTTTATCCTTCTTCTTTTATTCATCTTTATATATATATATAGAGAGAGAGAGAGATAGAAGAAAAACGAGTGATAAATATGCGACGATTGTCCAAATTTATTTCAAATTTCAATTGTTCAATGCAAGGTTGTCAGTAATAAACTAGTGTTTATTTTTCTTTCCTTAAGCCAAGGCTTTTCAAAGATCGAAATCTTATCATCAGAGGAAAAATACAGATGGATAAGTTGGCTTTCGAAAAAACCAAAGTTCAAATATTTGAAAAATATGAGAATTATTTTTAAAAATTATTAAAATAATTTTTGTCAAAAAACGTACTGAATGAAAAGAAAATTTCGTGAAAAAGATATACAATTGTCCGGGTGGTAAGTTTCCGTTGAAAAGGTTCGGTGAAATTGTAGAAAGTGAAGAAAAACACTTTGCATGGGAGCAGGTTGGAAAAGGTGCTCAAAAGTAGATAAGTCCAGATGCACTTAAAAGAGGCTGTGAAGAGGAAAACAGGCCATTTTTAATTTTCTTCCGGGCCTAGTAAAACGGTAGGATCTCATACAAGGATTAACTCAGAATGAGAAAAGGCCAAAGTTGATGAAAGTTTCAGATTTGGGGTCAGGATGGGGGGGGTTAGGAGGTGCGGGGTAGTTTAAAAAGTCGCTTTGTGAATTTGGGGGAAAAATAAAAGGAGGACGGGTTGGCATGGGGATGTAGATAAAGTGACAGGTGGGTTAAGGGTGCGGGCTAGCGGTAGGGTGTAGGTTTTGGGGGTGGGGTTAATCTTAAATGGTGAATAGGTATAGAAAAAGTTGATTCTAAAAATAGAAATAAAAAAATGTGAGCTTCCAAATATTTCAGGCGGCTAAAGGCAGATTAAAATGTAGTTATCAGATATGGTTTCAGTGTGTTTAAGGAATAAAGAATAAAGTAGAATTAGTGAAAGCAAGGTATAATAAATATAGGAATGTGAGAGAGTGGATGATTAAAATTAAAATTTAAAAGATTAAATTTAAATTTAAAAAGCTAGGGAATAGTTAATAAAAAATTTATTTATTTATTTTTAATTTAAAACCAGATTAAGGGTTAGATGAATAATTTGGAGGGACATTAAATGGCCAAAGAGATAAGGGGGGGGGGGAAATAAATTAATGGGAAAAGGGTTAGTGAAATTTAAAGGTCAAGTCTGTTCTACTCAGCTATATTGAAATTTAGGAGAGGGGAACAATGTAAGGGATAAGGAAAGATTGTTAGAAACAATTTGTTTCGATTTCTAGTAATAGGGGTGGAGTTGGGTTGGTTCAATCAAAATTTGAGTGCAGTGTCAATTTTATAATCTGTGGTTTAAATGGTGAGTGAGTCGTAACAGGGTAACAATTAACAGTTTCAGTTTAAATTTAATTAGATATATAAGGGAAACTTGCAAGGGGTTTCCAAGTAGTATGAACATATGATTTGGGGGGGTGAAATTGGTCAAAGATAAGATAAGTTGAACAAAGAGAGAATGGGCCGATAGAAAGTGGCTCGCGAGTATTTAGAGGGATTAGGATTATTCAAGAATAGGCCAAAATAAGTAGTTATGTAACTAGCTCGAATCAATCAAAATAGTTAAAAAAGATTACACAAAGGGGGTTATGGAGGCTATTAAGGAGATAGAGCAGAAGTGCTAGTAACAGTTTATATAATATAAGTGTTATGGGCCAGGGTTGGATTGAAAAATTAAGCAGACCTGCGTTTTGAAGCTAGTGAGTTAGAGAGCTGATGAGAATTACAGGGGGGTATTAATGGACCCAATTGGAGGGGAATTCAAATGTCGTAGTTAAAATGATAACAAAAAGAAGTTACAGGGGAATATGTTGCAAATAGGAAGAGTCTAAATATAAGGACGATATAGTGGAAGTGTAGGGGATAATAAGGGGGGGAAAGAGAGGCCAAGAAGGAGTTTGTAGGTGGGATTACGGACAGGAGAAACAATGAGATAAATATAAGGGGTTAGGAGTGGAGCTGAAGCAAAAGGATAAAAAGGAGCTATATTGGCCTCCTGTCCGTCCGCCTTGGCTTAAGGAAAGAAAAATAAACACTAGTTTATTACTGACAACCTTGCATTGAACAATTGAAATTTGAAATAAATTTGGACAATCGTCGCATATTTATCAGTCTTTTTTCTTCTATCTCTACTATTGCTCTATCTCGTATATTGAGCTCATCCTTTTCACAATAGGTTCCATCTACTAAAAGTTTTCACTTTGGTTTATTTTGATCCTACTATATATATATATATATATATATATATATATATATATATATATATATATATATATATATATAAAATGACATTATATTTACGACATCGTTTCGAGCTTTCGTCTCTCATCAGTGCATGGGAATGATAATCTCACAGAAACACCTTGAATATGTAAGCACTCGCTCAATCTCTTAGGCCATGGGAGTTTGCCACGTATTGATGGAGAAATTTAGTTATATTTATGCTGAAAGGGGCGAGCGTTAACATTAAGACAATCTAATAGAACCCAACGACAAAGTCGGAAGTATTGCAGTGAGTATTTATGTGAATGTCTATTTTTAATCTACTTAACAGTGCCCGACTAAAATTTTACTTGAAGGGACTTCTAATCATATTAAATTATATTTTTTTAAATATTTTACCTACGTACGGCGTTGCTTCAATCGGTTGGGCCACATCAGCGCAGGTAAATGACAATCCTAGACTGTCACAGGGCGCAAATCAAATACATAGAGACACTTTTAATCTGGAAGCTTTGCTCGATCCCGTAGACCATGGGAAGTTATGACGTAATACCGGAGAAATAGATTCATATTTACGGTGAAAACGTCGAGCGTAGACATAAAGACAATCAAATAGAACTTGATGACAGAGTCAGAGTGTTATAAATATAGATATATAAATACGCATATATATATAATATAATAATTAAAAAAATAGTAAATAATAAATTATAAAAAAATAAATAAATAAATAAATAAATAAACCTCTTCGGACCTGCTACTAAAAACAAACCAGCATTTATTTTATTTCTGAAGATGAGGGCTTCCCTCGAAAATTAAAAAAATGATTTAAAAAAAGGACACACTCCAACCTAACACCACGGTCAACGATACACTGGTAAATAAAAAAAAAAATTGAAAATTATTGACTTTTCAATATTGTCACTTTGTTTTTACGATTCCACATGTCGTATATGTGTCACTTTAACAACGCATTGTTATCGCCTCCAAACAGTTATTCTTATATATATATATATATATATATATATATATATATATATATATACAGTGTTCGACATTAACTCTTCGCCATCATCTGGGTGAATCTATCTAAGACACCCACGCGTGAACCGTGTCTTAGTCGCCATATTGGATTTCAGTCTCTGTCGTTCAAATATGATTTTAATGAGGTTAGAATCGGGACAATATAGAGAGGAAATCAGAATTGCACCTGAGCCTTAGATACTTCATAATGGAAGGTAAAACGGCCTCAAATCAGAATGAGCTAAATATTCTGTGAATCGTAACTAAACAAAAACTATAAGATACCCGGAAGCAGTTTGATGAAAATGATGAAAAATGATGAAAAATATTTTTTTTTCACATAAATGAACTTTTGACATTAAACCTTCTTTGTTTGACATTGTTAGTATCTGTCTGTATGACGAACGTCTATCGTTGTAACGAAACTTGTTAGAGTTGTTGTTTTTCGTTGAATCCTACCGTAATTAATGTAGAAAGGCCTTCCCGACCATCCTCGACAATCATGTTCTTTTATAACATCGATTTTCTATGATTTACGGATATTCATGCTTGCGTGATTCCGGATACATCAGACTAGATTCTTCGAAGACTTATGAACTGAATGATACAAATTGACTATTCAATATTATAAGTTCGCTCCTATGATAGGGCTTTCGTGTATGACGTCTGTTTCTGTTTCACAATCTATGATAATTGTTATTCTCATTAAAGCTTATATGTAAAATTACATCGCTGCAGACTACACGAACAGATCGCAGGATTGAATTTAAATATAAGTCATTTAAATAGAATCGGAAATAAATACTAGCAGGGGAAGTCTCCCCTTTTTGAGGAGGAGCAAAATGAAGTATGTGTTTTGATATACTCGTGGGGAGACAACTAAATAAGAACACGCTGTATCAATTTTAGCACACGATAAAATCTCGTCTTTCAATTATCTTCCAAACCAATAATACATGTTGCGTTGGGCACCACACGAGTTGCATTAAAAAATTCAAAGCTTTATCTCTGCCATTTCATATTTATGATGTAAATAACAGGTGCATATTTTGCTACTGCCGATTAAAAAAATAAAAAACCACTGCTTTTCATGTGAGGCGGATTAAATACTAGTTTGCACGTACAAGTGAGTTTTGTGTCAGCGTCTACCGATTGACGATATATTTAAGAAGTGACGGAAGCGCAGTGCTGAGTTGGTCAGGGCTGTTGGTTGAACGTGCCATGACCGAGTTTAATTCGGAATGTTTTATCACTTTTACTAAAGTCGCAGAGTACCTATCTATCCTACCATGCAACTAGAGACAGACTAAACCATTAAGCATTATTGAGGTAACTAGTCAGACTAAAGTAAATCACTGAAATAATAAATTGTGGTGGTTATTGAGCATTGATAATAATGTCATAAAACCGGGATAATTTCCACTTCAATTACAAAAAAGAGAGTGAAACCGAGTGATATGAATCTTATTCTCTCTCTTTCTCTTCCACTTTCTCTCTCTTTCTCTCTCTATATCTCTCTCCCTCTCTCTCTCTCTCTCTCTCAATATATATATATATATATACATGTATATATACATATATATGAGGATAAAATGCACGATCTATCATAAAATGAAATGCAGTGAACACACACAAACACACACACATATATATATATATATTTATATATATATATATATATATATATATATATATATATATATATATATATATATAAAATATGAAACTAAAAGTATACTTTTATAGGATAGAACCTATAGTGAAATTGTTTAAGCTACGTACACGAGATAGAGTCAGTATAAAGTGTGGATTTAAGCAAAATACCTGGTGATACCAGATCAGGCTGCCCTGTGGCTCCCTGAGACGAAATTCACCTACATTGACGTTTTTTTTTTGTTTTTTGTTTTTTGTTTGTAAAACTTAATTATGTTCTACAAAACCAAAAACAAAAACAACAGCCCCTCTCCCTTTCTCCCTCCCCTTTTTTATTTTTATTTTTTCTACCCTACTCCCGGTCCTGGATATGACCTTAAACTACATCCGATGGTGAGATCCGGCTTACGGACTTTGGGGAATGTGGAGCCTCCTCTTAATTACCATTGCTCCCAGGTCCACCCTGACCCGGAGTGGTAGTACCTGCTAGGGTCCCAACTATGGGTTAAATAGAAACAGATATTAAAAGGGGAAAGAAACAAAAAAGAGAAGAAAACAAGACCAGATTCGGCATTAAATAACCCAAAAAGGGTTGATATGCCGTAAAACAAAACAACCAAACCAAAAACCCTGATTAAACATTTGAAGATATAAAGAACTTGAAGCATAAAAACTTTCACTATAATGACCAGATTCGGCATTAAATAACCCAAAAAGGGTTGATATGCCGTAAAACAAAACTACCAAACCAAAAACCATGATTAAACATTTGAAGATATAAAGAACTTGAAGCATAAAAACTTTCACTATAATGACCAGATTCGGCATTAAATAACCCAAAAAGGGTTGATATGCCGTAAAACAAAACTACCAAACTACCTAAGCAAAATACCCATAGACACACACACACATATATATATATATATATATATATATATATATATAAATATACATATATATGTATATATATATGTGTGTTTATGTGTGTGTGTAGTAATCAACAGACACACTGTTACAATTAGATGGGGTTGGTCGTGTAACCGATTCATGTTAGTTAGTGTGAAACAATTTGAGTTTAATGAATATTGTTTCGGTCTCACTGTAAAGATATTTAAAGCAATAATTAAAGTTTCAAGGGAAATATTTCAATGTTATCAGCGAAAACTGCGTACTAATAGATCAGCGAAACCTGCGTACTAATGGATCAGCGAAACCTGCGTACTAATGGATCAGCGAAAACTGTGTACTAATGGATCAGCGAAAACTGTGTACTAATGGATCAGCGAAAACTGCGTACTAATGGATCAGCGAAAACTGCGTACTAATGGATCAGCGAAAACTGCGTATTAATGGATCAGCGAAAACTGTGTACTAATGGATCAGCGAAAACTGTGTACTAATGGATCAGCGAAAACTGTGTACTAATGGATCAGCGAAAACTGTGTACTAATGGATCAGCGAAAACTGCGTACTAATGGATCAGCGAAAACTGCGTACTAATGGATCAGCGAAAACTGCGTACTAATGGATCAGCGAAAACTGCGTATTAATGGATCAGCGAAAACTGTGTACTAATGGATCAGCGAAAACTGCGTACTTATGGATCAGCGAAAACTGCGTATTAATGGATCAGCGAAAACTGCGTATTAATGGATCAGCGAAAACTGCGTATTAATGGATCAGCGAAAACTGCGTATTAATGGATCAGCGAAAACTGCGTATTAATGGATCAGCGAAAACTGCGTATTAATGGATCAGCGAAAACTGTGTACTAATGGATCTTACACGGTTTTAATAATTAATGTGATACGTAGGTGATTATAATAAATAAATAGGTTAATATTTATTTAAATATATATAAATTCTTATCTGAATGCTAGAATAGATAGATACATGTAAGTCTTTTTTTTTTAATTAACAACGTAGCAGCCGATGATGTGACTACGATTCTATGAAAGATAGCACCAGTTTAAAACTCTTCCGAGTCGGTTGGTTTGAAAGAAACTAAAATATAAAACTTTTTTTAATTCCAAAAGACACTCGTTCAATTTTTATTTTAACATTTCCTATTTAGACTTAAATATTTGTATTGTTGGACAGAAGTGTTCGAGGAAAACCTAGGAAAATCCGAAAAGATAATGGTATATATAAGATGTGTGCTCTCTAGCTACTATTATGTTATAAGACTTACAAAATTCACTTTCGGTTGGATCTATATTGTCTCCCACTCGTGACTGAATTACTTTTCTCTACCTATATATTCTGATCAAACAGCTCTAGGTATCTTATGGTTTCCGTTGTGACGCTCCACAAAAGTTTTAGCTAATTTTTATTTGAAACCGTTTGATGCTCGATTATGAAATATCTAAGGACCAGGTGCAGTTCTGCTCTCTTCTCAATTTTATTCTAGTTTAAATCTCATTAAAATCAGAATTGAGCCACGAAGAATGACATCCAAAATGGCGACAATACAGGGTTCAAGTATGGTGCTCCCAGATAAATTCACCCAGACGATGACGAATAAGTAATTATCAACTCTCTGCGCATGCATGCATACATACATACACATACATACATACATACACATACATACATACATACATACACATACATACATACATACAAACATAACACATTGTAAATATTATCTTTATTCTTTTACCAGCTGAAGTACTCTCAACTTTTTTTTAATTTTATCGGGGAGATTAGAACACCCATTCAATAATTTCGATCCATTTCTAATTAAAGAAAACATTAGTCAGGCTTATGATGATGATTGATTTTGCCTTGGAAATAAGTGGAACGCTATAGCAAAAATATAATTGCCTAGTTTGAGATTCGAAACCCTGAGAAGTGGCATAAAATATGAGAACTGAAGACAGACGCTTATCCACACGGCCACCGATCTAACAGATCTATTTTGTGTGTAGTTACTTAAACTGAGTATGAGTTCGGCGTAGAAATACACAAATAAAAATTATTTCTGCCTCTCTGTTTGGATCTAAAATACTTTGCTTGTCTTAATAAATAAAGAAACACGAGTAAAAGTATAATTTTTAATGAAATAGAATTTCAAATACGTACGATTATTCGACTAAACAATCTTGACTTTTTTATTATGTTTATTTATTTATCTATTTTTCTCACTTGTAGTGAACACGTTAAGTTATGAGTATGTTACCGTTAGTTAATAATAAAAAGAATTAGAATAAAGAAAATGTGTTTCTCAGGTCATATTTACGTACTTTTAATCTTGAATAATGATTTTTTTTTAGTTTCGAAAATTTCTGACATCGATAAATACATCGGTTCAAAAGTGCTGATTCCAAATCTGTGGTTAGTTTGGCTCTTAGATAACAAGTTTAATTGTGATGCCGCAACAGATATACACATGCACAGACAACTTGTACTTTATATATATATATATATATATACATATATATATATATATATTATACATTTAAATAAAATAAGTGGAGCCATCTTGAATAAAGGGCAATATCACAAGTAAAAAGTAAGAAGAGGTGAAAAAAAGTTTTTGTTCATGTATAATTATCGAATAAAACAATTAAGAAGTTTGTTACGAATAAAAGTGGAAAAAAACCTGAACCCAAGGTACCTTTCGTCCGACACATTTTCAAGGGGGAACGTCGGTGGAATATCGTTTTAAAGTAATAAAAAAAAGAAAAGATGGTTTTTACAAGGGGAAAGAGAGAAAAAAACATTTTTATAAAGAACCACGGAGAGTAAAAGAAAAAAAACAACAACAAAAAAAAAGAAATAGAAAAAAAGGGCACAAATCACAGGAAAGGAATGAACTATCGCCAAAACCTTAGAAACAATCACGCAAAATGGAAAAAATCATAATCGACATACTGTAGGCAAAGTCTTTTTTTTTTCTTTTTTTTTTAGAGGTCTCTAAATAGATCTAATTTGTGAGACAACTCCTTTTGCCTGCAGAGTAAGGGTTTTCGTCTGGTAACGCTCACGGCCTCCAGAACCTTCAGATGATGTTTAGAACGGGCCTTGTGCACGATACGAAACTAATCATCGGTATAGTTCTCGCCACATTTTTTGTTATCGTATAGGTTCTGTCCAATAGATGACTCATGGACCTGTGAGCGTTCAAATGTACTTTGTAGACGTTCGGATCTTCGTTGCAAAGATCCGGCTACGTCCGTCGATGCATTTCTCCTCGGGGCGCGTGAATTACGAAAACAAGCTGGGATGTGTTGGGCCACTCTCACTCCCAATCGTTGTACTGTACGACCGACATAGTCAGCTTCACACTGACATTTAAAATCGTATACTATGTGGCTTTTTTGAAGTGTCGGTAGTACGTCCTTCTTTTTTTCCCTATTCTTACTTTTTACTTGTGATATTGCCCTTTATTCAAGATTACTCCACTTATTTTATTTAAATGTATAATAAAATTTTGTACCACGAAAAATCTATTCATATATATATATATATATATATATATATATATATATATATATATATATATATATATATATATGAGGTAAGGTGCACGATAAGTCATGAAAATGAAATGCCGTGGTAGACAAAATGTGTGCAAAAAGACAAACGGAAAACAAGTTAAAATGAAGGAGAAAAACAAAATCAAGAGATTTGACCGGCTTCGTTCGTGTTAACGAACGTCTTCAGAAGAAGTGAATATCTAGAAATAATTTTATTTTGAAGGCACACATGGGAGAAGGAAAATATGGTCCGATTGAACCATATGAGAAGACTTTTAGCGACATTGAAATATGATTTGACAAGTAGGTGACATATTCTTCTTTATTTCTTTTTTCTCATTCTTTTTTTATAAATAAAAAAGAAGAATATGTCACCTGCAGCCGTAAGAATAGCAAATTAACAAACCATGCGACTACTTTCGGATTTCGCCACGACGCTTATTATCGAGAGCTACGGTAAGTACACCCTTATAAGTGCCGACTCTTGTTGCGATGTATACAGATCTGACACATGTCACATCGCGTCCATTATGCACGCTAATAACCTCGATACAATCACCTGCAGCTTTTCGCTTGGAAAGACCTGTTTTTGGTAGTCTTAATGACTACACATCAAGGATAAAATCTTAATTTTAGATTTAGATTTCGAATTTAAAGTTCATGAATTATTTTAACGTAAAATGGAATAGTTTAGTAAGATATTGACACATGACAGGAATAAGTATACTTAACCAGTGTTAGCACTAATATCCATATTCATATGAAATGAAATCTAAATCCAGAAAGTTAAAAAAGAAATAGGGAAGAAATGAAACGACTCAAAATGGAAAAATTAAAAAGAGAGAAAAAATTGAATCTATAGAGAAAGCAGAAAAATAAAGGTAACATGCATGTATGAATATATATATATATATATATATATATATATATATATATATATATATATATATAGAGAGAGAGAGAGAGAGAGAGAGAGAGAGAGAATGAAACTAGCTACCGGAACAGTAGGAGAAACTCGCTCTGAAGCGAGCTGATAACAGAAGATATTGTTGTTTGGAAGAAACAGCTTACGTTGTATGCAAGTATATATATATATTTCCTCGGCTGTTTTACTGATAGAATACTTTATGTTAGCTTCCAGACAATGTCGGGTCATTAGGAGATGATACGCACCGTTTCGGGGCCTTTTTGTCGACGGCTATTTTGCATATCGGCCCCCCCTCACTGATGTGAGGCCATATTATATATATACGAGGCTTGTCTGAAACGTATCCGACTTTATGACATAATTTTTGGGTATCTTTATGAATAGCCCTACAACAAAAACGCTGAAAAAACAAATATACAACAAATAAAAGTTACCGTAGCCGATAAAACTGAATTTCCAAGTTAACTGTGACGGTTATTAATGATTATAATCCGTTAAAAGTGCTATTTTTATAAATTGATAGTTTTAGCGTACGTGAAGTGAAAAAAAAAATGAATGGCCTCTTCTCGATAGAAACTGGAGCCTCGTTCTCGTTTCGATTGTTTTTTGACTGGGACTCATAGTCAAAGCGCAATTTTTGCATTTTCAGCCAAGCAGAAGAACAAAAAAAAATACATTTTAAGCAAAAGGAATAAAATAATTTTCTTTTGATTTACATGTCAGTGTGCTTTTATTTACATATTATTTTCGGTAAATTTTTACTATCCATTCACAGCGCAGTTTACCCCTTAAAAAAGTTCAAATTCTACTCTTTTTGTGCAAATACATTTAAACAGCCTAAAAAATATCCGCAAAGAAGGAATTAAAAAAAAATTAAATATTTAAGATTTTAGAGTGGGGGTTCACTTTCCTTTATAAATGTAACGTAAAATGAGCACCCATTTTCTGGCCAGTTAGCGTCAAACGAGACATATAACAGACTTGAGTTTTTAATAAAAACACGTAAAAATTTAACGATTTTCGTGTTTGTTTTGGAGGGGGGGGGCAAACTTTGACTTGAGTTCCCCCCCTAAAAAAAAAAACCAGAAAACTAAATTGGCTAAATTTCTACGTGTTTTTATTAAATAAATAAATACCTCCCACCCCAAATTGGCTAAATTTCTACGTGTTTATTTAATAGAAAAAAACCACCTTAACTCAAGCCCTAACCCTAACTTCAGCCCTAACCCTAACTCTAACCCCAGCCCTAACCCTAACCCTAACCCCAGCCCTAATCCTAACTCTAACCCCAGCCCTAACCCTAACTCTAACCCAAGCCCTAACCCTAACTCTAACCCCAGCCCTGATCGTTAAAAAAAAACAAACGTCGCTTTGATTATGAGTCCCGGAAAAAAAACACACACACTTGACAACGAGAACCCGAAACGAGGCTAACAAAACAAGACTGTCGACGCCATGTTTTTGCTGTAAAAATCCGTGCCCAGAAAAAAAATGTTTTCATGTCTAATGAAAAACCATTTATCCTACGTAAAAATAAAAGCAAATGGAATAGCTAACTAGGAAAATCTCCAGTCTCGAATTAGAAACTCAAGTCGGTTACATGTCTCGTTTAATGTTAAATGGCCAGGAAATGGGTGCTCATTTTACGTTAAATTTATAAAGGAAAGTGATCCCCAACGCTAAAATCTTAAATATTTAATTTTTTTTTTAATTTCTTCTTTGCGGATGTTTAAATGTATTTGCACAAAAAAAAAGTAGGATTTTAACTTTTTTAAGTGGTAAACTGCGTTGGGAATGGATAGTAAAAAAATACCTTATTTTCATTCGTCACACCGTAATGTTTTTTTTTCTCCTGTTGTTTCTGTAAACAATCCCATACCCTAACCTAACCTAACCCTAAACCTAATCTAAACCGAACCCCAATTTTTCATATTTCAGTAAAGCAAAAGAACAAACAAAAAAACGCCGCTTTGATTATGACTCCCGGTAAAAAAAAAAACACACCACGTGACAACTGTTGACGCCATCTTTATTAAGTAAACATTTTGTTGGCGAAAATTTGTTTTCTTTTCATGTCTAATAAAAAGCCATTTATCTTACGTAAACATACACACAAATGGAATAGATAACTAGGAAAATATCCAGTCTCTACGTACATCGCATTTATTTGTTGCATATTCATTTTTTTGACTACGTTCTACAACTTTTTTTTCAACGCGACTTGCGAGTAGTAGGGCTATTGTTTAAGATTCCCAATTTTTTTTTCAAATACGTGACGGGGTTGGGACTCTAATTCATTCTGAAGTACGCCCCTTGTGATTGCACACACTTAGATCACCGATCCATCCACTACCGGAAACACCTCTTAAAGTCTTCTTTTGGAATGGTGTTTATCCCCGCCGTCGTGTTCCGCATTATCTCTTTTTTCGCACTCTCTCAAGAACAGCTGCACTGCGAGTAGTTTGGGGCCTGACAGAACGCTGGTCACTCTCCGCTGATGGCCGGCCATTTTGAATCGGTGTAACCACTTCTTAATTTGTGTTGCACCCATTGCAACATCTCCAACCACCTGTTAAATCTAACGCCATTCCAAAAGAAGACTTCCAAAGGTGTTTCCGGCAGTGGATGGATCGTGCGGCTAGGTGTGTGCAAGCAAAAAGAGCATACTTTTAAGGGAATTAGGGTCCAAACCCCGTCACGTATTTTAAATAATTTTCTGGCTTAAGGGCGGATACTGTTTAGACAGGCCTCGTATATACACTGTTGGACAACATGATCTGAAGCATTTCTAGAGTTTAATAAAAAGCAACTGAAAACATATAATAAATAAGTGTTTTTCCAAATGTACATATGATGTTATTTTGTTTTATGTCGTTTGACAAACGAAAAAAAGTGTTTCTCTTTTCAGACTGTACATACCATTTTGTTTGATTTCGTTTCAATTTCAAATATTTTTTCTGGCCTAAGGTCGGATACTTTTTAGACAAGCCACGTATATATATATATATATATATATATATATATATTCCTCTTCATTATAAAGTCGAGGGTAATTAATTTTTTATGGTTTTAAGTTTTAAAAAATAGGCATTTTTACTTACGTGAATGAGTCGGAAAATGTTATTACCCGTCGTAGGCGCGTACTTCATCAAGTTATTCTATATGTTCCATATGCTATGTATAATATTTTACGCATTTCATAAACTCGTATATTTATCTAAATTTAACCAACATTAAAAACTTAGTACGCAATGTTTCGATTACTAAAGCAAAGAGCAATAACATCTTTAGGCCATCGTCTGCAGAGGCCGGTTTTAGACATATCAGGTTCAATTCTATGGCTGTGCCTAAAAGCCTGTCGTACTGAAATACATGTGGGTGGGGGTAAGCGAGAGAGGAAGAAAGAGAGGGAGAGAGAGGGGAGAGGGTGAAGTATTTTGGTTCAGTCTCTGCTTCGAATTGAATCGGTTCAATGAGGCTAATTGACATGGAAGTTCAAGAAGGTCGTGGTAAAAACAGACCTCTGCCAACTTCGTGTTACTCAAAAGTAGATGATCGGGCAAGAGATACCAGAAATAACTACGACTACTACAACAGCTACTACCACTACTATTGGTAATAATTCAAGACCGTCCTGCATCGAGTGGTAAGTGCAGGGCTAGTTACCGATTAAGGAAATTAAGCCCGCTTTTCGTGCACAAAGAGAAGGACGCACCCCAAATTCATTATTGGTTCAAATCCATTATTCAAGAATTATACATAGTAGCGTGAATTTGCACAGTGCTTTCTACAATTCCTAAATTGACTGTTAATATTCATATTCCCCTTGTAAATAACGAATAATTGTAAAGGCCAACACTATTAATAGAAAAACACACTTTCTTCTCCCGTAAAAATAAGTGTCATTGCCAACTAAATATTTTTTTTGAAATAAATAAAACGAGTATGTTTCTACAACAAATAAAAAGGGTGATATCACTTTTTGAAATGTATATATTTTAAATTATACTATTATAGTCGACGGGACGACATAATTTTATTTTGAAACAATTAATATTAAAATTGGTAAAGTAGGAAATGTTTTCCTTATTGACATAAGATCAATCACCAGTCACGGATTTTGCTGATTAAACGATCTTATTTTGTAATTGTCTGTTAAAGGTGATAACGTACGTACTAACATGAAATACCTTAACGTATTATTATATAGACGAGCAAAAATATGCGCATTCTGTACGCATAATTTTGTTACTATATATTACGAAAGAACGTATACAATACTCGGAAGATGATCACAGAATAGATACAACGCTTTTTCCCCAAGGGAGAAGGTAATGCCTCGGTCGATGGTCTAATGGAGCCAAACGGATAAAATATTATACCCACACAAAAATAACGAGAAGTAATGCATGGGAGAATGATATCAGAACAGAAGAGATACTACACTACTCCCCCCCCCCAAACAGGCATGGCCTTCGTTCAGTTTTGAGAGACAATGGATAATTCTGCAAGTACGCCTGCGGATATAATTGTGAAGCAAATGTTGCGCAATCCTAACCACACCTCTCGTCGTCACTTCTTGATTCCAGTTGAAAGGAGAAAGCCAGGACGCTTGGAACCAATGCCGAGATTAGCAGAAAACACATACAGCACCTGCTATTCCCAAAGCGTCACCCATGTTAGTAATGATCGGTCTCAACGTAGCTTAACATCAGTGATCTAACGGGGAACGGCATGTCAATGTGATTATGCCGTATTACCCACCAAATAAAGAAGCAAATAATTATGTGAAGATAGTATCATGACCACACAAGTGACTGCACTACCCTCACCTTCCAAACAGAACGTAATGCCTGGGAGGATGGAATTATGACAACAGAACAGATAATAAACTACACCCCTGAATTGAACATTAAAAGATATAAGATTAGTCTGAACTAGTAGAGTAAACTGAATAAATAAACAGCTACTAATAGTATACTTTCACTTTCTGGCAGACAGATACCAAATCTCCATTATTAATAAGATTATTAGTATATCTTAAATCTCTGTTCTATATGGGATACTAAAGTATTAGCTTATTTAGGCCTGCAAATTCACTTTCTTAAGCTTTTTAAAGAAACTTTAAGAGATTTGGTTAGTGTGAAAGTTGCCAACATGCTAAATGAAATGATTTTGTGGAACCGACTGGATTTGAACTTGGCACACACAAGTTTTCAGTTCGAGTCGTTAACCACTTAGCCGCCATCACCTCCCGAGAAACGGTTTCCAATAGCGGTGTAAGAGTTGGTTTACATCTGATGGAGTCAGACATTTCTAACTATTTCTACCAAGTTCACTTTGACCCGATGTGATTCTACCTGTCAAGACTCCAGCTATTGGCTACATAAAAACTAGCGTTTACAGACTATTTTTTATGAAATATACAGATACAAAACAAATTAATCTAAAATCACACGTATACAAAACCTATTTGCTTCTAGTCGGGCGAATCGGGGATGCAGGTGCAATGTTCCGTGGAAGTACATGTAAAACAATGAACATTAAGAGACTGTGTTTGTAACAAACCTGAAAAACGTGTTCAATCATCTATTTTGTGTGAATCAGATGATTCTGTTGTTGGAATTTTTTTGTTTTTCGATATATCTCTAAAAAGACGTAGGGTACTTACAGGAGAGACCACGTGAAGGTTGCCAACATGCTAAGTGTGTTTTTTTGTGGAACCGACTGGATTTGAAATTGGCACACACAAGTTTTCAGTCCGGGTTGCAATAGCTGCGTAAGAGTTGGTTTACATCTGATTGAGCGTCTGATTAAACCGCATGGACGTCTTGGCTGCACATCTCGATGGATAGTCAAATAAAAATATGTACTGACAGATGAAAGTTGGCTTCGATGCACGACTGACAGCGTTGGGGAGAACCGACCGTTGACCACGTCGGCAAATATGAGCTGAAATAGAGACGACTTGGCAAATAATGACGTGGACTAAAGAAACATAATCAGTGGTGCATATTAAATGATTTGCAGATGGCTACCAGAAACAAGTGGGAGGCCGATAGCCAATAAATATATATCGACAAACTTTGCATATATCTATCTATCTATCTATCTATCTATCTATCTATCTATCTATCTATCTATCTGACAAACTAACTATCTCTCTCTCTCTCTCTCTCTCTCTCTCTCTCTCTCTATATATATATATATATATATATATATATATATATATATATATATCAATCAGTATTTATATAATTTTAACTTACTCAATATGTTTTCATACTTAGATTTATTTAAGTTACGCACTGACTAATAATATATCTATCCATCTATCGATCTGGCTATTTATACCTACAAAATCACTATCTATTTTTTCATATATCATGTTATTCATACCAAACTCTTTATCTCTATCTATCAATCTCAGTTTATTCGTCCTAACTTATATATTCATTTCGAAATGTATATTAATATAAAGTTAGGTATCTGTATACGTTCATATATTGTATGTACAGGAATATTTCGTAAAATAATTAACCGATTATTATGAATTTTTGAACAAAGCTGCTAAGCGTAATGTGGGCTACATTAAATGTTATTTAGTTTTTAGGAAAATCGGCACAAATGGGTTAAATTCCTTCGTGAAGCTTCAGATGGCCTTGATTTTTTTAAAAATTTGATAATAGATATTTTACAGCAATTAAGAAAATGATGTATAATACCTCCTTTTATAAATGGATGTTATCTGAATTTTCGCGAAGCCTTTCACTACCTTTTTACTCTTTTTTTTTCTTAAAACTAAATTAAATTAAATATATCCCGCATTACTTTACCTTACGCATTGTAACTGTGTTTAGGTGTGAATTTAATACATAGAAATATGTTGAAATTTATAGACATCCCTAACCTTATATAAATAGTGATATATGCATGTGTATACTTCTTTTTATCCATATTAAAACCCATATATATATATATATATATATATATATATATATATATATATATATATATATATATATATATATATATATATATACTTTTTGTTTGGTTATAGCCTTTTTTATTTTTCAATTTTTCATTTTTTATTCAAAAATCAAAATAATTAATTAATTTTTAATAGGTATCACACGCACAATCGATTCTTCGTCGAATCATCTTCAGGTTACAATAGCCAAATAAACAAAAGGTTAAAGAAACGAAGAGAGTCTTTATAAGACTTTCTTTTTTTCTTCAACATTCGTTTAAGAAGCTAAATGAGCAAGTTTGTTATATTTAAAATGTTTGCTAAAACGAGAGTATGCTGCCTAAATACTTACACACAACATATATATATATATATATATATATATATATATATTACTTGGTACGGAAAAGCAGTAAAACATCAGTACCATTGGTTTCAAGCTCAGAAGGTGTTAACCTCACGGCTGTCTAAATCTTTTCTGTCACTTGGTAGAAAGGAATTGAGGGTCTCATATGAGCCACGTTTCGATACATTATTTGCTATGAAATGTTAAATTAGTATCGTCTAAATTGTGTGTTAGAGAAACATATGTTGGAT
The DNA here is from genome assembly GCA_963556195.1 of Sepiola atlantica. Lineage (NCBI taxonomy): Eukaryota > Metazoa > Mollusca > Cephalopoda > Sepiida > Sepiolidae > Sepiola > Sepiola atlantica. The sequence goes on along the minus strand of OY744532.1, from coordinate 102,168,556 downwards.
TAAAAAGCTTAATACAGTCTAAAAAAGAGAATAAAATTTAAAAACTACGATTTAAAATTTAAAAATAAAAATAGTTTATCAATTCCCGTGAATCAGTTTTTCCTTACTGTGTATTTATCTGAGGCGTTATTTGTTTTGATGGGTTAAATTAGTTTCGTCTATATTATGTGTTAAAGAAAAATATTTATTTTGATGGGTTAAATTAGTTTCGTATAATTTATGTGTTAAAGAAAAATATTTATTTTGATGGGTTAAATTAGTTTCGTCTAAATTATGTGTTAAAGAAAGATAGATTAATAAAAAAAATGTCTAAAAACTTTAAAATTTAAATTTAAAATTTAAATTCTAAAATTTTAAAATGTTTTATTATTTTAAAATAAATGAATTAATGAATATGATTTTAAAATCTCGTTAGATGTCGCTGACGGTAAAAACAGTCCAAAGTGAGCAACTTTGTAAATTCTTATTAATTTTATATTTGAGATTAAGTACAAAAATGTAAGATATACATTTATAGTGGAATATCTATGTATTAGGAAATTAATAAATAATGATGTGGCTGATTGAGCTTGTTTTAAAGTTAAGAATAATATTTAGGTATTAAAGCAAGCTATAGTATGGCATACTGTTTAGTAGCGTGAAAAAAGGCTCCTTATCCCTCTTAACAACCGAAAAAAATGATATAACTGACTGGTTTTATGTTTTGGTGTTGAGATAGGGCACATTAATAAATTCCCAGACAATGTATCTGATCTATATAAAAGTGACGGACTTTGATTGCCACTTAATTGCAACGGGAATACCTTAGATAGATTTAAGAAAAGACTTAACAACTACCTTTCAAAAACTCAGATTCAAAATAACCATCAAAACAAACTCAGACCAATTGGACTTCGTAGACACCACACTGAACAAGAGAAATATTAAAAGATGAGCTTAAAGAAGCAATAAGAACCTTAAAAATGTACCTCGGTTTGAGTCTAAAATAGTCGGTGAACATCTAGCATCCAGTAAGATGCCCCATCACCAGCAAAACCCCAAAAATAAGAAAATTGAAAAAAATAGAGAAGCACACACACACACACACACACACACACACACATACATATATATATATATATATATATATATATATATATATATATATCACAGAGTGCCGGACCCTACAAAGGATTTAGGGTAAGTGTCTTGAATGGGATACTGAAGATGGGGGGGTCGAAGATAAGTGGCATCTATTGGAAAGATATAGTACTTGAGAGCCAGTGTGATAAGCATATCACCGCTCTCCGGACACGAAGTAGTATTCGGTATGTATCTTCTCGAAGAGCTAGAGAGAAGAAACCTTAGATTGTTTCTGTATTGAGAGTTAAGTTTAGGTTAGTGTCATCAAAATCAGTCATATATGGATCAGTAAACGACACAAGCTTATTGGAAAAATGTATTGATAATTCACGCAAGCTTATTCATAAAACTGCTACTGGCTCAAGTTGTATGGCGAAGTGGTCAGTCATGTGACCACGTGTATAATCTGCCCGACACAGATTCGGAAACAGAGTACAGGTGTTCCCGAGTATCACTTCCAGAAAGTTAGTATGTATATTTCAGGACCGCAGAGAACCACCACTCAGGATAACCAGTATAGCCTGAGTTTGGTTTATTCGCTAACGAATTAGCGGAAAGCCATGGTGATACCGAATAATACGGCGTACCGTTCCGGAGCTGATATTAGGTGAGCTATTCACCAGATACGGAGCACCCGAACAGCTGGCAACAGACAATAGCACGGAGTATGTGAAGCAGCTGATGCGAGAGGCACACTAGAATAATTGAATATACGGCACGTGACCACTGCAATTTAGTATGTCCAAAGTAAGGCAAATGTCGAACGTTTCCATCGGATTTTGGCCTATGTGTTGGCTAAACTGACCGAAGGGAGCCAGGAGAATTGGGATGTTTATATGAGCCAGGCACTGACAGCGGTGAAGTTCACGGTGAATGAGACCTGGAAGTTCGCACCGTATTTGCTGTTTAGGTGAGATGCCGTCTTACCCGTCGACAACCTGTTAACCTCTCGACGGAGATGCATGAGCGATGACTACCATAAGTTGATCCTGAGGCAACAGCGTAAGATGTTCGCTTAGTTTGGACGAAAGGGTCAATACAGTACAAAAGAGAATAAATGCGAGAGTAAACGAGAGACATCGTGTAAAACTTACACTAATGGCAGGTGAGTTGGACCGAAGGTGGACTTCGTTTTATCGGATCGTTGAGTATTGATTTACTCCTCTCCAGGAGTTAGGCACAAGGCCAGTTGTTATCTTACTCCCACAAGTAAGATGTGACCCTAGGTCGGGTCGGGAAAGTGAGGTTTAAAAATTGCCTGGGCAGCCCCGTTGGCATTCCCCGGTGGGGGCGCCTCAGGCAGTAAGCAATAAACCTACTCCTTCCCAAAGAGGGGAGGCGAACCCTGTGAGAGTGGATCTCTTAGAACTGCACAGGACAGACCCATAGACCGGTGTAAATCAAGCCCCAAAGGCACAGACAATACCAGTCTATGAGGTGCAGTATCCATCGGAACAGATACTACACTTTGACATTAGCCAAAAGGCCACTGGTGACCTGAAGTTGACTGCGTTAGAGAGTTGGGAGGATTCCAAACGTCCAGGTAAAAGAAAAGACCGAAATAAATGCAACGCTCGTTTATCCAGAAGAAATAGAGACGAGCCGTGGATCGGAAGGAGAAAAGCCGAGAGTCTTAATCGACGTTGTAACGCCTGCAAAACCGGGTAGAACGAATAGGATTCCGGGAGATAACGGAAAAGAGCCACATAGACCCTCGAAGCTGAATAACGAGGAGTCAAGTGAGTGGGGGATAAAGATAGATTGCCTCTATTTTAACTGCGAGAAAGGTGAGACAGTAGAAGACGACTCCGGTTGTGGAGCAATGGCCATTGAAATTACGGTTTAGAAGTCATGTGTTCCTGTCCTCGAGGCAACGAAAAAATGTTAGAACTCGATATGCATTGGTTGTGTCTGAGAGGCGGCTTGCGACCGAGTTCCCTGTGTCGTAGTGTGTGTTAAATCCTGCACCCGCGTATGACACGCTGTCAGGTGTCGACTGGCCGACTTACAGGCAGTTTCCCATGACAAATGAAAAATAATTGTTAGGTTGAAGTGCTGACAACTGAAAGAGGCGGTCAGGTTAATGTCCTGACAAACGAAGGGGGGATACTCACTGAAAGCCGCGGCAAATGAAGAAAAATGGCAGATCGAAGTCCTGCCAGTCGAGAAATAGAGGATATTACCTCCAATTGTTGCACTCATTAGGTCATTAACAACGAGCGTTGAATGGTGAATTGAAGGGTGAGCCTATACCTAGAAGGAATAGATCCGTTGTAGATGGCACTATTAATACTTTTAAGGGAGGATCTTATCGTCCTGTGTACAACCGTCTCGGATGGAGACGTAAGCACTATTTGGAGAAGTGGGAAGATCAATTAACTAGAAAGGTTTGTACGAAACTCCTTGCAGTTATTGGCAGTGATCGGACGGGGACTTGAGAAGACTCATGGGGCATGTCAGGGGGCAGCTGGCTATTTTGGTTTTAAGACACCTATCACATAGCATAGTTACACCTGAACTATTGAGAGAGGTCCTGTTTGAAATACAAACCATGTAATCCGAGACATTGAGATTACCGGTAGACCCAACCTGGCAATAGTGGAAGTGTGTACTATCATTCCATGTTAGTGGGTGACGTTGTAAAAACAAAACAAATTGTTAGTCTTGGCGTATATCCCTCTATCGGGACATAACGTTGTGGATCCATCACGATATAACTTTAACTATTCCCTTAAGCTGATCAGAAGTTAGCAGTAGTTGCCAGAATACGCTTGGGGCGCAGTTTGAAATGTTTGATTTGGGCATAACTAGGCTAATGCTCTTGATGGAAAATGAAACAAAGAAGTGCGAGACATCCGCACCGGGGGCCTGCTTGTCCGTAAGCCCGGTTGATGTGATAGGTACCCACGAGCTATGTGCTTGACCTTTTAAAAATACTAGGCTGGGATCAAAAAAAGAAATTGCGAAATATAAGTCCTGATAAATGTTATATTGCCGTTTGCAGTGATTGTCGCCAATGACATCTGGGCGGTGACCGTCCATATGCAGGTAGCAATGACGATAGTGTTGGAGAAGGGCCCACCAAATCAATAAGGGTAATGCCCCGTTACCAGTAATGGAATTACCAGTGGATCACACTTTGTTTTCCCTATTACTATGAAGCTATTCTAAGTTTCGAAGCGAAGTAGTATTTCCTCGGATTGGGACGGACAAATATGAATGCGCGGATAAAGCTATAGAAACCTTTAATCAGGGAATGGCATCATATAACGTTGGCGAAGCTGCCGTAGTTGTTTACCGGTAGAGAAGGCACACCTTGGACGATTAAAGCCCAAGTACAATATAGTGATGGCAAATATTAGCTTGATAAGTAAGGTAGACCCTGGGATATCTTGGCCGGTAGTATCCGTGATGATATAATTAATGCTGATAGTTTCTACAGTATGTGTGCTGAACGGGTTAGGTAAACCTAGAACAATGACGGACAGTTAGCTGTTTGTGATGTTTGCTTGAGTGACCTAGGATCCGTGCATTGGATGTCCGCTGAACTTTTAAGCGATGACGGGGTAAACTCCAACTCGGAACGGAAAAAAAAGGATTTATTTTGGACACAGGGTTCGAGATCAGAGAATGCTAATAGTAACTGTAAGGAGTATTGCGAACCCTCTTTTTATAGAAGAATAAACTCTTCATTGGATGCGTAGTTTTATTCTTTGCTACACATATTCCGGCGCCCAGAAAACGGAATGAGAGACATTTACTTACATACTGAGAAAAGGCCCAAAAGTGCGGAAACGCCACATCAACCGACGCCGAAGTTAACAGCCCGAATGACAGAAACGTTTCCAAACACCCACACAACGGTATTTGATTGCTGAACAAGAAGACAGGGTCACACACACACACATATATATATATATATATATAATATTACATTTTTAATACTTTAATTACGTACGGCGTCGTTTCATCAGTACAGGGAAAATAATCTCAGACGGTCACAGAGCGCGAACCCGGTTCACAGGAGACACCTTGAATCTGTACGCGTTTACTTTGTCCTGCAGGCCACAAGAGATCGTCACGTGATAACGGAGAAATTAAGTGATATTTAAACTGAAAGCGGTGAGTATAAATACCAAGCCATCCGATAGGATTTAACAACAGAGTCGGGGCGTCGCACGTATATATATATATATATATATATATATATGAGGTGCGCTGAAGAAAAATTCCTACCAGTAAAATACATAGCCCTGTTGTGCTCGCATACCCTTAATGTCAATAAAAGTGTAAAAATTTTGGAATTTCCTTGCTTTTGTACATTTAGTGTATATGAATTTTCATCTTAACCCTATTAAGGGCATATGATGCCAGTATACTGGCATTTATCATGGGATTATTATAGACGTCTGCTAGATGGGATTCTGAAGTCTATCACCCAGACTCTAAACACTTCAAAAAAACTTTATGAAACTAATGTGTTTAACCAATGAAAATAAAGAATTCGTTGGTTCACTATTTTTGCTATTAAGGTGAATTTGCTATCGCAGTGAACTAACCAGTCGTTTTGTTACTCCTAGGCTGTGATTTCAATTCTCACTAGTAACCAATGAATTCGAAATTTCTTTACTTTTCCAACTACAAGCCAGACAAATGTTGATCCTGTTATGGAGGGAGCGAATTAAGTTGAGGACCACTTCCACTGCTCGATTCTGGGTCACGACCATCACTTCCGCCACAACGTTATTTTCGTTTATCTTTTTCTTTTATTGTTGATTTGTTTTTTACTTCTTTTCTCTAATATTTTTATTCATTTTACATTTATGTAGTTTCTTTTTTTTTTTTGTTAATGTATCTTTCGTTCCTCCTAACTATATATGACTTCCTTCGTTTCGGTTCTCGTTAATCCTTTTTTGATTCTTTACTTTTTTCTACCAGTTTTCCTACTACTTTTCTGCTAATCTTTTTACTTGTTCTTTACTTCTTTTTTTAACTTCGCTTCGTTTTTTATCACAATTTCGTTTTTTTCCATTTCGTTTCTTTCGTTTCATTTCGTTTCTTTCGTTTCACTTGTCAATGTATCTTCTTTTTCTCTTTATTTCCACTCCTTTTATTGATTATTTTTGGTTCATTTCTATTGTCTTTACTTACTTAAATTTCGTCATTCCTTTGGTTTTATTTTTTTTCTTTATACCCGTTTGTTCTTCTTTATCCTATTGTATTTCTGTTCACCCCATTTCCCTATCCGCACATCTTCATAAAGAATTAGCAAACAAGCCGACCATTCGTCAAGAACACCTAAGACCGGTCCCATTATCGACTAAAGCAAAAATAAATCAATGTACCCCAAAGACATACACGACCATTACAAAAGTTCAATGGTTATGCCAAAACCAATATAACCAACTGAAATAAGCAAAACCCCGCATCGATCCCTGTCTGGAAGAGCAGATATATTTGGCATCACGGAATGTCACGAAAGGGGAATGGACACTCATGTTATTGTGCTACAAACTGCTTCCAGCCATGAAACTGCTGTAACAATGTTAGTCTATCAAAGTATAGGTCATAGTGTTTATAACCTGGGCCGCGCGAACTAAGAGAATGGTGTCGTGATCGGCGGAAATAATTTTCCGAATGAGAGCAGACCTCCTTACATTCTAAGTAATGAGAAAGCCATTTTTAAAACAGAAATGGGCGACAGGAAGTGACGCTCGAAATTAATATGGGAGCGTGTACACGAGAGCGAAATGTAAGAAATTGGAACAGGGTAATCGAAAAGACGGTCCGCGAGAAAGTGTAAAATTAAACGAAACGAAATGGGAACGAGTACAGCAAAAATAAAACAGTAAATAATCTTATGAACTCCGATGCAAAACGAAATGAAAAACTAACGCAAATGACTAAATATGGTGCTATTGAATTTTTATTGACTAGTTCAATTGTGTTTCGGTTAAGCTCTGTTTTGTATTGTCTCCGCTTACAGACGTTAAGCCAATGCTGTTATACTTTTTTTTAAATACAAATTTAATCTAAATAAATTATCTTCAAAAATATAAGTTAAAGTATTTTAAGTTAATCCTAAACCTGAACCTAACAATAACTGGTAGCAACTCGAACTTAGAACTTAGGGTTAATGGTAAAATATTGTAAAATACCCTAAAACGCTAGAATGGTCCGGACATTGGGATCATGTTATGTTATATAAAACTGATCTCTCACACTAAATTCAAAAAATAAATGTAGTTTTTTTTCGTGTTCTTTCCGACAAGGTTTACAGGATCGTATTAATCTACGAATGTACAAAAATATATTTCCCATTGCGGTCTGATTTATTTAAAGTAAAGAAAATAAGTTAACCCCGTAGTAATAGGCAATACAACACCCCAAATTAACCGAAACGAAATTGCTTTAATCAGGAAAGTGTAAAAGTACCATGAATTTAATTAGATAATTCGGACTAATATACGTATTTGGATTTTTTATTTACACAACGATGTAAACTCATATTTTATGTCGTGTGTCTACATAGACCCGAGCCACAATGAATAACGGGGTTGTGAAGTAAGCAGTTATAAGTGACAGTCCTATAGAGGTTGAAAGGTCCAATCTTCATTAGATAAAGTCCAATCTTCACTAGCTGAGAGTAAAATAAGTTAATTCTCCTTAAGGCTTCTACTCTAGCGTGACTGACAGAACGAGAACAATCTACCTCGTGGAGTAGATAAAAGGTTAAGTTCTAAATCTCCTGTTGATTTCCTAGTTTGATATAAAGATGTTTAGTTTGAAAAGCTGGACTTAAAGAGAGCCGGGGTTTACATCGGCCGGAAAATTGTAAAAATAACAACCAAGATGAGGATAATAGTTCGAATCTTATATAAAAAGGGATTTTGTCCGTCTGACTGTCTGTCGTCCACCTGTCTGTCTGTCCGTCAGTCACAACTTTTAAACGTAATAAAAATGTCGTGAAATTATGGAGAATACTGCATTTAGCTAATCTAATATTCTAACCTAATCTTTATATGAATGAATGAGAATCTTTCCTCTGTATGATCAAAACATTTAAGTCTTACTTGAATATAAGTGTGATATCGGTTTTCTTCTCATGAGACCGTCCTCGCAGAAATTACCTCCTACGCTTTTAAGAGGAAATCTCCCATGTATTACATCCTCCTTTATATGTAAAACTAAAAAAAAACATATTTTCAAATTACTAAATGTTTAAAATTAAAAACTAGAGTGTTTAAATAGACATTTTTGTTCGGGGTTCAATTGTACTATAAGAGTTATTTTAATATGTCGCTTATTTCACTGTATTTTCGCAAAATAATGAAAATTATTAATTAGTTTTAAATAGTATTTTTTACCACGAAATAAAATTCTAATTTCTTTTTTTAATCTTGAAAATCGAACTTTAATGCAATGCCTTAATCGCTGGCGGCCACGTTGTAATTTCATATTATGTTTTTTAATGTCTGACACATATAATAAGGAAATAAGTAGTGTTTTATCTGTTGTGTTGTCATATCATTCTCCCAGACATTATCTTCTCCTTTGATATCACCTTTTCACGCTGAAAAAAACAAACTGCTAATCCGCATTTAAAATATTCAGAAATTAACTCAATACTATTTATATTATTTTTGAAGTAAAGTTCAAGACTAAAGTTTAAATTGCCGGATAAACATCAAGAACTATTATTCTGACTATTACGCGCACTTTCAAGCTAACATAATAAAGACACGTAAAACCGTATATTTGCTCCCAGTATTCGGTTAAATAGCACTACTAAAGTTTAGTATACTATAATAATTTGATAGGAAAAGATACGACTGTGTAAAACATGATGTACACTATACGCGCCATGATGAAGTGAATAAGTTTTAAAGGATTTCCGAAACTTTAGGTAGCGAACCAATATCACTAGGTTGATAAAATCATATTTTGGTCCTATTTCAGTCTTACGAGATATATCTATGTGTGCATAAGCGAAAATTCACTAATTCAGCAATGGTTGCGTAATCCGCAACCACGCAACTCCGAAACGTTCAATTCCTTATGCCTAGTGTCAAGGAAAAGAGTAAAATGACTATAAATAATGTCAAGATTAGCAGAGAAAGACTAATATTTTTCAGAATTTTCAGTCTTGGCTACTTCTTTACAAAGACTTACGAGTCCAGTCTATCCTACTATTTTAATAATAGCATGAAGGAGGCTATGTCGTATAATACATCTTTCAAATATTAATCGAGCATCTGGCGCAAACGACAGGTGTCGTAGTTACTCATCGCACTACGTTAAGAAACAGTGATGAGTCGTATACGACGGAACAGCTGTTTGTTCGTGACTAGATTTTATATAAAACTATGTATATGCTCCCTTATGGATGGAAAAATTATTAAATTAAATTAGAAAGTATTGGTTTGAATTTAGCATGAAAATATAACTTTGGGTAATAAGTATCGTAAAAAATGTAAACAAATGACTGGTATTATTTAAATAAGAAATCTTTTCTCTTATTGTCACTAGCAGTTTTGTTAGTTATATCGGTAGAGCATCGTACACTATCAAATAGTTTCGAATCTCGCAACGTCTAACCACACTGATGAAGCATATACTACGAAACATCTACATGTGGATATATATAGAGAGAAACATAGAGAGCAAGATAGGTAGATAATACAGACCCAAAATAATTGAAACTATTCAAATTTTAGTTTGAAATATCACTAATCTTGGAGGATGTATATCAATTGTAGATAGTTTTTTAATTCCTTGACATTATATGTTATACTGTTTTAGATTTTAGTAAACTTAATTACAAATATGTTGGAGTTTGGATGGCAGAATCATAGATAATAAACACAGTTAAACTTATTTCCTTTTTGAGAGCTATCATAACAACTACTAGATTCCCAGCTAACTCACTCAGACCGAAGACAATGAAACGCCATTGTTAAAAAAAAAAACTCGGATCATTGCCAAGAAAGTAACTCCTGGGTTGATTCAACATATTAATTGTCGTGTTCCGACAAAACTATTCGAGCTCAATGAATTTAGATATTATATTTCAATTTAGAAAGTGTGAATTTTTATGTACAACGATATTGATGAGACAAGATATTGTTAAATAACATTAAATAAAGAAAACATTAACGCAAGTAATAATTTAAATTGTTTGGACAGCTGTCAGAGAAGATTTGTGATTGCAAATAGTTCATATACAATTGCTTAAAAATAGCGTAATGCGAGTGCATTAGTTCTACAGGTTGTTTCGCAAAAATCAAGAGATTTAGCACAATTAGTTCACATGTAGTTGTTTAGAATAGAACACAGTTTTTGACAAGCATCGCTAAAACAGAAGGAAACAGACTTTCGATTAAATGGTCTTTTCGTTAGAATCTTCATGTCAGCGTAGACGGTTTAGCAAACTTCCGGTTGTGTTTGTGATTACTTTGACTGGGATACTAACACAACACTCGAAACCAGAAAATACCTGACGTTTAGACAAGATTATTCGTTTAGTTTGATGAAGTCCGTAGTATTAACCGTGAGCAAGACAACAGTGTCCCATGATGGATAGCCCTTTGTTCTATAGCGTAGACGACAAGAATCAGAATATCAAGATGTATGGAACAATTAATCTACGCATATGTATGTAGTTGTCGGAAATTGAAAACGCTTTCAACTATCATCGTTAAACTAGAAATAACACACACTAACATTAGATCAAATGTTCTTACTGTGAGCAGCTGCATATCAACATGGACGGGTTAGCCTACTTCTAGTTGCTCTTTGAATTAATTTAAGCGAGATTCTTTTCCAATATTCTATTAACAAGATTTTAAACAAATGATTTTATGTATTAAGGTTCCTGTTCTCTTGGTGAAGTTGATACAACACTCTAAATCAGTGTTTCTCAACTTTTTTTTTACTCTCGACATACCTACAAGCACATAAAACTGTCGCGACACACTAATAATTAAAAAATTAGTATAATGTAATGCTAAAATAAATTACAAATACATACATAGACGTGTATGATAAAGTTTATTATGTTAGTACCCAGGAATGGTCAGTTACGTAGTGTGAAATCTGTGTCTGGTGGTTTCTTATGTCTTCCTAAATATTTAGTCGTATGTGAAGTAAGCTAACCCACATTTCTTCTTAAGTGGAACGTAGCTTTGTCTGTTCTTCCTTTTTTATATTATTTAAGGTTGAACAGCCCAATTCACACAAATCGGAAGTAGAAAATTCTAAAAGAACTAATAGGGCCTTTTGATATAATGCGAGAACGTAGTTTTGGATTGAACTCCAAAATGTGTTGATATCTACATCAGAATGCTTTATTTTGAGAATGTGCTCACTTGTTATGATAGCTAATTTTTCTTCCTCGCATAAATAAAACCAGATATTAGAAGGTAAATTTAAAAAAAGATTACGTACTCAGTCTTACTTTTCTATGTTCAGCAACGGAAAGTAGTAGTCGATGTTTTTTGCAGCGTCGCCAGATGCTCAATTACGATAGGGATAATTTCCTTAGTGCAGTTCGTGCGCATTGTAAGACACATACATAATTCACCCAACTTGGCTCTGTTTTCCCAAATAACAATTTTATTTTTATGCCTAACTAACCTATCTGTCGAAGTTAGAGTATTTTTGTTTCGACCTTGCATACTACTGTTTACAAGATTAAGCTGACTAAATATTTCCGTTAAATATTCCATTTTGGCCACTAAAAATTCACATCGAAGATATTTACAGAATCTTTCCTGCTTTTCTTTATTAAATAAAATCATATATAAATATAAATCTACAATTCTCATGTGTATTGTATCATTTGAAAGCAGAATTTTACTAATTTCTATTTCAGCTGTCTCACCTAGCATGGATTCCACCATCTTTAGCCAGCGATCAGGATAACTGACTTAGCAAGAATATGAGATCTAAATTTCATTGCCATTATTTCAGCTAGCTCAATTGAAGCGAATTGAGCTCATTCAGACACGTTCATTGTTTTCTGAAAAATATTGCGTTATTTTGATTGTTGTTGTAACAGTCTTTGAAAATAATAATTATTTTTATCTTTTAGATAAGAATGTTTAGTCGTGAAATGTATTTGTAATTTATTTTGTAACATGTATTTGTTAGCCATTTTTTTGCCAGAAACTATATATAATAGACATGGTTGAACAAAATCGCTGGCCCAAGAAAATCAAAAAATTCAAATAATCATCACAATCCTTTCTATTATGGCGAAAGCTGTCTTTTTTGCTGAATTTTATCAGCTTCCTCGTATGTTCTGTTTCAACTTCACACTCGTCACTGACATCCTTTTTTTGACAAATTCATCAATTGTGAATAGGTATTTATAACCAATTAACACTTGCATACTCTAACCAACAACAGTAAACAACAGGCAGTATTACACTGATTCGTGAGTCAACGGTCACCCTCCTGTGTTCAACTGGAACATCTTGTAGTGTTTTAATTATTTTGGACTTAATCACATTTTTAAATATATGTACAAATTCATTTTCATTATTTTAATAAAATAACAAACATTAGCTTGCCATATAGTTAATTAACTCACCATATAATTTAACTTGAGCATTGCGAGCTGAAACAATAGTTTAAAAGTACGTAAACAACACTAATTCTACGTTAAACAAACTGAGAAATAGGCCAGCACAGAAAACAGCGTTCAACTCTAGTTATGATTAGTCATAAGCTAATTCAGTTAAAAATAATCTGTAATTTAAAGGTTAAAACTGAGTGTGTAGTTCGATTGAGTTCGACGTAAGCAACTTGTAGACACTTTTGGCACTTCTTTAGTGAGTTGTGAAGCAGAATTTATTTGTTTTCAATGTTGAAGAGTTGCATTGGCAGACAATCAATCGATAGCGGAAGATAATCAACCGGAAGGAATTCAGACGAAAACATCTGGGAAGTGTTGTGTGTATGTGTGTGGGTGTGTGTGGGTGTGTGTGGGTTTGTGTGGGTGTGTGTGGGTGGGTGTGGGTGTATGTGGGTGTATGTGTATGTGTGGGGTGTTTGTGTGTGTGGGTGTGTGTCTTGAATAGGCTTCAAAGATCATCGACAGACACTTCTGTGAAGTTGACGTTTTCTGAATCGTCCATCTTCCGGTGAGAAATATCTAAGAATTGGAAAAAAACATCGATACCTTCATATCGAACGGACCCTAAAGATTTAACGGGGGTCTCTAAATTGGTTCGCCTTTTGACAGATGGTACGGTTTGCGCGTGCTCAGCGTGTCAGACACAGCTCGGATTGAGACGAAGTTTTAGTGACCAATCACAATGACGCTTCATTAGCAACTGATCAGCTTTCAGCGAAAGGTGCAAAGGTTGGTGACCGCCACTGATCGGTGGCCTTATGATGTGTGCATATTCGTTGGAGAAAGGAAGTGCTTTCTTTCAGGACATATTAGTAGAACATGAAACCGACATCACCCGTGTTTTCGGATGGTCGTAACAAAGTTCCGCGACACATCTGAGAGAGACCCGCGACACACTTTTGTGTCGCGACACTACAGTTACGAATCACAGCTCTAAATACTAAAATGAAGTAGTTTTAGATGAGGACGTGTGGGGGGGGGGGTCATTCGTTTTGGTTCAATTAAGTACAAGGTACTGAATCTGAGCCAGACAACAGTGCCTCTTACTGCAGAGTTATTTACTCCATGTTGTTGATGTGTTTATCCATCTCAAAATACTTTGTTGAATGTCAAAATAGGCAGCATGTTTATGTGAAAATATAGTGTGCTTGCATTCAAGTAATAAACATTTTACATTTATCAATTTCAAATTTTACATTTATCGATTACAATTAGAATAACTATTTATATCATTCCAATTATAATTAGTTTATTGATATTTTACATCGATCAATGCTAACCCTCGAACTAACTTTTTACTAATCACCATTTAGTATGATACTATAAATCCATCAACGCTCGTTTCCATGTGACTTTTTCCTATCACACAAAATACATATAAAAATATTTATTTGGATTGAGATTGAGTAATGTTTGAAAATATATTTTAAATGTTCTAATTAGCCGTAATTTGCAAATCATCCATCTCTCACTAAGTGTCTGTCTATCACTATCACTCTCTCTCTCACTGCATGCTGTTTGAACCTCGCGATCTTATTTTATACATTTTCTCTCAACTTCTATTACGCCTCTCTCCTCGTCAATCTTTCCCTTTCACTGTCTCTGTTCGAAGGTAATTAAACTAATTATCATACAGAATAGCAAAATACCTCAATATAAACAATAAGGAAAACGACCAGAGTGTTAATAATACTTATTCTAAAGATGGAGAAAAAGATAGAAAGAAAGTGAGAAAAAGAGAGAGAGAGAAATAAAGAAAGAAATAGCAGAGAAAAAGAAACCAATTTTGCTGTTTGTATATTTAGTTTAATTTAAAAACTCACTTTTCCTGATTCAAACAATCTTACCCGGACTTAATAGGCGAACAAACAGGTCAGAGTTATTTAGTGGTCATCCATATCAAGGTACCGAGAAGACTATTTTATGAAATTAAAAAGAGAAAAATCAAGATTTGACGATAATTTACTTAAATAATATTCTCCATTACTAAAATGTCTATTAACTATTTATTTTTGCTCGCATACTGTTTGCTGACATTTACCTCATGGTGTGTTTGAAGATAAAATGCACATGTACTGCCATGTACTTGGATTGAACTCACATCCTTCTGATTATCAGACTTTTTGATATGATACAGCTGCCCCCCCTATCCATATTCTCCTACCATTTATCGTCTAATTTGCCCTTCATCGGCAGCTGTTACATCATTTTCGGTAGTGATCACACACACACATCTCTTCAATATGATTATTAAGTATTCCTCATGTAATGTACAAATATCATCAGTTGCTATCCTATTTCATGTCGTTCTTAATTTATGAGCTGAAAGGCTCGAAAAATATATTTAAAAATAAGCTAAAGAATGTATGTTTTTAGAGATATAACGTCTACGGAAGAAAATCGTTGTTAACGTATTAGAAATGTTATTGTTTTAGGCAATCGTATGTGAGAATGAGCAGGTGGAAAGCTCTGCGGCAGCGGTAGCGTGTCAGCTGGTAGTTTTTTCGATGTGTTTTAACGAAATGAAGAGATATACGCCGCGAAAGATGAAGAAATGTTGACAGTTGGATAGAGTGGAGGTGGGTCAAATAAATGGATAAAAATAAATAGATGGAAAGGGGGACGAAGGGAGAGGACCGAAATGAGCGAATTAAAGAGAAAGGCTTAACTATATAGAGAAAAGAAGAAAAATCTAGGGTAGGTAAAATGAATATATAAGGTAAATAAAAATATATATATAAATAATAATAATAATAATAATAATAATAATAATAATAATAATAATAATAATAAACCAAAACAATTTGCTCCCTGAAGAACAGAAAGGCAGCAGAAAAAGATCACATGCCACCAAATATCAACTTCTGATCGATAAAATGAATCTGAGAAACTGCAAATAAAGAACTACCAACCTAGCCATGAGGTGGTTGGATTATAAGAAAGCATTTTACATGGTGCCTCATTCATTGATACACAAATGCTTGGAGTTTTCTTCGGAATAGCCCCCGACATTCAAACAGATTTAAAGAATAGCATGAAGAATATGGAAACCAATTTAACTTCCGGAGGTATTGCATTAAGTAACGTGAAAATCAGGAGAAGGATTTTCCAATGACACTTCTCTTACCTAATGTGAAGGCAGGATATGAATTTGGGAAAGCCTTTCCTACAGTCAACCACTTACTATTCATGGATGACATTAAAGGGTTTTGAAAAATAAAATGAACATCAACTTGATTCTCTAATGAATACGGGTAAAGTATTTCGTGACGACATACGAATGGAATTTGGCATCACTAAATGGGACATTCTTGTTATAAAAAAGGTCAACTTGTCCACTAAGATAGCTTTGCACTCCCAACAACATATCCGATAAAGAATGTTGACAATGAGAGGGTCTACACATACTTTGTAATACTGGAGGAAGATAAGATTAAAAACAAGGAAATGGCAGACCAGGTAACAGCTGAGTACAACAGAAGACTAAAGACTATTCTTAAATCACAGCTCCACAGTCGAAATACAATCTATGATATAAATGCCAGAGCAGTAATTATCATGCTAGTATACTTCACTGGAATGTAAATAAACTAAAATGTTTGAATACCAAAACTCGAAAAATGCTTACAATTTATATAGTTTTTGCAAAGAAAGAAGATGCAGATCGATTGTATCTAACGTAAAAAGAAGGTGGTCGATGTCCGCTTAGTGTTGAATATGTTGTGAATATAGAATAGGTTGTCTATATAAATATATTTCTGTAAATAATGAGATTCGTCTGCGTGAAGTGAAAAGACAGGAACTACTAATAACTGGAGTGCAACAGAATCATAGGTTACAGAAGAGAGCGTTACATTATTTGAAATCGAACTACACAGTGTATTCGTTGAGAATACTGCATTTAGAGATAATAACAGCTGGAATTGGTTTGTCAGAGGTGATTTCAAAAGATAGCATTCCAGGAACAAGCAACTTGCACTAAGTCCATGAAACACTATATTGACAAAACTGCAGAATAACCAATATGTCGACTGAATTATGAAAGGAAAGAAACCATTAGCGCATATTGTATCTGAATGGTCAATGCTAGCACAATATAACAATAAAAAGAAAGCACGACAAATTCGCTCAGGTACTACAAACTTTATGAAATGGACCACAATGGGAAGTGGTGTGAGCATAAGCCATAAGTGGTGCAGAAGAACGATGATGTCAAACTTCTTTGTGACATGCGACTACAAACTAATAGGTTTCTTGAACATTCAAAATCCGACTTAATCTTTCTAAATAAAAAAGAGAACTTGCTTAATCATTGATATAGCCTGCCCCTTCGATACAAGAGTACAGGTGAAAGAACACGACAATATGAATAAATATCAAAATCTAAATGAGGAATAAGTTAGACTATGGATATGTAAAGAGGTAATGGTGATTTCCGCTGTTATTGGAACGCTAAGAACCATAACGAAATGCCATCATAAATAACTTTAAACAATTGACGAAACAATTTTATTTTATATTTCTACAAAAGGATTGCCTGTTAAGAAAAGCGAAAGTGTTAAGGTACAGCTTGAATGTCTAAGTTCAAGGGGATTGCCTTGATGTTCTAAAAAAAACTCCAACTAAGAACATCGAAAAGTTGAGACAAGTATGAAATAATAATAATAATAATAATAATAATAATAATAATAATGATAATAATAATAATAATAATAATAATAATAATAATAATAATAATAAAGGAATAATAATAATAATAATAATAATAATAATAATGATGATGATAATGATGATAATAATAATAATAATAATAATAATAATAATAATAATAATAATAATAATAATAATAAAGAACACCATCACATAAACTCATTGGAACAGAAACTGCAATAAATTTAGTAGACTGCTCCCCACCCCCAAAAAAAAGAAAAACAGAAACACACAAATCTGTGGATATCACAGATAATAGGTGTTAAGTGTCAAGAAGAATTTAATGACCGAATCGGAATAACTAACATAATTTCAACTAGAAGTGTGCAGGATTGGATTGTCAATAAGCCTTTTTGGGGAGGCCTATTGCCTACCTAATCCAATAGAAGGTCAATGGTCCTTGCCGTTAAAAAATGAATAGTAAGCGGCTTCTGCGATGACGCAAAATCATTGGCAATTGTTTACGGAACTGATGAAGACTACTGGAAATGTTTGGAAACGTGCTGTCACTCAGACTCCATGGAAAACCATCAGTTATATTTAATGAATAATCACTGATAATGACCTACGTTACAATTTTTGAGAGTAAATAATAATAATTAATTGATAAGACCCGCATCGGCACAAAATGGCTGTGAAGGGTCACGGTAGATGGGATTATTGGGAAGCGGTAAATCCCCATGGAAACGGCACTATAAACATTGGAATTTTTAGGAGGCGTTTTGCGACTCAAATTTCACAGAAAGCGGATAATCTTTATCAGTGAAATAACAATGGTAAACGGCTGTTGCGATAAGGCAAAGTAATAATCAATGGGTATCGAAAGTGATAGGAACTGCTGGGAATATGACTTACTTGTTGATAGGTTTTGAATGATAAAGTTTGGGAGAAAGCTAAATATTATAAACATTAAATTTTTAATGTTGTAACAAAGAAAAACGTAAGAATATCGATAAATTTTGATAAATACTACAGTATTATTGAAAAATAGGGACATTTTATTACGATTTCAACACACTGAGTATGTGTATTTGCTCGTTTCCATCAAGGGGGACTTCGTTAGGGAGCCAGCTGGAGACTTCGTAAGGGAGCCCGCTTTGTAAGATGATGTCGCAACTCTGTAGTTTTAAGTCTTTTTTTGTAATCCAACGTGCCGATGCTCTAAGTCGTAAGGGGATCCATCGGCCGACTAAACTCAAGTAAGCTCTTGAAAACAAATATTGCATGACAAAAATCTAAGTAAAGCAATAATTGTTTGGTCTGTATCTCAAGTAAGATACACTTGACCCTTAGTAAACTTGACAAAGAAGAGCTCGGGTACCTGGATAAAATAACTAAGAAACTAAGGAGCAGAACTGCACCCGAGGGATGATACTTGGGTATGAAAACCGAGTGATATGTTATAAGTAGGTTGTCAAAAAAATCCGGACTCTTTTATTTATATTCTAGTATTACAGTGTCGTCAGTAACGACGACGTTTTGCAAATTTCATAATTAAGCGCAGAGTAATCAAAACATATTCAAACGCTGTGAATAAACAGATGGAGAAATAACGACGCAAAAAATCGACATAGATGAAAGCAGGAGGGAAAATGACAAAATATCAAATATTTTAATTCATTTTTTTTATAGAAAATAAGAATAAATAAGAAGGAAAGAAATAGAAATTGATGACAACAGGAAATGAAACGGAACGTGAACAACGAAATGAACGAGATATCAGACGAGATTTCATGTTTACCGCAGGCGACACATTGTGGTAACATAACGTCTCGAAATTTTACAAGATAAAATATCACGCCGAAAATAGATGATTAGATACTGAAAACCACAGGATGTGTAAGAGTGTGCCTAGTAACGTTCCTGTGTGGGAACATCTTACAAAATACTTAATAAACTTTTACAATCAGTAAAAATTTATGGTGCATATGTTTTTATTTTCAGGATTTCGGATTTAATTTAACAATATTTTGTGTAAATACTACGACTTTATTTATGACATTTGTTTTAGTGTGAATTTACTTTGCAGTTGAAGTCCTTTAGATCTCGTAAACAAATAGTCCTCTTCTTTTTCTTTATAGTTTCTTTATGTTTTACATAGATATCCGAGTTGTCATTTAAATAATCTTTATTTCTTCTAAAACATTGAGTTGGCAAACCAGTGAATCAATAAAATGTGTATTACTCTAATTAAACTATGCTATAATTAATTTGTCTTGTGGTCTTTGGTTTATCCGAATTCGAAAGCCAGAATTGATATGGTCTGCTTGGTGTTGTTACTTGTGGTAATGGGGAAGTGCACCATTCCTCGTATGCGGTAGTGTGTAGTTATTCCGAGATTTTATTCCGGCTTCGAATATTATGTTATTATTGTCAATATTTGGTCAAAGTGTATTTGTAGGGCAAGGATAGTTGAGGATAGTGTCTAATGGGCAATCGAACTCTCTAGTAATACCAATCTCTATGTAATACCCTATTTAGTTTCAAACATTTTGAAACAATGTTGTAAGTATTCAATCCACATTTATTTTTAACTAACAGGAACCGTTCCCTGACGTTTTACGTGAAAAATGAGGAACCTGAAAAAATCTTATTCCCAGCCCAGAAAATCGCGATACATTTTCGTCACTGTTAACTTAAAAATCAGTGTTAATTTTACATTTTCGTCACTGTTAACTTCAACATCAGTGTTAATTTTACATTTTCGTCACTGTTAACTTCAACATCAGTGTTAATTTTACAGGTTCGTCACTGTTAACTTACACATCAGTGTTAATTTTACATTTTCGTCACTTAACGTCAACATCAGTGTTAATTTTACATTTTTGTCACTGTTAATTTCAACATCAGTGTTAATTTTACATTTTCGTCACTTAACTTCAAGATCAGTGTTAATTTTACATTTTCGTCACTGTTAACTTCAACATCAGTGTTAATTTTTCATTTTCGTCACTGTGAACTTATACATCAGTGTTAATTTTACATTTTCGTCACTGTTAACTTCAACATCAGTGTTAATTTTACATTTTCGTCACTGTTAACTTCAACATCAGTGTTAATTTTACATTTTCGTCACAGTTAACTTCAACATCAGTGTTAATTTTACATTTTCGTCACTGTTAACTTCAACATCAGTGTTAATTTTACATTTTCGTCACTGTTAACTTCAACATCAGTGTTAATTTTACGTTTTCGGTGAAACAACAGTGAGTGATAACAGAATAGCAATAATAATAATGGAAAAAAGAAAAATCAATTAAAGATTGTCTGAATAATACACCCAACAAAATAATATATTTACAAAAAAGCTGAATGAAATAATAAAATAATTGAACTGTTACGTATTGGTACAGCTGCTTTAAACTGTAAGTGATATAAGAAAACGGAACTTTTATTACAAGAAATCCTAGTTAGATAAATGGCTATGCGGACTTTATTACCGTAATTTCTTTTGTAAAAATATTCAATTTCAATGTGTGTATAAAAGAAGAGTGTAATGAAAGTGAAATATTCGGAAAGTGTCCACTGCTTCAAAACAAAGAAAACGCCAACAATTGACGTAACTAAAATAACATATGGATTGTTTTTATAAATATAGTGTATGTTGCTTGTATTTAATGTGTTAATTTAATACTTATTAAATAAACAATTAAAAATTAACGACTAATAAATATTCAGCGTTTGCTTAACGTATATAATAAGCATTGACGTTAAAATTTGTATAATGTTTACGTATGTAGACATTCGTATAGTTTACAAACGGTGCATTGAAATGTATTTTCCTACAAAATATTTGAACGCAGTGATTCGAGTAGCCGTTAGAGGACACAGAACTCAAGTAGCCATTAGATTACTTATAACTGACAGTCGAGTATCTTCGCCGACTGTCTTGTTGATATTATTAATCGAAACGAAAACTACTGGTCGGATTAAAACATAGAAAGAAAGAATCGATTGGAACTAAAAAAATGTTTTTCATAACACGAAACCATATGTGTCTTATCTAACATATTAATACTATTTTGTTGTGTCGTTTTTTTTTTGGATCTAAAACAAGCTTCTCTCCCTTCATAACTAAAGCTCGAATCTTCAATTTGCCATAATTGCTATGTATGTCTCTCTCCTAATTTGCCCTAATTGAAATGTATGGCTCTCTGAGTTTGCCTTAATTTAAATGTATGCCTCTCTTAATTTGTCTTAATTGAAATATATGGCTCTCTCAATTTCTTCTAATGTAAATGTATGGCTCTCTCAATTTGCCTTAATTGAAATGTATGGATCTCTCATTTTGTCCTAATTTAAATGAATGGCTCTTTCAATTTGCCCTAATTGAAATGTATGGCTCTCTCAATGTGTCCTAATTGAAATGTATGGCTCTCTTAATTTGCCCTAATTGAAATGTATGACCCTCTCAATTTGCCCTAATTGAAATGTATGTCCCTCTCAATTCGCCCTAATTTAAATGTATGACCCTCTCAATTTGCCCTAATTTTAATGTATGTCCCTTTCAAGTTGCCTTAATTTAAATGTATGGCTCTCTCAATGTGTCCTAATTGAAATATATGGCTCTCTCAATTTGCCCTAATTTAAATGTATGACCCTCTCAATGTGTCCTAATTGAAATGTATGGCTCTCTCAATTTGCCCTAATTGAAATGTATAGTTCTCTTATTTGCCCTAATTGAAATGTATGGCTCTCTCAATTTGCCCTAATTTTAATGTATGGCCCTCTCAATTTGCCCTAATTTTAATGTATGGCTCTCTCAATTTGCCCTAATTTAAATGTATGGCCCTCTCAATTTGCCCTAATTGAAATGTATGGCTCTCTTAATTTGCCCTAATTTAAATATATAACTCTCTCAATTTGCCCTAATTGAAATGTATGGCTCTCTCAATTTGCCCTTATTTTAATGTATGGCTCTCTCAATCTGCCCTTATTTAAATGTATGGCCCTCTCAATTTGTCCTAATTTAAATGTATGTCTCTCTTAATTTCCCCTAATTGAAATGTATGGCTTTCTCAATTTGCGCTAATTGAAATGTATAGCTCTCTCAATTTGCGCGAATTGAAATCCATGTCGAATGACCGACTTACGGTAGAGACTCTAATATATATATCTAAATCGACAGACTAAATACGGCTCGATTTCACATTTAAACAACGTGTATGAACGACACCTACTCGAGCTGTGTCAGGTGTTTTACGATTAAAATATTTCGATCTTACGTTCCACAGACCAATGGCGTAGCGGTTGACAGACTGACAGTTAGAGTCTCTTATTCATGTGTTTGGACACATCGACTAAATTAACTAAAAATAATTGTATTAAAATCTTAAACATTAGGGATTGACTCACCGACTTACCGAGTTTCTAATAGACATTTTTGTACGCATCTAAAATAATATACGTCCACTCAATATGCTTTATTCACTTCCATTTCAGAAGATGTTACACAAGCTCTATGGAGACTTGGAAAACTCAGCACACTAGGAAAAGCGCACTGTGGTCTATAATAAATACCTGATTAACTCAATTAGCGTTCTCCGGTAAAGGGGTCTCAGACAATTACAAATAAACTTACATCGTCTCAAAAAGAGAAGGTAAATACTGGGAGAGTTGATTTTCTAGGACTTTACAGAACCATACCTCAGCCCGAAACCAACAGCCGATGTATCCATAACTGGTATGCACTACAGCAAACTCTGCCAGGTCTTTAGGGATTTAAATACT
Source organism: Sepiola atlantica (assembly GCA_963556195.1). NCBI lineage: Eukaryota > Metazoa > Mollusca > Cephalopoda > Sepiida > Sepiolidae > Sepiola > Sepiola atlantica. Next base: position 102,145,356 of record OY744532.1, on the reverse strand, counting down.
TAGTCGACCAATTAACAGACCAATTGACAGACCAATTGGCAGACCAATTGATGCAACGGTTGATAAACTGAGAGCCAGAACCCTATATCAAGTTTTTCTGACAGATCAATTATATTAACTAAACGAAAATGAAAAGAAAATGGCGAAGAACGCACCGAGATAAGAAAGGGAAACTCTCAAATGTCGTAAGCAAGCAGATAAAGAAAGGATGCGAAAAACATTTTCTTCAGAACAAATGCTTTATTTTTTTAATGTATTTCTTATGATTATTATAAATAATAAAACAACAAATAAAAAGAACGAATAAATAATTTAAAAAAACTCAGTCTTTGGTTTTGAGAAAAGGGATGCATTTTTGTTTCAAATGAGGAAAAAGACCAAAAAATAAAAAGACGCATTTATAGAAAAAAAAAGTATGAAAACATGAAGTAGAATGAAGAAAAGAACAGGAAGTGAAACGGAACGTGAATAACCAAATAAACGCGATATCAGACGAGATTTCATGTCAACCGCAGGCGATGAATTTTGATAACAGAACGTCTCGAAATTTTACAAGTTAACATCTTATACCGAAAATAGATCATGAGGAAGAGAAACTTATCTATACTTTTTTTCCTTTTACTAGATCAGATTCTCCTGTAGGAAGATGGTATAAAATACTTTTTTAAACTTTCCAAATGTGCAAATATGATGACATGAGTGTAAGTAAGTGTCTACATTTTGTCAATAGGGTTGGTATCACCCAGCACAATATCCATGATAATCAATGAGCAATGACTTCTGATCTGTAAAAGTTGTGACAAAATATGACATCTTCTGACAGTTAGGGACACAAACAGATCAGTCATGGCTTATGTTGAGCAATGGGAAAGCAAAGTAAATGTGATATTTCTGATGAATAAAATGTTCAAATATTTTCATATTCAGATATAGAAAATGAGATTGAAATAGTTACTCGTTCTCTAACTTCGTTCATGATGGTCGATGATTATATTTAACACAGCGCGAGTTTTTGTGTTTTTAACATGTGGCGAAAGCTTCAGGGTTGTGTATTTCCAAGTTAAAGTGAAAATTAATTATTTTAAACTGTCATAAAGTAAAAGAAAAAAGTTCGTTCGGAAATACATAGGACGAGTCTAAATAAAAATACATTTGGTAAAAAAAAATTTACACGACTACATTTGATTGATTCTGGTTAAGAACGTTAATCTAAATACGACTAAACAGTTGAAGTGTGTCTGTTAGTACGCAAATAGAAACATGTAATCAGTTGACCAAAAAAAATAAGCGGAGTACACATTACTACGGCAAGAGTACCCGAGTTCAAATCTCACGTAAGTCTAAAGGATTTTTTTAGTGGATACGTATTTTTTAAACTTAAACAAGTACCCATAACATAACATAATAGCATAAGTATAACTTACATAAATATTTGAAACTACGTGACGATTTTATGATGATCTGCCAAAAATCATAATCGAATTTCGGATTTAGTTACAAACGAAGTATTTTTGCTTAAAACATAATTTCTAATGTTTTTGCAAATAAAGCTAAAATGTAAATATTGTATCGTAGTTACTTACTCTCTCGTGCAAATACACTAAGGAACGTGTATCTTACTAGCTATATAACTAGAAGCTATTAACGAAGGAAATTGACACACTCGGATACTAGATGAACAGCGCTCAACGTGTGGACAGACACTAGTTTAAATGAACTTTTAATGAACATTTTGTCATCAGCAGAAGACATAATTTGTATAGTAATATTACTTAGAGGTGCGATTATTATTATTTTCCAAAGAAATCATTTATTATAGAAGATATTAAAACTAAAATTAGGTTATTTTTCTGAACATTTCATAGGCATCGACCACTTTCGGAATATTTGATTAATTACAAGGTAAAGTTGCCACAACAAATTCTACCAATAAAATCGCTAATAAAATTGACAATAGTACTTGCATTCCAACCATATTTACTACTAATATAATTTAGTCTATGCTTGATTTTTCTACTAGGATTATGTAATGAATGTCCAGTAATATTTGTCATCATTGTTCACCGACATGCGATGATACTTTCTTCTTCTTTCGTGTGAATCAGATGATTCTGGTGTTGGCATTAGTTTTCCCGATGTGTTTCTAGTTAGAAATCTTTCTGGAAATACATCGGGTACTGACGAGACGGATCACGAGAAGGTTGCCAACATCCCTAAGTGAAAGTAATACTGTGGAACCGACTGGGTTCGAACTTGAAACACCCAGCTCGTGTCGTTATCCACTTAACCACCGTTACCTCCCATGATACTTTGATGATAATCTACTCAGAACAAGGAATGCTTACGATTGGTCTTCGCACTCACCGGAGAGTTACCTTCCGGATTTTCTTCTATGTGATTATCTCAAAGTCAGTATAAATCAAAACAATACTTAGACTATTATTGACCTGCAGGGAGCCAACACATCCATATTCGAGCTGTGCCAAGAGGTGAATGTGTCAGAGTTATTGACAACTTTACACGTTATTTCAAGATGTGCTTGTATCTCAAATGCAATAAAACAAAGACTGTTGGGCATTCATGATCGAATCTTGGTGGACAGGTAAAAAATGTATTGAAGTCTTTTTTCTTACATATAAGGTTGATTTGCAGAGAAGATTGTGTATTTTATGCCCAATTCTATCAGTAGCAGTTTTGTAGAAAGGTCATTTTGTATAACCTTATACGATAAGCCTTAAGTTGCTATAATTTTATTCTCAAACATTTAATAAACTTTTCTTCAATGTACAATCAATATTCATTTAAAACAATTGCCGGTGCCTTTTATATTGGGATGAAAATGGCGTATAGCAGTTCAAAAGAAAATAACACGAACAACATATAAATACATACTTATCCGTTGAAAATATTAGCGTGTACAAAAGATTGCGGAAAATTATCCAGTAGAATTTTAGTAATAAATTTAATTTAATTATTATTCATATTTCCGATTATACGTTGAGTAGAGTCTATTTTTAGTTATTTCACAAAACCAGTCATGGAAATTTTCGAATTGATAGACTAATCTGTTTACGAAACACTTGTAAATAAAAGACGAACATTGCTAAAAATCGCATCGATCCAACGTATAATGGGAAATATGAGAAATAAGATGATTGTATTTATTACTAAAATTTAACTCGATAATTTTTCCGTAATTTTTGGTGTACACTAATATTTTCAACTAATAAGTGAGCATACCCATAAGTCTTCCTTGTTGTTTTATTTTGAACTGCCATATTTCACTTGTATATACATTACAAATAAGCACCCAATTTTCTTTCAATCAATGCTTGCTTATAATATGTGCTATTACAAATATTATAAGCAAGCATTGCTTGCTTTGGATATCAGATGAAATGTAGTTTTTTGTCAAAGAAATACACATAGACTACGGCTTAGTTGTAAGTATTTAAGTACATTTTAATTGTACCTAATAGTTTGCACTCTTATTGTTGCATAGCCCTACTTTTGGGCCGCGGCTTCACTTGTTTTGTATACTCGTCCCTGAAAGGGCCGTGGCAGTGCACATTTTAAAACATCATAAATAACATAGTTCAAAAACAAAAACTTAATGACGGACTCCGAACACAAACAATCCTTTTACTTTCAATTCTGTTCATTTCAGGCGTTAGTTATTTAATCACCTGGGAGATATTCACTACGCCGAGAGAGAGAGAGAGAGAGAGAGAGAGAGAGAAAATAACTACTTCCGTAATTACTTAACAATTAAGTCCTTAATCACTCGTTGAGGGTAGAGAGATCTTTCGTCTATTTTCTTAGGGAAATATTTCCCTTAAATCAAATTCTGACTACATCAAAGTCATGTCCGATAGGTTCGCCTCCAAAATCCAGACTGACAAAAACTCGCTTCTCACGAAGAACGAGTGACGTCACAGAGCCTCTCGCAGGTGCACGTTGACCGTTGATCTGGGATCTCGTTACACAGTGACCTTGTGACGTCTGTGATTTCCGACTGTGAGAACAGGCCCTATTATGCACTCAACTGCCGGGTCCACCCCTCGTTAATTCGCGCAAGTCAAACCAACGATTTCCAACAGATACGTCTATTCCCATAGGGGACTTATCCAACAGTATTAGTGATACATTGTATGTTTATACATTTTTCTACATTTTAATTGCACCTGATAATTTGCACTCTTATTAGCGATGCATTGTATTTTTATACATTTTGCTGGATTTTAATTTCACCTGCTAGTTTGCACTCTTATTAGCGATGCATTGTATATACATTTTGCTGCATTTTAATTGCACTTGGTAGTTTGCACTCTTATTAGCGATACATTGGATTTTTATACATGTTGCTGTTTTTTAATGTCACCTAATAGCTTACACACTGATTAGCGATGCATCATATTTTTATACATTTTTCTGCATTTTAATTATACTTGATAGTTAGTGCTCTCATCAGCGATACATTGTATGTTTATACATTTTGCTGTTTTTTTTTAATTTCACCTTATAGTTTGCACTCTAATTAGCGATACATTGTATTTTTATACATGTTGCTGCATTTTAATTGCACTTGGTAGTTTGTATTCTTCTTAGCGATACATTGTATGTTTATACATTTTGCTATTTTAAACATTTCCGCTGATAGTTGGCACTCTTATTAGCGATGCATTATATTTTTATACATTTTGCTGTTTTTTTTAATTGCACTTGATAGTTTGCACTCTTATTAGCGATGCATTGTATCTTTATACATGTTGCTGCATTTAAATTACACTTCATAGTGTGCACTCTTATTAGCGATACATTGTATGTTTATACATTTTGCTGCATTTTAATTTCACCTGATAAGTTGCACGCCTATTAGCGATGCATTATATTCTTTATACATTTTGCTGTTTTTAATGTCACCTTATAGTTTGCACTCTTATTAGCGATGCATTGTATGTTTATATATTTTATGGATTTCAATTGCACCTGATAGGTAGCACTCTTATTAGCGATACATTATTTTAATACATTTTGAAGCAATGTTCTAAGTATTCAATCCATTTGAAACTAATGTCTTCGTCGTTTAAATTATTCATTCGACAATGTTTTATTCATAACTCGGCATCGTTCGCATACGTAAACATGACTTTATCTTAAAACGACTTATCGTATAAACATGAACTTTTCCGGATTTATACTTTAACAAACCAATACTGTAACTTCTACTTAATACAGGATTTAATAATTCTTGAAAAAAAGTTATTAACATTGCACAACACTCAGTTATTTTAATAATATAATATAGAATATTTGCATAGAAAGCTGAACACCAGGGTTATACAAATAAGAACATTGTTTTATTCTTATATTGAAATTATTCAAGTGTTTCCCCGACATTTTTCGAACTAAGCGAACATATACACTTTATTGATTCCTATTAAATACTCCTCATTGATATGATCCTTGCTTAATAGATTTGAGACTGATAAAAAGTACGGATGCTTACACAGAAACAGCCTGTCCGTAACAATGAAACCCCGGTTTGCATGACAAAATGTGTTCAGAAATATAATACATCGATATATATATATATATATATATATATATATATATATATATATATATATATATATATATATATATATATATATACCTCATCGTATTTAATAATAAAATAAGATTCATTATTTATTATAAAAAATGATAAAACTACGTATTTGTCACTACTCACGCCCAAAACTAAGTAGAAAGAACCAAATTTATATATCAGTTTCAATAACCTATGGTAAAATGTATATTCGACAATAATAACAAAACTAATTTGATTACACTAGCGAAAGCTTACTTTACATCTCTCTGACTCTAGCTCAATTTGACAAATACATCACGGAATACAAATGTCCTCTTCTCAATTTTAACATAGCTTAGTTAATAATACAAAAATAATACGCAACGATACCAACGTCAAAAGATTAAAAAATCTTGAAGAGTTTACATAAAAAAAAACAGGCTGCTTACAATCAACACTGTTCATTACGAAATTAGGCACAAAAGTATTAAGTCAAACATAGTTATTAAAATTAATACATTATTAGTCGTAAAAATAGAACAATTTATTCTTTTTAAATACTGCACGCACTTCGAACGTGATCAGTTTCGCATGGAGCATCTCATCAGTGCATTCATTCATTTAAAAAAAAAAGTAAACGGAACATGAAACCCACGGAACGTACATACACCAATTTGACCGAAATACTAAATTAACTATTCGGGAAATTGAAAAATAAAAAACGCCTCATCAAGCAAAAACAGTCTGTGTTAGTTAACAATGTTTGCCTAAATGAAAATATTATGCCATTAATACAGACGCGCGCACGCACACACACACACACACGCGCGTGCACACACACGCATATATATAAAAAGATTATATATATATATATATATATTTATATATATATATATATTTATATATATATATATATATTTATTTATTTATATATATATGAATATATATATATTTATATATATATATGAATATATATATATATGAATATATATATATATATGAATATATATATATGAATATATATATATATGAATATATATATATATATGAATATATATATATGAATATATATATATATATATTTATATATATATATATATATATATATATATATATATATATATATATATATATATATATATATATATATATATATATATATATGATGGTATGACAACATCAAGAAACCAGAGCAAGCAGAACAACCTCTATCAGAAACATTTTGGACAGGACTATCTTACAACTGAGGCAGAAACAGACAACAATCCTGCCACAGATATAGCCCGCAAAAGCCACCAGAAATACACCAAGACCTTCCATTCCAGAAAACTGGAAAGAATGGGCCAACCAACAACGTGCTAAATATTTCCTAGATGAATTATCCAAGGAATATATAGATAAGGCTCTGTAGACTGACCGAAATGTAGATCTATCTCATATGATCAGGGGAGAATAATAATGGCTGCCCAAGATCAAAGCTTGATGACCAATGCCTTAAAAAGATGTGTGGTCTCAGCAACAATAACAAGTGCAGGTTCTGCCACACAAAGTGGAAAGTGTGAGACACGTGCCATTCAGATATAAGGTTCTCCTGGAGGATGGCTATTATACAATGCGACACAAAGGAGTGTGTAAATATCTTCATTTGACTATATGTAAAAAGTTTAATATCCAGTGTAGCAGCAAGTCCTGCTAGCATATATTAGAAAGAACAGTTGGAAATAATTATATCATAATTATTATACACCATCCACTATGACTATGCAATCCCTACAAGTGTAGAGTAAGACCCAAGGTCTGTTTTTAATGAAGAAAACGGAGCTGTTAAACCTCACATCATGATATGGGGGAAAATAGAGAAAGTAGCAACCCTAGTTTAAGTCAGTCTTTCTAATGATGCAGGATTAAACATAGCTGAAAAGGGAAAATATTACAAAATACCAAGGTCTTATGTACGACATGAAAAGAAAACGGAATTTTAGGAAAATCTCCATCATCCCAGTAATTATAGGAGTAACTGGACTAATGAAAAATAATTTAAAAAACTATCTGGCGAATATACCCGGTAAACCAAGTGCAAGAGAGATACACACAATTTCACTTAAAGGGACATTTAATATCTTTTAAAAAATCCATCAGTCGGAGTGTTTAAAATAGCCGGTGAATGTCTGGAATCTGGTAGGACGCCCCATCCCTAGCAAAAAGAAAAACACAAACAAGGTATACATACATTTTTTTAATGTTTTTTAAATACCTTTAAGCTAAAGATAAGATTTTCGACATTTTCTAGAACCAAAAGTATTTAATAGATTTTGATCAAAGTTGTTATAAAGATGATATATATTATATCTTGAGTTTAATCTTCGTACATGAACATAAAAGTAGTGCAAAACTGTTCGGGAAATTATTTTACTCGTCTTGGGACGGGTATTTTAGTTTCGTATAAAAACTACTGGATAGAATTGAACCAAGTCTTACATAAAGCAACCTTGGCATTTCGAATCTGGCATATGATACAAATGATACTTCTATCTTTCAATTCTTTAAAAGACAAAGTAAAATGTCACATCAGAGTAAGATGACTACATAACATATCCATTCTTACTAGCAGTTAATTCAAAAACAATTATTTCATGTAGTTACTCTGGTTTGTTAATTTTGTATAATCACAAAATAGCAAATTAATACAATAACATATATTTAATACTTGGCATGAACACGCCGGTGGGGGGGGGCGTTTAAACTACGGTTCGAGTTTCTCATAGATAGACCTAACTCTCCGATACGTCTCCTAGAAATCGGTCTGGCTTCCGCAAAGTGCATTTTTATATAAACACTAGACGCTGTAACTAGTCTCGCAGCCATGACCACTATTTATTCGTCTATTATTTCATTCGAAAATTGATAAACTGTGGCATTTCATTGAAACATTCATCTTGCATAAAATCTAATAAACCTGTATACACTGTATTATTACTCCCATTATAAACATTTTTTCATTGTATTCATTCGCATGTACTTACACAGCGTTCTCACACAGGTAATTATCAATGATTAATAACTGACAATAACAAGTTGCGTTCACTAGAGTCTGAGTGACAACAAGTCGTCACAGATTTCTAGTATTCCACCTCTTTAGATAACCTTTAAAAATTATTTAGCATTATCGCAACAGTTGCCTACCATTAACATTTGTTTTTCGCTTAAAATTTGTTTCTCGCAAGCAACGACCATTGGTTATCTCTGAGATTTTGATGTCAATAGGCTCTCCAAGGTTTCAGTGCCATCCGAATTCTTTCAATGGATGTCTTTTTGATGCTCTTTCTTCCCGGTCTGTTTATCCTCCTTAACCCATAACGACTATTTTGTGTTGTATCAGATGAGGCTAGTGCCATCACATTGTGTGTCTGTGTTTAGGTGGGGGACAGTTTTAGTTCTTTTGGGTTCATGTTCTTGTTTTTTTTTCTATATCTTTGTTTTATTTCGTCTGCAACTTCCATGTGGCTATTTGGGGTTCGATCCTCATTCATGTAAGTGGAAAGTAATTTTACCCTATCGTTTACAAGTCAGCTGTAAGTTTACGGATACCTTCAATAAGGTAAAATGCACCTTTTCGCGCTAATCTGACACAAACCAGCAATAGATTAGAATAAGACAAGTACACGGTCAGTGAATTATGTCCCCTGCCTGCATTAATGGCCCCCGTTTGTAGTGTATTTGGTGTTGATTACATCATTCATGATTATTGTTACCATACGATTACATCATTTATGATTATTGTTACCATACAATTACATCATTTATGATTAGTGTTACTATACGATTACATCATTTATGATTAGTGTGAGCATACGATAACATCATTTATGATTAGTGTGAGCATACGATTACATCTTTATGATTAGTGTGAGCATACAATTACATCATTTATGATTAGTGTGAGCATACGATGACATCATTTATGATTAGTGTGAGCATACGATGACATCATTTATGATTAGTGTGAGCATACGATTACATCATTTATGATTAGTGTGAGCATACGATTAGATCATTTATGATTAGTGTGAGCATACGATAACATCATTTATGATTAGTGTGAGCATACGATTACATCATTTATGATTAGTGTGAGCATACGATAACATCATTTATGATTAGTGTGAGCATACGATTACATCATTTATGATTAGTGTGAGCATACGATAACATCATTTATGATTAGTGTGAGCATACGATAACATCATTTATGATTAGTGTGAGCATACGATAACATCATTTATGATTAGTGTGAGCATACGATTACATCATTTATGATTAGTGTGAGCATACGATAACATCATTTATGATTAGTGTGAGCATACGATAACATCATTTATGATTAGTGTGAGCATACGATTACATCATTTATGATTAGTGTGAGCATACGATAACATCATTTATGATTAGTGTGAGCGTACGATTACATCATTCATGATTAGTGTGAGCATACGATTACATCATTTATGATTAGTGTGAGCATACGATTACAACATCTTTGATTAGTGTGAGCATACGATTACATCATTTATGATTAGTGTGAACACACGGCTAATAAAAACAATTCTTTCATTGAATCTATTTCTCAAGAGAAGTTTTGAGCGTTGACATCAATAACATTTACTTCGAACCTTTTATGACTGAATAATTGCATTGTCCTCATATACTACCTTCCTAAACGAAATATTTCCGAGCAACCCGACTATAAGCATAATCACATTCTTTCACTGTACATGTTCCTATATGTAGTAAGATTTCTACTCTGATGCCTTATTTCCTCGGTCCAGTTTCCTTTAGAATCCCATTTTCTTTCTCCGTTTCCTCGACAGTATAAACATGCATATATTTAAATGTAATGTGAACAAACATATTTATTCCTAATTCCCCATCAAAGTTGCCCCTATAAATATGGCCCCTATAAATATGGCCCCTATAACAGTCGCCGGTTTGAAAGCAAAAAGAAATATTACTGATATCATATCATGTAAAACATGATGTAGGGTGCTCGAGTGTTTAAATGAAACACTTTTTGAAGTGATCGATTTTGTAAAGTGTCGTTTATCGCGTTTTGCATTCGAACTCTTCATTTGTTAACATTGGATTTGAACACGACCACTTTCTATTTAACAAGTCACCTGAACATTAAATGCATCCCTCTCAATCCCCACCACCCCCTATTTTTTTTACTCTCCCTCAACCCTGAGAAATATTTTAAGTTCAAAAAAAAAAGAGAAAAGTAGAAAGATAAAGAGAGGGCTATAGAGAGAGGGAGAGAAATAGAAGTTTGAATATAAAGATGTTAAACGCGATTTTTCTTCTATTTTATATTTTTATGACCTGAGCAACGCCGGGTAGCATCGGCTCTTTAACTATCGGTAGTGTTGTGGTTAAGACACGCCAAATTAGCCAATTCTTGCAACAGTTCTCAAGCACATATTCTTCTTATATTTCATTCCGCAATCTTTGTAAATCTTTGTCTGCTCGTCTTTACATTGTGAAATATTTAAATTTTTTGTGTTTAAATAAAATCTTCCTGGCTTCTTCCTTCCTGTTTCAACTTCCTTCCGGTTCGTTTTGTTTCCTATTTGTTGGCTCTCCGTGATTCCACAATGCGTGTTTCTTTTTTTTTTCTTTCTATAAACTTTTCTTTACATTCGTATTAACGTTTTGTTTTTTTGCCTCTTAGTGTTTGACCTTTTATTTACTGGTTCCTTTTTCATTTTCATTAAATTTTCTTGATTATGAATTCCTCTGCTTTTTCGATTTTTCACCTATATTTACAAAAGAATTTAGGTCTGTCTGTTAGCAACGTACACTAATACGTACTTCATTAATCGCCTTTCATCTGATATACAAGTGAGGATATGTTAGCCCCAATCAAATGTCAATCTTGGCTAGGAGTAAAGTGTAGTATCCGTTTTCATGTGGCGTTACTGCTTGTCGCGCGTACATATAATCCGTTACGCACGCGTGTCGCCGCCGCCGCCACAGCCGTTGTGAACCCAGGTTGCCTTTTCTTTTATTCATAAAACGCACATTTACACTAGGTTTTCTTTTATCAAATAATGTTTATTTTATTTAAAGACAGAAAACACAATGCGTGTATGCGTGTGATAGAGACAGAGACATACAGACAGTCATACAGACAGACAGACAGACATACAAACCGTATTCGCTACATCAGCCATCCGAGTGCTCTGTAACCCCTCCCCCTACCATAATTTTCTTCGAGAGAGCCGTCAGACACGGTGTTTCTGATTGAAATTTCGCTGGCTAATGGAGACACTCCGCCAGAAGTTATGTGACTTCGTCAACGTCAACCGTCGGTGACCTCTGACCTGTAAGATTTGTCCAATCGAAAACGGCGCGTATTATGTAACTCATACTACACTTCATATTTTCTGTCCGCGGTTAGCAAAAGAAAACCATCCTTCTAAACATTTGTAATTGTTATTTTTGTCCCGATCCAGAGTGCCCCTTCATGGGAATCCGGAGCTTTTCTACATTAAAAACAGACCTTGGGTCTTACTCTCCACTGGTGGGGCGGCAAGTTAATTGGAGCTCTCTCATAGATTCGTTCACTCTAAAAATGACAAAATTCTAAACTTATTAGCTTATGTAAATTTGTTTTCAAATTTCTAAAGCTATTTGCGTGATTTCATTACTCTTAAATATTTTGATTTTTCAGATATTGTAAGTGGTGTGCTATTGGTCTAATGATGAGAGCAATAAGGCACCATTCTTGCCATGACGTTAAGAGTAAACCGTTTACGCGTATCGAATAGACTGTTTTTAATAATGAACACTCACTCATCCATACAATAAGTCACTAAAAGATAAGGGTAATCGAGATAGAATGTATTGTCAGTCGAATGGTGAAGAATATTATTAACAGAATGTTGTTAATAATGCGGACGGTTTATTAAAGTTCTATAGTCTTTAGGGTTGCGATCAACACGTTCTCATAAAGAATGGAATTCTTCCCAACAAACCCCCACAAATCACTTGATAGTAACTACGTCCAGATATAGTAATCTCAAAACGTAGACGCCCAACATGAATAAAATGAACAACGTGCCACGACCGATTCCTTTCCAACACCCTGTTGTGTGCGCAGATTGAAGAGCATCAATCGGTTGATATCTTCATAAGAAACCCACTTTTACAGCGCCGGTAGAAAGAATATAAACCTCTGTTTCGAATACAGTGCTACAATTCCATAATTCACGAAAGGTCCACACGAATATTTGTAACCTCAAATTTTATAAAATTTCAGCTGACTCAGAAAGAGGGCAGAAACCTGTGTAACTTTAGTGAACGTCTCAATATACAGTATTTTGTAGGTACATATATATGTTATCAAACTGATAGTTAGTTGATTTACGTTTGTTTCCTTATATGTGCTAATCACACAAAATGATTTGGGATTGCGTTATGTTTTACACTTTCGATCGTAACTTTGCTCGTTTATTTTGGCTTTCAGTAACTTTTTATTCTGATACAATCTTGTAAGTGTGTCATAGTCTTTTACCTATTAAACGTCCACTTTTTAGTATTTTTGTCTGCAAGCCCAGCAATCCGGATCACTGATAATTATAAATACATTCACCAAGCACAAACACACTGGCACATTTCCTACTAAACAAGCAAGCAAATCATACATTTATACGTACCGACTGTAACTGTTTCTATATCAGTTGGAACCCCACGAAAGATTTGACCAGACGGATTTTCCTGAAACTTATCACAATCATTGATATATGATGAAGTCTATTTAAGTATTATGCAGATTCATAGAAAACAGTTAAATGTAGAATGTTTTTCTTTTTTTAATTCGGCTTTTTAAAGACTTGGTAATAACTTCTCATTTAGTGCTGCATTAATCTTGATCTAAATCAGTTAGTATCAGATAGGTCATGTCTACGTCTTTATACAGTCTGGTACTCCTAAACAAAATTAGCGTATTTAGATATCCTTTTTCTACGGATTAATAATATGAGTACATGTAAAGCCTTTAAGAAGCATGACAGATACTTAATTAAAGTAAAAAATACTACTGTGTAAACAAATCTATCAAAACAACTAAAGTCTTTTTTACTACCTAGAATAGAGGTTAATGAGAGAGAAGTGAATGCACTAAAAAGATGAGGAACACTATGGGATTGCTAGTAATAATAAACCATATTAACTGCGTTTGTTTGGTAAACTATGCGAAGTTTAAGACAAGAATATACTAATGGGAGATTACTATGTGTGTGTAAATGTGTGGAAAAGTAAGAAAAAAAAAGGGGGGAAAAGGAAATATTATTTCTACTTTGACGTGCTCGGGTAAATGTTTTGAAACAAGATGTTTTTAAAACATAAGAGTGTGGTTTTGTCCATTAATAAAGATTCATCTGAATATAATGGACAAAACCACACTCTTATATTCTCAACAGTTATCTGTTCAAAACATTCACTTGAGAACATCAAAACAGAAAATAATATTGTCTTTCCTCCTTTTTAGTGTGTTTAGCTTTGGGTACGACTTAACGTGATACATAATGTATGTGTATGTGCATATATATCTGTGTGTCTAAATAAGTATATGTTTGTATGCTAATACTTTATATATATATATATATATATATATGTGTGTGTGTGTGTGTCAAATGTGGACACCCTCTCCACGTCTGACCTTGTTCCTCGCTCTTTCTACCCCGCCCTTGATCCTATCAGCTCAGATGTCATCCTATCACACGACCCTAAATATTAGCAACACCTCTTTTTTATTTCAAGGCTAAATTAAAAAGGATTCAACAGCCATATCTCGTATCCTCTCAACCCTTCATAATTTAAATTGATTCGAGTTCTAATGATGTTATACTCAAAGCACCTCTTGCCACAGCCATCATCTATTTGTATATGATATTTTAATTTTCTTCCCAGCGGCCGCAGTTTCTGAACTGGCTGCCGCTACAACCATCCATTCCAAACATTATGTACTTGTGTGATGTTTTCTTCAGACAATCATCCCAAAGAAGTCGCATAATAAAGACGAAACGTGGATTGATACATGAATACTATTTTTTCGTTTTCCTTTTTCAATTTCCATATATATATATATATATATATATATATATATAAATATATATGTATGTAGAGAGAGAGAGAGAGAGAGATAGAGAGAGAAAAGAGGGTAGTGGAGTATTAGTGCAGTTCCAACGAGAGAAAAGTATATATGTAAAGGAGTAAGGCTACCAACATTTGTAGAATGTTTTTTTCAAAATTTATTTATTATTTTGTTGTTTTATCATTTTATAATTTTATATAACGCGTTTCAAGCGGTGGTCCGCTTTCATCAGATATGTAAATCCATTTGAAGAAATGTCTTTCGATTTGAGAGAATGTTGTTTCATTTGAGGAAATTTGTTATTGTTTTTGCGCATGCGTGGGTTCGCGGGTGTGTGGGTATCTTTTATTTTTTATTTTTATTTGCCATTTTTCCTGCTTCTCTTGGTCAATTACGTGTTACCCATTCATGAAATATCGGTCATCCCAGCTTCCTAGGGTGCGTAGAATTTCTTTTGGAATGTAATAGTTTTTATTGCTTTTGTCGTCCCCAAGAATGATGTCGTGCCTGCGTGCGTGTGCGCGCCCGTATGCGTGTGGTCTAATCTTGAGTCTTGTAAATAGGTGAGCGACACACACGCACACACACACCCATGCGCGCACACACACACAGGCGCGTGGTTAGATAGTGACACGCATACGGGTTAATGTAACTTCAGAATATATCTGGTTATAGTTCTATCTCCGAAATCTTTGTAAGTGTTAATGGCATATTTTCATTCTATAAATGCCATTGACGAACGCAAACCCCCGATATTATGATAACATCTTTGGAAAGCATGGATATTACCCTTTGATCCTAAATCGAAGGCCAATGAAGTGAATCATTAGTTAATTTTGGGAAGTTTATTTTAAAAATGCCATCTATTTTTTTCTTAGCACGACAGGTTTTGCCTGTACACATTTCTTAAAATTTACGAATTTTTACGTAAAATTATTAATATTCATTATTATTTATGCACATTGATATCTATATCGTATGCATACGTTTTAGGAAGGAAAGCATTCCTCTGTCGGTAGTGGGTCCTCAAAATACATTAGAGATATTATTT
>OY744532.1:102114582-102124582 GCA_963556195.1 Sepiola atlantica | reverse complement strand
AGAATTCGTTTTAGAACAATTAATTTTAAAATAGGTAAAATCATAACTTTTATTTTAACAACACAGGTACATTTTCTATTAGTTTACAATTGCATTTCATATTTCTCAATTCGACGATCTCATTAAAATAAATTGGTGTGAAAAGTGATAACTTACGTACGAACGAGGAAATAACTTTGCGTCTTATTATCATAATAAGAAAAATAAAACAAATGCACAAAAATGAGGCAAAGAAAAACAAACGCAATCATCCAGCAACAGAAGTGACTAATACCATCAAATTAACATTCCTCTAAAGTATGGTCTTACTTATAAAAAGCCTCAAACTTGAAATGGCAGGTCGGAAGCTAGATCGGCCGAAACGTTGTTAGAATAAAATTCAGGATAAGAAAAATACTTCAAATAATCCAAATTATCCGACTCATAAATCTTCATAATTCCATTTTAGTTGTTCTAATTAGCCGAAATTTGCAATTAACTAATAAGGTGATTAATCTCTTTCTCAGTGTCTATCTACCACTCTCATATTTTCTTACGACATAGTTTTGTCCCTCGATCTTATTTAATACGGTATCTATGACTCACGCTCTGCCACTCTCTTTCTGTTTTTTTAACATTCGAAGTTAATAAAAAAAATCATAGAAACAATAAAATAGTCCATTTACAATAAAATGAAATGACATTTAAAGTATTATGAGATTTGTTGCTATAAAGCGAAAGTAGAAAATGCAGAGGGAGAAGGAGAAAGAGAGCGCGCACAGAGACTAATTTTGTAATTGTCTTTTTTATTTTTGTATATTAAATTGGCTTTCCAGAGTCAATTTTCCTAATTACAAACAATCTAACCCATTCCTAATGTGTGACCAAACTGGTCTTATCTTTTTCTAGTATTTTATAAATGCGACCTAGTGTCGATTATAGACTGGTATACCATATCTATTATTCTAAAAATGATAAGTCTCTCAGTCCAGATATTTTCTAGTGTAAATTCAACTCTATATTTCGTTATAAGCAACTTTTTTCACGGGAGTTTTGTTTACATGTATATAAAAATCAAAGCACTTTACAAGTAACCAAGTCGTTATGCTGCACGTATGTTTTAGAAATACCCTACTTTTAAATAATCGTTTGTCTTTTTTGCGAGCTCAATAGTAACACAATGTATCTATCGAACAAGAACAGTTAGACTACATTTCACATCTTGAGTGTTATCATCACCACGTTTCGGCCACTGTAACCTTCAGCCTTCTTCAGGCGTATCTTTTCGAACTCGGAAATATTTCTGTCGAACTCGGGAATCTAGAATGAATAGAGTTTCTGTTAAGGAATGTCCAATCTTTGAAACACATTTCATCTTTTCAAGTCTCTACTAGTATTTTTCGTCATCAATCATACAGTGTAATTAACCCTTATCCTTGAGTGGATTTTGGCCTTATTAAGCGATAACTACTTAGTAATAAAAAATGATATACTTTTGGAGAAAAGATAAAAAGTCTCAGTTGAGAGTGATAAAATTGTCATGTATTTTTACGTCGAGAACATAATCGATTTCACTAATATTTCAATGAAGAGTTCTCGCTCAATGAACATCAAATTCTCAATGAGACTGCGATTAATTATTAATCATTCGTTCAATATGTACTTTACGACGTAGAAGTTCAGTTTATTTGTTAATTGTTTAAATAAAAACCTGAAAATGGCAGAAGATTTCATCGACCAAAAAAGAAAAATTTGTTAACATAAGGAGTCTATAATGAATATGAAACGTTTGCACGTTGGTTTTGGCACAGCGTTTAGTTCAAATATACATTTAAGATTGCATCTATATTGTTAAGGGTTTGAATGTCACAGTCTTTTTGTGCTTCGCAGTTGACAGTTTCGCTACCTGATCCAGAACTACACCATCATCAGGAGGAACCACAGTTTTGGCCCCTATTCCTCGACTGCTGTTCAAGTGTGGCATGGGCCCCTCTGTCAGTATGTGATTATGTAGTCCACAAATGCCATCAAGCCAGATACACCTTTCAGCATCATTACAAACAATTAATTTATATTGCAATGTAACGTCATTAACTACACTACATATGGCGTCATCACTATCTCCTTTGTCTCCATTCTTTCGTTGTCCAAAATTCACATATATATTTAAAATATTAGAAAATGTGAATTATTGCCGGTCTAAAGATTCGAATCTAATCAGTCACCTTACACATATTTAATAATGAATCACTGCTTATCAAAGGTTGGGGGAAGCACTAAACAATAAGGGTTAAAGATTGTCAGTTGATAACCACCAAAAGAGAACCGAGTTTAATGGGCTGAAGATTGATTAAGATTAATTGATTATACAAGTGGACAGCTCAACATATATTTGTTTATATTAGACTTGAAGACCACCATATTGTAGTCAGTTGGGAAGCAGCCGCGTTGTATTTTGTTTTACAGATTTGATGTAATATCAAAGAAACTTTATTTGATGAAGTTCTGTTTTGTTTTTTGTACAGAGAAAGATTAGAAACGTATTTGCTGTGGTTTTAGCTGAGCGAGTTCTTTCTGTGAATGTTTTACAGGGATTAACAAGTATGTGGGCTCAGTCGAACACCTACCATGAATTTGACGATACTGTAGAGAGAGACTAGCAAAATGTTTTCTGTGTGAAAGAGGTTTTAAGACAGAAAAAAATAATCCCCCTCTAGATTGCGAAGATTGGTTTGTATTCTCTCAATGCAATTATGGTGCTCCTATCGGCACCATCACGTGATATGACAGCAGTGCGCTACATAAGGGCGTATCCATCTAAACGATTGTGTCAGGTTTGCGGTACCTTCAGGAGCGGTAGAAACATCCAGCGATATTACCAACATATTTGATGTAAGTTTAGACTGAAAGACAATCGTAAAGCTTTTTACATAAAAGAAGGGGCTGCCTCGTGTAGTCATATAAACTGAGTAGAAATTATAGTCCGAGCGTTAGTGGTGAAAAAGGGTAACTTGGTTTAGAGATATTAAAACTAAGAAACCACTTTCTTCATTGCACCACGTGTTTAAATTCCGGTAAGAGGAAGTGTACGAAACATCTTGATTTGCAATACTCGTTACAGTGTTTCCTCTGCGTACATTTCGAATAATGATATCAGAATTTTATTTGGAATATCATGTATGATCATCAGAAAGAGAGTTAGGCCCATAATTGATCATTGAAGGTCAACACTATGTGCTTCGTTGTTCTGTCCATAAACACCTACTTATATAGAGCGATTGTATAGAAAAGATTTCATCGTTGAGATAATATTTCCAGATATTTCATAGCTAAAAAGTTTGTGAACCAAACGTTTGTACTAAACCTTATCGGGGGTCTTTGATATATCAAGAGATTTCGCCTAGGAAAGGAATCTTCCATTGATAGAGTCACTGATCATGTGCGATATCACAGTCAGCACGTCAGCTGTTGATTTTACAAGTCAAAATCCGTATTTCATTCTACTAAGTAGATTAGTGTTGCATCCTATCTTAATTTTAGTTGTCTGTTTCTTACAATTTTCAGACGTGTTCAAGAATCTGTGGAAGGGAATTGTTTCTTTGATTTACAGGAATAGATTGTTTTCTATCTTGTGTTTATGGATTTGAAAAAAAACCCTGAATTCATTAACTCCTAAAATAATAACGCGTTGCTTTGCACAAGAACGCGGAGCGATTTCAGTTGTAGTACTCTGCATGAAGGAAGAAAAAAACCGCCTTTTCTCGACGAAAAAATAGTTTCCTTTTAAGAAGAGAATACAGAACTGCTAGGAATTATAAACTTCTCCCACGTCAAAAACCGGATCGATTTTTACAGATTATTTTATTAAGTTTTATATTTCAATAGAAATCAATTCCCCAGTCTGGCTGACATGAAATATTAAACGTGAACTCGATATCTACTGTGCGCAACCAAATCTTAGATATCTATTGAAAAAAGAAACTCAAAGAGACATGATCAAATATGGCGACTGTTTAAAACAAGAAAACAGACTTAAACGCACAGAGTCTACATCGAATCGAATAAAAAATAGTAATGTTCTATTGATGTTGCGAATTTAAAGACGGCTAATAACCCTGTTAACATCTATTTTTCTTTATTCATTTCCTATGAATATCATCAACATTTTAAAACCTCAAATGTCGCAAATAATAGAGGTTTTTCTAACGAGATGCTTTTACAAAAGGTTTAAAAAGTAGTAGTAGTCGTATTATTATTATTATTAGTAGTAGTAGTAGTAGTAGTAGTAGTAGTAGTAGTAGTAATGTATGACGCAGACCTCACTATATTTTTGTACCAACTTCTGTTAAAACTTAAACATACTTATCTAAGTGATCTAGTTTATATACTTTGAGAATATATCTGGTTATATGTGTCTATCTTCAAACCTCCTGTATGTGTTCGTCACATATTTCCATTCTATGGACTTCCGGCACGAACGCTAACAGCCCGATATTATTATATCGTATGTGGATAAAACAGATACTACACATTATTCCTAACCTTAAGGCAAAGAAAGATATTTTAGTTCAAGTTTCACATTCGACACAACAGCGTCATCACATGAAATAAAAAAAATTACTTTTTTACATAGCAACTTCGGCGATTGTGGTATACTATATTAAAAAAAAATGTGCGGCAGGTGATAACATACGTACAAATATGAAATTGCGTAAGTCTATTTGTAAATTAATTAGTACATGCGTTTATCTTAGTTGATACAAATGATATCACCTTCCATGCGCAGTAAAATTTCGTCCAATCAGCAAGAATCAAATGTGAAAAATGATGTATGCTTATCACAATTGTCTATCACAATAAATCCTTTTTTTTTATTTCGAAAAAAAGGGTTCCAAAATAAGATAAGATATAATGAATAGAACTGTGTCGTTGTAGCACAGTTTACACTGGAATTTGTTTCATCTATTTACGAAAATATTTAGATTACAATTTAAAAATGTAAGAGAATATGTATTTTTTATGATGATTTCAATTGTAACAATGGCATTAACACTTTCGTTGTATTGATTCTAAAAATATTTATTTCAAAGAAGAATGTACACGAGGTGCTACTAGTTATATGTGCTATTTCCCAATCTCTCTGTTGAACACTAGCAAAATCAAACCATATTAAAACAACCCTGACAATGAGATATAGGCGGAGAATTGACAATATCGATTCAAATAAGTAAGGATTAAGACTAGTTTCAGTAAATAAATGTAATAGAAAAATTAAAAAAAAAAATTGAGTGACGAGGAGAAGCCAGCGGAAAAAATACTACAATATAATATTGAGACTATATGAAAGGCAAACGACTCCCGGACAATGCCAGGTAGGTACATCATGTTTATTATGAGACTATGTTTTATGTGTGTTTTGTTATCGCAAACCTGAGTATATTACATATTTATAGTTCTTGCTACGAATTCTCATACGTATAATTTTTAGTGAATACTGGTAGAAACAGGTGGTTTTCCCCGAGATCTGAATGACAGCAATTCTCCACATTTCCGGTACGCTGAGCTCATTTTCATGATGAGGACAGTAAATTATTTTCTGTTTTTTGAGAAGTATTTTCCTAATTCTCGTCTTATTCATTTTAGGCGACGAGGTGGGCTGGGTGCTCTGACTTTCTATTTGTTTTACTAGCTCCTCTTACGACTGAAAAGTTGTTTCGCTCGGGGGCTAGAAGAGACGATATTTTATTCACTCGCAATTTAGCGCCTATATTTTGTCAGTAACAAGTTCACTCGCTTTTGAGTGACGTTTTTTCTGCTTCTACCCTTTTTTCTAGTCATTTTTTAAAAAATTTCTGCTAGTAGTCACTTGGACATGTGTTCTTTGCTATTTGTGGTGAATCGTCTGGTCGTGTAGACAAACCTTGTGTCCAACAAAGAGTGATTCTAACGCGAAAAATGCAACCGAGCTTAGTTTTAAAACTACCTGACCCAGCACGAGAGTGAATCGCAAATGTTTAGTGAAGGTTAGGAGCCCACTGAATTTGTAGCCACTTGATGATCAGCATTTAGCTAGATAGTCAACTACCTTGGGCTGCTACGCTAGTCGCTGGACCTATTAACCCCCACCCCCTTGCGTCAAGGGCAACCTTTAGCGATATTTTTTTCCTCACGGTTCAGACTGACCAAAATATCTAAGAATCCATACGATAAAAAAAATATAATTTTCATTGATTATTATATTACGGTTTACAACTGAAGAAAAAATAAAACAAAAACTGAATCCCTTATATGTCTGCCACACGATATCAAAAATAAATTCGATATCGACTGATTACAACAAGAGATTGGTTTCAATGGAATAGATCTAGATAATCTTGAAAAGTCAGACGATGCGATTAAAGTTTCCGACGACATTGAACTAAAATGAGTACATTGAATAGAAAATATTCGGATCATGGAAAAGAACAAAAAATGAGAAAATTATCTGACACAAAGGGAGTGAACTTGTATGAGATAAAATCAAAACAGCCTGCAAAATAACATGGATACAGCGTTGCACAGACGTTGCGAAAAGGTTATCATTACATGTTTTTGTTGTAGATGTGTCTAAGTATCTGTAAGAGCTTTAGTCTGTCGAGCTGTCGTTGTGTCAGATCTACGTGTGTAAGATTAGTATTAATATTAGACAAATAATACAAATATACTTTTTATTACGAATATAGTTGGTCTGTTAAGCTTGATGAAAATGTAAATCAAGACTTTAAGCAAATTTGTTGCTGAAAAAAATGGTTGAATCATTCTACCGCTCCTGAAAGTGCGTCGCTCTTTACACATTGCTCTACGTTTATAAGAACAATATACAAAATTAGAGGGAGTACTGCTGTTAGATATTAGGAGGTGCTGATCGGAGAAATCTTTTTTGCTTTGACAGAGTACACAAATACTTTGTAATGGACTGGGGTAGTTTCTTCTCTTACCCTTTCATTTCAGACTCATATTGATAGCCCCTTTCTACTGTATCATTATGTTCGAGGTTGGTGCTCGACTGAGTCCCATCCCTGTTCACACCTGTAAGATATTCACAGTAAGAACTTGTCTAGTTGCAACTACAGGGATAAACTTTTTTCGTTTTTCTCATTGTGCAAAAAAAAAAAACGAAAATGCCATGAACAAAGTTTTTTACCTAGAACATATTATCTGTGGAACAAGATACCTCGAGGCTGTTTCCCAACCGACTACAGTTTTGTTGTCTTCAAATCAACTGTAAACAAATACTTGCTGAACCGTTCTCTTTGATAATCAATTCCATTGAAATAATTGTATACCCATTCTACGCATTGTTTCCAATCATGTCGTGGTGGCGATCGGCGTCTTTTTACCCCTCATCCTTGAGTAGCCCACTGGTTTTGAAAGCGATTACCTATTAGTAATAAAAGCATTGGTGATGCACGTTTACGTTTGAAAAGGCATGTTCAGATATGTCAAAACATCTGGAAAATGGTGCTCCGTCTGTCTGTATGTCTGTCTGTTCATCGACCTGTTACGTTTAACTTTGAAATACCATTTTTATTATCCTGGTGATACCAGATCAGGCTGCCCTGTAGCTCCCTGAGACGAAATTCACCTACATTGACGTTTTTTTTTGTTTTTTTTGTAAAACTTAATTATGTTCTACAAAACCAAAAACAAAAATAACAGCCCCTCTCCCTTTCTCCCTCCCCTTTTTTATTTTATTTTTCCTACCCTACTCCCGGTCCTTGATATGACCTTAAACTACATCCGATGGTGAGATCCGGCTTACGGACTTTGGGGAATGTGGAGCCTCCTCTTAATTACCATTGCTCCCAGGTCCACCCTGACCCGGAGTGGTAGTACCTGTTAGGGTCCCAACTATGGGTTAAATAGAAACAGATTTAACAACCAAACCAAACACCATCAATAAATATTTGAACATATAAAGAACTTGAAGCATAAAAACTTTCACCAAAATGACTGCATTCGGCATTAAATAACCTGAAAAGGGTTGATATGCCGTAAAACAAGACAACCATTTTTATTGCAAAACGCTGCGATTTAATGTTTACATTTGAGAAAGATATGTTCTTGTTTCTATAGTCCCGTAAAAGGTTTATTACAAAGAGAGGAAGTCACGAAAAAAACTATAGAAACGGGTCACTTGCGTACGCGTGTAAAAAAGACAGACAGACAGATAGATAGTCGGATAGCTTATCTCGCTAAATCTAATTACATTATTATTAGTGACGGGTTTTAGACACGTTCTCTCTGCTTGAAGTGTCGACAGATAAAAACGAGCAAGAACATCTCCGTCCAAAAGCCACCTGATTTTGTCAACGTCCGTCTTAGGGTCACCTCTGACCCTTAAGTGCTGTGTCATTCTCTTAATATGTGAAACTAGCGTTGCAACCTTCTGCGTCAGCGTGTTACATTAACGTTCTTTCTTTAGCATAAAGTAACAAACAAATTAATAGAAACAAAATATGAGGACTCTGAAATAACGGAAGAACTGGCATTAGACACAACTGTTTGTTAACACTTGCCTTTCAAGAGTCCTCAAGTTATCGTGATCGGCTATCCGCACATAATTGTATTTGTTCACCGTCATAGACCTCAATTCTAAATCTAAGTAAACGTAGGAACTAAACATAGATTGTTGGAGTAAGTCCATGAATATGAGTGTAGAGTGAAAGACTTATTAAAATCATTAAACCTTGAATACGACATTTTGTATTATTGTTTGAAAGTTTAAGCGTGTCTTCAGCAATAACACTTATGGCGTTGAGTGTATTCAATTTTAGGAAATGTTTTAAAGTGTTCATTATTTTGTCTGTTTAATTGTCTGTGAAGGGAACTATCCAGCTGTCATTAGCGATAATGTAAAGACCATTTGATCTTGTTTATATGAATAGAAGAGCTCAATTGTTCATTTGTTTCGATGACGCAGTTGCCAAAATGCTGTGAGATAGCGAAACAGACTGCCATTGAATGACTATATATACATACAAACAAATAAATAAATGTGAAATATTTTTCTATTGCCCCTAAATATTTTACTATTAAAATACGTTATGCGTCGGGCTGATGTGTGTGTGCTGTGTAGTCCTAGGAGGTGCACCCTCCCAGGCGTTGCCTCCCCTCCTTGGGATGGAGTAAATTTATTACTTACTGCCTGAGACGCCCTGACTAGGGAATGCAAACAGGGCAGCCCAGTTTTTTTAATAGGCCAGAGTGATCATTCTTTAAGAGCGCTGACTTGACATAACCCTACCTTCCGACCTTGTGCCACATATTGCTGCGGTTGGGAAGGAATTTCATAGCCGCTTATTTAATTCAATTATAAATTAGATTATTTTCAAATACATTATATATACCCAACGTAAACACATTCATTACGATGCTTCATTAGCATAATAATTTTATAAACACTCTCTAACAAATGTATATACTGCACAATTAATTTCTATTTGTATTCTACAGTTTTCTCATATATTTTTTTATAGTTTTGTTCGTATGAGTATTTTTATTAGTAATCTAAATAATAATATTAATCACAACGAGTTTATGAAAAATGTTTAACATCAAAAATTATCATTTTGAAATTCGAATGATAACTTACGGTCACGTTTAAGCATGTGTATGTTTACACAAACCGACGACTCGTGTATTGGTAATTGAAGTAAAAATAAAACTTTGCACTTGGAATCGCCGCTTTTTAAAATAGACTGGTTTTGTTTTATAAGCCTTTTTGTCAGATTTCCGAAGAGTCTAGTTAGTATGTCGGACAAATTTCGTGGGTTTCTTGCAACATTTTTGTTCTCTTTTCCCGCGAGTACTTACGATTTGATTCATAATATCATCATCAGATAGTAAGAGTGTTAGTGTGTTTACAATTAGGTATTTATTGTTCAGTTTTCTTAACGGCTAGTAAAATACGACGTTAAAATGTGCGTCTGAAATATTGGGATGTTGCATGCGAACGTGATAACGTTCTAAGCGTGCGTAG